>CM059327.1:14473017-14559537 GCA_030340685.1 Protosalanx chinensis
ATTCACACACTCTCCTACTACAACCAGAGGTACTAGTAGTAGACTTTCTGCTGACCCAGGCAGACCAGCACTACCAAACATACACAGCTGTTTTGTTCCTGTGTTTTCCTTTAACCCTCCCTCTCTCTTTATTCCTTGCTGGTTGTCTTTTGGGATCCCAGTGATGGGTGAGCGTACATGGTTAAACATGGTTTATCTCAGGTGCAGTGGTAGATGAAGCAGGTTTCCATCACCCTGGATGTCACATGCAGTGGTAGATGAAGCAGGTCTCCATCACCCTGGATGTCACATGCAGTGGTAGATGAAGCAGGTCTCCATCACCCTGGATGTCACATGCAGTGGTAGATGAAGCAGGTCTCCATCACCCTGGATGTCACATGCAGTGGTAGATGAAGCAGGTCTCCATCACCCTGGATGTCACATGCAGTGGTAGATGAAGCAGGTCTCCATCACCCTGGATGTCACATGCCAAACATGTGAAGAGTTGTGTGTTATTGAAGATGTGACCACATACATGATACATGAAACTGTTCACCAAAATAAATTATACTGACACGATGTTGCTCCCATCTGAATCTGAATGTATGTAATACACATGTAAATGTGTGATATACAGTAAATGTGACATGTAAGCACGTGTCATTTGTATTAAGTATCTATGTTTATAAGTCATCACAGTAGTACCAGTAGTAGCTTGATGTAACTTGTTGTTACATCAGTTGTGTTCATGGTATCCCTGCTAACACTAACATTTGTAGTGGTAGGTAACATAGTACTGTTACTGTTTGTAGGTGTTATCATATCTAGCTGTGTGGAACTTCAGATGCTAAACTAATTTATTTGTGTTTCAGGTCTCCTACAAAGGTGAGGCTTTTTCAGCATTATGTACATATACTCCCAGAGAAACCTTTAACTGGGTTTAAGGTTAGCCACTAACTGGGGTTAAGGTTAGCCACTAACTGGGGTGTCTCTGTCTGATCCAGGGATCCCCCACCAACAACGTGTCTCCCACCTCCACACCTGCCAAATCAGCTGCTGTCCCCACTCTCGAGCCTCCACCTGCTGAAACAGCAACAGAGTGAGTGTCCAACATTTCTAGCTTTCAGTTTCAAGATGATGGAGGAACATCTGTGTGGCTGCACATCCAATCCTTTACAATTAGTTTGATTCGTTTGTTCACACAGGGTGAAGTTAGCTATGCAAAATATAGCTAGTTTTCAGCATGTAGTTAATGCATCAATAAAATAGTGGAGTAAAGAGGAGGAAAGTAAAGTAAGGAGGTTTGGAGTCGGGTGGCTCAGCAGTTAAGGCATTGGCCTCATAATCGTAAGGTTGTGAGTTCAATTCCCGGCTGTGGCTGTGATGTTGTCCTTAGGAAAGGCACTTCACCCCTCTTGCCTCAGGGGAAATGACCCTGTATTTACTGTAAGTTGCTTTGGATAAAAGCGTCTGCTAAATGAATATTTATTTCTAAAATAAGTGAGTACATTAGTTTGCCAGCAAATGTTACCTGCAAATGTATCATAAATACTATAACAATAAATTAATTAAGATATTTGCTTAAACTCTCAACTGACCAAAGTTTGCATATTTGGCCATGACTCCAACGCAAACTACAAAAGTGTTCCTCAAATCTGGTCTGATATGCCACTAGGGCACAGAACCATAAATGGCTGAGGCTGTTTGTAGTGCTGTAGTGGGGTTGCAGTTTAATTATCTCATACTGCTGTATGTTGTATGATATGTTACTGTCATGTCTTGTCTTTTGATAATATGCGGGATGGATGTGACATTTTTGTGATGCGTATCAATCTTTGTGCAATTAGTGTAATTGTTCTTACATTTATCTCTGCCTAATGTATTCCTTGTCTTATCCCTCCTCTCCCTCCATCTTTGTAGTTCCCTGTTGGATCTGGACCCTCTCTCTTCTTCAGGTCCTTCTGCTGGTGCTTCTGCAGCTCCCACATCATGGGGAGGTAACATCTCACATGTTTCTTAAAACTACAACGCTACCATATGGAACAACTGAAACACATACTACAGAACTCCATGACACATTACCAGTCTATGCATGTCATACACAGTATATAATAAATGAAGATGATTGTATTTAATTCTTCTAATATCAGCTGTAACTGCCAATACGCTCAAATAAAATGGTGGCGCGATCTTCAATTACTGTTATTAAAAGCTGATATCTTTTTTTCCATTCCCCCCTGGCCCGGCCTCTTCAGACCTCCTTGGGTCAGGTGAGCTGTCCCATAATGCACCTGTTTTAGCACTGTAAAGCTTCGGTCAAACCAGTATGTGTTCTAGTGGGGGGGTGTCACTGGTCTCAGTAGTGTTGTAGTGGGGGGGTGTCACTGGTCTTAGTAGTGTTGTAGTGGGGGGGTGTCACTGGTCTTAGTAGTGTTGTAGTGGGGGGTGTCACTGGTCTCAGTAGTGTTGTAGTGGGGTGTCTCACTGGTCTCAGTAGTGTTGTAGTGGGGGGTGTCACTGGTCTCAGTAGTGTTGTAGTGGGGGGTGTCTCACTGGTCTCAGTAGTGTTGTAGTGGGGGGGTGTCACTGGTCTCAGTAGTGTTGTAGTGGGGGGGTGTCTCACTGGTCTCAGTAGTCTCTCTCTGTTTCCTCCCCTCCATCTTGTTTTTCTTTTTGTCATTTTTTTCATTCCAATGGGGGCTGTTTGGGGGATCTTGGTTGCGTTTGTTCCTATTTGTTTTTTGGGGATTTTGGGTGATGGTTTCTTTACTATATTGATTCTTTTGGTGGCTTTTTTTATTAATTCAATTTGGTTATATATTTTTTTTATTTAAATTGTTTTTATTATTTTGGGATGTTTATTTGGTTGCTTTGGGAACCTTTTTGGTTGTTTGGGGTTTTTGGTGCTCCGGCAGAGATGGCAGAGTCCATGCTTCCTGCCCCAACCCTTGCTGTAGACTCCACCCCCTCTCCCGCTGCGGTAACTCCCTCCCCTGCTGCCGTGGAGACAGCTCTGGCTCCTCCCCCTAGCGCCGCCGCCAGTATGGACCTACTGGGAGGTCAGTGGGGGGTTAGGGGTCACCCCAGCTACCAGGGTCTCTGGAGCACTCTGGACAGCTCAGCCCCATCCCAAACATACATTCACACAAACAAATGCAGTTTCACATGAATTACTATACAAACACTTCATCTGTACACATGCAGGTTAGGGTTAGTGATTACCCATGATCATGGCACATCCTGAAGTTAGGGTTAGTGATTACCCATGATCATGGCACATCCTGAAGTTAGAGTTAGTGATTACCCATGATCATGGCACATCCTGAAGTTAGAGTTAGTGATTACCCATGATCATGGCACATCCTGAAGTTAGGGTTAGTGATTACCCATGATCATGGCACATCCTGAAGTTAGGGTTAGTGATTACCCATGATCATAGCACATCTTGAAGTTAGGGTTAGTGATTACCCATGATCATGGCACATCCTGAAGTTAGGGTTAGTGATTACCCATGATCATGGCACATCCTGAAGTTAGGGTTAGTGATTACCCATGATCATGGCACATCCTGAAGTTAGGGTTAGTGATTACCCATGATCATGGCACATCCTGAAGTTAGGGTTAGTGATTACCCATGATCATGGCACATCCTGAAGTTAGAGTTAGTGATTACCCATGATCATGGCACATCCTGAAGTTAGAGTTAGTGATTACCCATGATCATGGCACATCCTGAAGTTAGGGTTAGTGATTACCCATGATCATGGCACATCCTGAAGTTAGGGTTAGTGATTACCCATGATCATAGCACATCTTGAAGTTAGGGTTAGTGATTACCCATGATCATGGCACATCCTGAAGTTAGGGTTAGTGATTACCCATGATCATGGCACATCCTGAAGTTAGGGTTAGTGATTACCCATGATCATAGCACATCCTGAAGTTAGAGTTAGTGATTACCCATGATCATGGCACATCCTGAAGTTAGGGTTAGTGATTACCCATGATCATAGCACATCTTGAAGTTAGGGTTAGTGATTACCCATGATCATAGCACATCCTGAAGTTAGGGTTAGTGATTACCCATGATCATGGCACATCCTGAAGTTAGGGTTAGTGATTACCCATGATCATAGCACATCTTGAAGTTAGGGTTAGTGATTACCCATGATCATAGCACATCTTGAAGTTAGGGTTAGTGATTACCCATGATCATCCCACTCACACAAACACACTTCTCATTTATTTCCGAAAGCTTTGGTTTGATAGCCAGGCACGCCATTCCTCCACCCCGCCATTCCTAACCCTAACCCTAACCCATCATAATCTGATCCAACTGTACAGACTGACTGCTTTATAGAGAAAAATCACCTGTACAGACTGACGGTTTTATAGAGAAACCTCACCTGTGCAGACTGACTGCTTTTAGAGGGACCTCACCTGTACAGACTGACTGCTTTATAGAGGGACCTCACCTGTGCAGACTGACTGCTTTATAGAGGGACCTCACCTGTACAGACTGACGGTTTTATAGAGAAAACTCACCTGTACAGACTGACGGTTTTATAGAGAAACCTCACCTGTGCAGACTGACTGCTTTATAGAGGGACCTCACCTGTGCAGACTGACTGCTTTATAGAGGGACCTCCCCTGTACAGACTGACTGCTTTATAGAGGGACCTCCCCTGTACAGACTGACTGCTTTATAGAGGGACCTCCCCTGTACAAACTGACTGCTTTATAGAGGGGCCTCCCCTCTACAGACTGACTGCTTTATAGAGGGACCTCCCCTGTACAGACTGACTGCTTTTTAGAGGGACCTCCCCTGTACAGACTGACTGCTTTATAGAGGGACCTCACCTGTGCAGATTTACTGCTTTATAGAGGGACCTCACCTGTGCAGATTTACTGCTTTATAGAGGGACCTCACCTGTGCAGATTTACTGCTTTATAGAGGGACCTCACCTGTGCAGATTTACTGCTTTATAGAGGGACCTCACCTGTGCAGATTTACTGCTTTATAGAGGGACCTCACCTGTGCAGATTTACTGCTTTATAGAGGGACCTCACCTGTACAGACTGACTGCTTTATAGAGGGACCTCACCTGTACAAACTGACTGCTTTATGGAGGGACCTCCCCTGTACAGACTGACTGATTTAAAGAGAAACCTCACCTGTGCAGATTTACTGCTTTATAGAGGGACCTCACCTGTACAGACTGACTGCTTTATAGAGGGACCTCCCCTCTACAAACTGACTGCTTTATAGCGGTACCTCACCTGTGCAGACTGACTGCTTTATAGAGGGGCCTCCCCTCTACAGACTGACTGCTTTATAGAGGGACCTCACCTGTAATTTACTGATCCATTCATCCTTCTGGCAATCAACCATGTCACAAACCACTGTTCTAATTATAAGCTTTTCTAAACTCCATGTAGTTGTTTTATGTAACAGTCATTTCAACCATGTTGTGGTTAATGAATGTGTCCATCTTAGTAAGATTGAGGAAGGCAACACAGATGAACACAAACATATGAAGTTGGTATGTCTGTTAAAATAGCTGTACTGTATCTTCTGATTTTCATATTCTTCTTCTCTATTTTCTGTATTTGTCTCTTCATCCCTCCATTTCTTTTCGGTCTTTGTATCCTGCACACTTCCTATCTGCCTTCCTTTTCTCTCTCCCTTTTTCTGTCACTTGTGTGTGTGTGTGTGTGTGTGTGTGTGTGTGTGTGCGCGTGTGTGTGGACCCCAGATGCATTCTCCAGCCCTGCTGCACCTGCCGACACCCCAGCTGCAGTCGAGGGCGGGGCTACGGAAGCCACACCCACCCCAGCAGCAGACACTGGAGCCGGTGGGTTACAGGTTGTGGGTGTGTGTGTGTGTGTGTGTGTGTATGGTGGGTGTGTGTATTATGAGTGTGTGTACGGTGGGTGTGTGTGTATGGTGGGTGTATCTTTGTGAGCATGCTTAAGATCCTTTTGCTGTACATATGTACAATGTTAGCATGATATGTGTGTACATGAGTTTTCGTGTGTGTGCACATTTACAGTTTCTGCATACAGTAGCTTGGTGTGTGTGTGTGTGGAACCAAACACAGACACTGAGTATCTACCACAGACACTGAGTATCTACCACAGACACTACCAATAGAAAGTGAGGGTAGTTGGTGTCCATTGCTTCCAGTACCTTCTGGGTAGAGCAATTGCTTTTGTCATGCTGATTAATGATGCTGGTGTTGCAATGGGGATAATGTTTGACCTTTGGGAATTCCTTCTGACTGAGGTCGGGGTCTACCAGGGGAACAGCCAGGGGTTCTACAGGGAGGCTACCAAGGCGTCTACCAGGGCTCAAACATAGCTCAATGTATGCTGATCATTGTACAAGATTACCCACATCCTTCCCTCCCCTCCTCCCCTCACACCCTCCTCTCCTGCCCTCTTTTCCACCCAATCCATAGACCCCTTTGCCACTGGTGATACTAACCCAACCTCAGGCTCCTCATCTGGGATGGACTTGTTTGCTATGATGCCTACAGATAACAGTGTTGGAGGAGCAGGTTTCAAGCCTTCTCTTCCACCTCCACCTCTCATTAACACCACATCGACCATCCGTACCCCCAACCCATCGATAAACATCTTCAGTGGTAAAACTGAATTCCTACCTCCCCTCCTGTCCTCTCCTCTGTCCCCTGATTTCTAATACAGTCTCTTCTCTCCTCAGTCCTTCTCCGTGGATACATAGATCCATTAGAACTCTCTTCTAAACCCTCTATCAATTGATTACCTGCCTTGTTCAAAGCAGTTCTCTTTAGATTTTTCAGGACTCTTGACAGAGAAAAATGTGTTCAAATTCGTTAGGTATGCCACAGGGGTGCACCTGCATTTCAATGTGTGTTTGTATTTCTGTGTGTTTGTAGATTTATTTGATTCCATGCCAGAACCAAGTTTCTCCAAATTTGATCCGACTCCCAGTGTTGATTTGTTAGCAGCAGGTACCCAACTCCCTCTCTTCCTCTCTCTTCCTCTCCCTTCTCTCTTCCTCTCTTCCTCTTCCTCTTCCTCTCTCTTCCTCTTCCTCTCTCTTCCTCTTCCTCTCCCTTCTCTCTTCCTCTTCCTCTCCCTTCTCTCTTCCTCTTCCTCTCTTTTTCCCACTCTCTCTTCCCTTCCTCCTGCTCTCTTCTTCCCTCT
Source organism: Protosalanx chinensis (assembly GCA_030340685.1). NCBI lineage: Eukaryota > Metazoa > Chordata > Actinopteri > Osmeriformes > Salangidae > Protosalanx > Protosalanx chinensis. The sequence continues at coordinate 14,480,188 of CM059327.1, forward strand.
CTCTCCCTCCTCTCTTCTTCCCTCTCTCTTCTTCCCTCTCTCTCCTTCCTCTCTTCTTCCCTCTCTCTCCTTCCTCTCTCCTTCCTCTCTTCTTCCCTCTCTCTCCTTCCCTCTCTCTCCCTCCTCTCTTCTTCCCTCTGTCTCTCCCTCCTCTCTTCTTCCCTCTCTCTCCTTCCTCTCTTCTTCCCTCTCTCTCCTTCCTCTCTCCTTCCTCTCTTCTTCCCTCTCTCTCCCTCCTCTCTTCTTCCCTCTCTCTCCTTCCTCTCTTCTTCCCTCTCTCTCCTTCCTCTCTCCTTCCTCTCTTCTTCCCTCTCTCTCCTTCCCTCTCTCTCCTTCCTCTCTTCTTCCCTCTGTCTCTCCCTCCTCTCTTCTTCCCTCTGTCTCCTTCCTCTCTTCTTCCCTCTGTCTCTCCCTCCTCTCTTCTTCCCTCTGTCTCCTTCCTCTCTTCTTCCCTCTGTCTCTCCCTCCTCTCTTCTTCCCTCTCTCCTTCCTCTCTTCTTCCCTCTCTCTCCTTCCCTCTCTCTCCTTCCTCTCTTCTTCCCTCTCTCTCCCTCCTCTCTTCTTCCCTCTGTCTCCCTCCTCTCTTCTTCCCTCTCTCTCCCTCCCTCTCTCTCCTTCCTCTCTTCTTCCCTCTCTCTCCCTCCTCTCTTCTTCCCTCTCTCTCCCTCCTCTCTTCTTCCCTCTCTCTCCCTCCTCTCTTCTTCCCTCTCTCTCCTTCCTCTCTTCTTCCCTCTCTCTCCCTCCTCTCTTCTTCCCTCTGTCTCTCCCTCCTCTCTTCTTCCCTCTCTCCTTCCTCTCTTCTTCCCTCTCTCTCCTTCCTCTCTTCTTCCCTCTCTCTCCTTCCTCTCTTCTTCCCTCTCTCCTTCCTCTCGTCTTCCCTCTCTCTCCTTCCTCTCGTCTTCCCTCTCTCTCCTTCCTCTCTTCTTCCTGCTCTCCTCTCATTCCTTCTCTCTCCTTGCTTCTCTGCCCTTTTCCCTGTCTGTGTTTTCATTTTCCACTGTGTGTTTGTTTCAGTGTCTTATTCATCTTCATGCATTTCATTTTGCTTTGTACAGTGTGTTGTTCCGATCTCAAAATCTGAAATGTTATGGAATAGTTACATTACAAATTGTAATAAAAAATTAAGGAATAATCTTTTGTTGGTAAAGACAAACGAAAGTTAAATAACGTTTTTCTTTTTTACTATGACGTTAATAAGACAAAAACATAATTAAATATGAATGACCTCTACACTTATACATATCCACGTTGTGTAACCGTTCTATAAAAACAGTGAACTCAGCAGTGTAATATAACGGTAACAGTAAACTCAGCAGTGTAATATATCACACATACATCATCGTTTATTGGTGAGATCCCCTTTAGTGCATGCAGTTTTTTACATACAGAATATATTGTGTGTGTGTGTGTGTAGTGCAGTGTGTCTGTCATGGTATTTACTGGATATTGTATGTGTAATGTGCACTGTGTCTATGTTGCTATAAGGTTTGTGTATTTTAATGCCGTTTTCTTCTTCAAATCAGCAGATGGCTCCGCCCCCATCCTCTCATCCACCCCCCTCTTTTCCTCCACCACCATCCTATCATCCGCTCCCCCACCCAAAACAGACTCTTCAAACATCATGGACCTGTTTGGGGCTCATTTACGCCCCCCCTCGCTCTTCCCTGAGGAGGGGACAGGGGCGTTCTCATTAGATGGGGGCGTTTTTGGTATTGTCATTATTATCATGGTTCAACGCAGCTATGTGTCACAATATTGCAATGATTCCACTTGAGTTAAAATTGAACATGATTCTACACAAATTACTGAATTTGGTTAGTAGCGTTCCTTAATCAGTTTGGATCCACTAGTTCTGTAGGTTTAGATCAGGGCCAGATAGTGTCATAACTTGGATGGAAGCTTGTAGTTTTAACTTAACGCCTTACAGAGTCACCTATGATTGGTTATAACTTTAAAATGGATGCATCATTTTGGGATGAGATCCAGAGTATACTGGTGTCGTCAGGTACCAGAGTATCCTGGTGTCGTCAGGTACCAGAGTATACTGGTGCCGTCAGGTACCAGAGTATCCTGGTGTGTTCAGACTGGTCAATACCAAAAACAAAGGTTACTGAACCACTTTCATTTGTTGATGGTAACAGTCACATAAATCCAAGGTGGTACAATAGCCTTCTCATGTCAACAACAGAACAATAAATCAATCACAGTGCATGTAGGCCTAAAGGCAAAACTTGTGTAGACATTGAGCAAACTCAGCAGATGACTTACAGATCATTTGTAGAGCTAAAAAATAGAAATGTCGACTTAACCATCATTAATAAGTAGAAAGAGTGGGTTCAACACACTTGGGGCTCTTTAAATGTTAGCCTGTTGCTAGGCAACTGTAACTAGCCTGTAGCTAAGCAACATCTTTGCTGAGAATGTAAATATACAACCCAAACTCCGAAACACCCAATACAGCGAACTTAGCATGTTAGCTTAGCATGTTAGCTTAGCATGTTAGTTTTGACCCTGTTGTTCCCCCTCCTTCTAACCCTAACCCAGTAGTAGAACTGTAAAGCAACAGGGAGGTTTGTAACTTGAGTTCTGATGATGGACAATGGGTTAGGGTTAGGGTTAATGTCATTATCATCAATGTCATTATCATCAGCCTCACACCTACGGTATTTTTATACTTCCACCTTTCGTTCCCTGCAGCAGTAACTTATTGCCCATTGTTGCCAATTTGAAGACTTTGTAACTAGATTCAGCATTTTCTTTTGATGATTTTGGCGGCACTGTGCTTGTTAGTTTCCAAGTATGCAAACTGGTACATCAGTGTCTGTCCTACTTAAGACCATAGTTTTCTACACGTTCGCATGCGAATGCAGATCTGTGTGTTTCTGAGGTGTGTTTCTGTACAGTATATGTGTGTTTCTGTACGGTATGTGTGTGTTTCTGAAGTGTGTTCCTGTACGGTATGTGTGTGTGTTTCTGATGTGTGTTTGAGGTGTGTTTCTGTACAGTATGTGTGTGTTTCTTTACAGTATGTATGTTTCTGAGGTGTGTTTCTGTACAGTATGTGTGTGTTTCTGAGGTGTGTTTCTGTACAGTATGTGTGTGTTTCTGTACAGTATGTGAGTGTTTCTGAGGTGTGTTTCTGTATAGTATGTGTGTTTCTGAGGTGTTTTTCTGAGGTGTGTTCCTGTACAGTATGTGTGTGTGTTTCTGAGGTGTGTTCCTATACAGTATGTGTGTGTTTCTCTACAGTATGTGTGTGTTTCTGAGGTGTGTCCCTGTACAGTATGTGTGTGTTTGAGGTGTGTTTCTGTACAGTATGTGTGTTTCTGAGGTGTGTTTCTGTACAGTATGTGTGTGTTCACTTGGCAGGTGAATGCTCTTGTTAGTCATGTGAATGATCAACTGTGTATGTCTCTGTCTGGATAGGGCTTCCCAGTGTGGAGCTGAAGGTTGACTATTAACCCTTCTCTGCCCTCATGCTGCACTTGGGATCTCTGGTCTGTCCTGGCCCTGCTGGCCTTGTATGTTTGCTTTAATCTGGTAGAGTCTACCGGAGGTGAGCCCCAACCAGCAACACATGGAGCAGAGCTAATGTCAGGTAAGTTACGCCTACCAGATGTAGACACACCCACATACAGACACACCCACTTTGTGGTCTGTGTTGTACTTGTTCTTGCTTATATCAGTAGTAGTAGTAACGTTCAAACTACATTGAACTGGCTTCCTGAAACCGAATCAATTGGAAATGAGTCTCGGAATAACAGATCAAAAATAAGATTGACAGAAGCCAGGCTTATTTGGTAAACTGGCTTCAAGGAACCAGCCTCAGCCGCTGTCTTACCCTATATTTCAGAACTGACAGTCTGATAAAACCTACTGCTGACAGCTAAACTCTTCTCCTTCCAATGTCTCCCTCCTTTTTACCTCCTCTGTTTCTCACTCTGTCTTTCGCACCTTCCTTCCATCTTCTGCTCTCTCCTCCATCTCTCCCTCTTTTCTCTTTCCCTCTTTCTCCCGTCTTCATTCACACTTGTTTCTGTCCTGCATGTTTCCTGCCTGTTTCTGTCCTGCGTGTTTCCTGCCTGTTTCTGTCCTGCGTGTTTCCTGCCTGTTTCTCTCCTCATTTCTTCTCTCTTCACATTTCCATAAATGTCCTTCCTTTCTTCCCCTCTTTTCCATCCATCTCTCCATCTGGCTTTGGGACTCATTGTTTTCTTCCTGCTGATCTGGTGAGTGTTTTGACTCCTTGATGAGTGTTTTGACTCCTTGATGAGTGTTTTGACTCCTTGATGAGTGTTTTGACTCCTTGATAGTTGCAGTGGAAAAAGATTCTCCCACGCCTGTTTAACCGAAGATACTTTGGGTGGATTTCTCCCATCCCTGTACAATGTGACTTCTCTTTCTTTTATGGCTCAAACAAGGACGTCAATTTCCTCGGCTGTGAAGCGTTATTTATGCACACCTGGCAAATCCGCAATAATAATAGAAACTCGCCATGGAAAAAGCGGTCCTGATTTGAAAGGGAATACGAGTTGACGCTCTGATTGGTTTATTGCACGTTACGCCCAAACCACACCAGTGACTAATTTAGCCACTTCAGACCAACCCACTTTAGCTTTGCTTTGGACACAAGACTACATTTATTCTGCCGGTATAATAGCAACAGCGCCTGAGTCCCGCCTACAAAGATACTCTCGCTTCACGCTTGACACTTGTGTTTTAAATCGTTTAAGTAGGATCCCAAGTCTGTCATTGATGTTCAAAAGAAAAACAACAGAACAATGGCAAATCATTAATTATGTAAATATGATACAATAATGTGTTACAGTTTAAGGTAATATCACTGTAAAATGGAACTACCTCCCCATCCCCTCCTGTCTACAGTGTTTGGGTTAGGTGATGTGATGAAGCCTGCAGTACCACCACAGGCCTCAGGGGCCTCTACCATAGGAGCCTCTTCTCCCAGCAAGCCCATGGGGGACCTGGACTCCACTATGGCTAACCTGGCTGGCAGTAAGTAGCCCCACACTGGACCAGGGGATGAACACATCATTAAAACCCTCTTCATCCTCACTAAGGGTCAGGGTGGTGTGACAGAATGTATGAGACACTCTGACATGTTTTCAATGCTTTTCTCCATTTGTCTTCCTCCTCTATCTCCATGGTTTGTCTGTCTTCCTCCTCTATCTCCATGGTTTTCTCCCACTTCTGCCTCTACAGATTTGGCAATGAGCCCTGCAGCCCCCACACAGGTAGCTCCACCCAGCTGGGGTGCACCCATGGTAAGTGTGTGTGTGTGTGTGTGTGTGTCAGCATGGTAAAGGCATGGCCTCATCAACCTCCCCAGGGTGGTCCAATCACAGGGCCAGGAAGTTCAACAGATTTTCTTCAAAGCTATATTAGACATAAATAAGGTTGTAAGCTTTCTATCTGTTCAGGGTGTTCAACCATGGTGGCAGAACTTATAAACGAGCACAGACACAATCAGGAAGAATACAAATGTATTCAATTTACTTTTAGGTTTTACATTAAAGGAATGCATTCCAGCTAGTATCTTTTTGACTTATTGCACATGAGCCCAGATAGTAATGGGCTCAGGTATACTTATAGTGAATAAATCACTGCTGATGCAAGACAGTTATAACGCAACTGTTCTGCCTGCTAATTCATCTGCCTCTTATCAGCTCCAACCCCGACCCCAACCCTAACCCCAACCTCTTTCAGTTTCAACCCTAACCCCAACCTCTTTCAGTTCCAACTCTAACCCCAATCCTAACCCCAAACCCTATCAGCTCCAACCCTAACCGCTAACTCTAACACTACACATGTGCATAATTCTGGTGTTGAGTTAGTGCTGCTGGTGTGTGCTGCAAGTGTATTTCAATGTGTAGTTGTTTGTCTCCACAGCGTGTCACAGTTTTATGTTTGTTTGGAAATCTTGTTGAGTGTTAGATGTTGTAATGTGTTTTGTTACAGTGATGTTTTGTTGAGTGTTAGATGTTGACATGTGTTTTGTTACAGTGATGTTTTGTGTAGTAATGTCCCCCCTCCCTTCACACCCCTAGAATGTCCCAATGGGAATGCCTCCTTATATGGGCTCTTTCCCTAACCCTGGACTCTGCATGGTAAGACCCCCCCCTCCCCCCAGTCTCTTGACCTTATAACCTTTAGGCCTATCTGACCTCAGTCAACCTCATGACCATGATCCTTTAGGACCAACTAAGATGGCCAAGGACCCTTGTAGGCCACCATCATCTGTCGAAATGTTCACTTTGGGATCTCACTGCTCTCATTTCCTTCCACCACCACCTTCCTGACTGTCTCCTCCCTTTCTGCTCTCTCCCCCGTCTCTCCTCCCTTCACTCCCTCTCCTCTCTCTCCCAGTCTGGGGCCTCTGGGGCTGGAGCTCCCATGATGCCGATGGTCAGGCCAGGCTTCCCTCCAGCTGGGGCCTCCGGAGCCCCGGTATGGACACACACACTCATAGACCCATCCCATAATACTCACACTAAAACACACACATCAGCTGCCCTCCAAGCTCTATCATATGTCCTGTTATGTGTCCTTGAGGAGGCTCTCTGTTCAGATGTCTCATTAGTGGTTTAGGGTGGTCAGGCTACTCAGAGCTTCAGCTGTCCATGTGATAGTGGTCTCATCTCATACCAACATACAGACCTGTTCCTGTAACTGTCTCCCATCTCATCCCCAGATGTCTCCAGGCATCATGGGTCAGAGCCCCCGCAGGCCTCCGCCCCCGAAGAACGCCCTGGATGATCTTAACATCAAAGACTTCATGTAAACTTCCCCAGGTACACCAGGTACAGCCCCTCCACCTCCCCCAGGTACACCAGGGGATCAATAAAGTTATTCTGATTCTGAAGATCAACCAAAATTAGTTGTTAACAGTTCTGCTCTCTTTCCCCTCTTCCAGCAGTTGTCATTGTGGATGTGAGCCCTTGTTACCCCAACTCCCTCATCATATCCCAGCCAATCAGCCATCAGCACCACTTGGCTCCTCCCTATGACTTCTTAAACTCTGCCCTTTTTGTCTAATGTTGTAGCACAAATTGTGATTGTGAACTCATAGATACAGAAATCAGTGTATGTATGTGCGTGAGTGTGTGTTCTTAGATGTAATCCTTGACTTGAACTAAGAAAAAACACCATTAAAAAAACAAGTGTATGTAGATTCATTCAGGATTTTCTGCTCATCAGATGACTTGGAATGGTGGATGTGTTTCCCAGGTGGGGACTGTGTTGTTTCTTGTGGACTGTTTTTGATGTGTGGCCAATCCCTGCCCTTCCCTCTGTTGTCCAGTTAGCTACTGAGCTGTGTTTCTAACACGTCTCCATGGTTGGTCCTCTGCATCCGACTAGCCAGCCTATCTGAGAACAGTTACACAACTGTGGAGGCCATTATCACCGCTAACTTTGTTTTACATAGAGACAAATTATGTCACACTTTCTGTTGAGTTTATTTTTAGGGTTAGGGTTTGTCCCTTTTGAGAATTGTGACTAACATGCTAAAATTGTTGACTATGTTCGAATTGACATATGCATTTCAGATTATTTCAAAGATTGATTTCACCTATCTATTTCTTACATTTTTTTTTGTTGAAATGATATCATATTTTGGTCATGTCTATGAATACCACGGTGGAACAATAAAAAAAAAGATTTCCCTGTTTTGCATAATCTGATGTGTGTCAACCTGATGGTTGGAAGGGAAACTTTGCCCCAAGTATTTCCTGTTGCACTCCTAGGTGGTGTGGACTGGTTCTCCTAGGTGGTGTGGACTGGTTCTCCTAGGTGGTGTGGACTGGTTCTCCTAGGTGGTGTGGACTGGTTCTCCTAGGTGGTGTGGACTGGTTCTCCTAGGTGGTGTGGACTGGTTCTCCTAGGTGGTGTGGACTGGTTCTCTTAGGTGGTGTGGACTGGTTCTGCACCTTGTCAAACCATGTTAACCTGGGCTGGGTTTCAATACTCCACCTTTATTTTCCTCCTTTTCTTGTCTCCTCTCCTATTCAAACTACAAATTGAGTTAAGTACCTACAAAAACGTCAGCTAGCATAAACCTCTTTACCTTACTTGCTGATTAGGGGCTACAGAAAGAAACATACAAGGAAAGGAGGTGAGCCAGGAGATGGGTCCTTCCAGCATGTGTTTGTAAAGCAGATCAGTATGGTTGTACAGTCTGGTGCTAAAGAAGTCTTTCACTGTAAAGCACTCAGATATACGCTGGATGTTTCTGTGTTTTCTTTCTCCAAAAGTGATAACTGTACCTTAATCTGTTGTGAAAAAGAAGAAATAAAACAAGAATGTGATGAAATGCATCATACTGGTTCCTGTTACTCTGGGTTTACCAATATCATGTAAAATAATTTGGTTAGTACACTCTAGGGATGTGTCCTCCAGGTTAGTACACACTAGGGATGTGTCCTCCAGGTTAGTACACACTAGGGATGTGTCCTCCAGGTTAGTACACACTAGGGAAGTGTCCTCCAGGTTAGTACACACTAGGGAAGTGTCCTCCAGGTTAGTACACACTAGGGATGTGTCCTCCAGGTTAGTACACACTAGGGATGTGTCCTCCAGGTTAGTACACTCTAGGGATGTGTCCTCCAGGTTAGTACACTCTAGGGATGTGTCCTCCAGGTTAGTACACACTAGGGATGTGTCCTCCAGGTTAGTACACTCTAGGGATGTGTCCTCCAGGTTAGTACACACTAGGGATGTGTCCTCCAGGTTAGTACACTCTAGGGAAGTGTCCTCCAGGTTAGTACACACTAGGGAAGTGTCCTCCAGGTTAGTACACACTAGGGATGTGTCCTCCAGGTTAGTACACACTAGGGATGTGTCCTCCAGGTTAGTACACACTAGGGATGTGTCCTCCAGGTTAGTACAACTGCATTTTATAAGGATGAATACACAAAAGAAAGGGTCAGCTGCAAAATGTATGAGGCTTTACCGTCAAATAGTGTATGAGGCATTACAGTCAGATAGTGTTTCAGGCATTACAGTCAGATAGTGTATGGGACATTATCATCAGCTAGTGTATGATGTCATGTTTGTAAAATCAACTGCTTATTATGTTAACTAAAATATCAGAATCAGAATGGGGGTTTATTCGCTATGCAAGATTAACAAACATAGAATTCACTTTGGCAGGAATGAGCAAACATAGAACATATACACTACCGTTCAAAAGTTTAGGGTCACATTGAAATGTCCTTATTTTTTAAGGAAAAGCACTGTACTTTTCAATGAAGATAACTTTAAACTAGTCTTAACTTTAAAGAAATACACTCTGTACATTGCTAATGTGGTAAATGACTATTCTAGCTGCAAATGCTGGTTTTTGGTGCAATATCTACATAGGTGTATAGAGGCCCATTTCCTGCAACTATCACTCCAGTGTTCTAATGGTACAATGTGTTTGCTCATTGGCTCAGAAGGCTAATTGATGATTAGAAAACCCTTGTGCAATCATGTTCACACATCTGAAAACAGTTTAGCTCCTTACAGAAGCTACAAAACTGACCTTCCTTTGAGCAGATTGAGTTTCTGGAGCATCACATTTGTGGGGTCAATTAAACGCTCAAAATGGCTAGAAAAAGAGAACTTTCATCTGAAACTCGACAGTCTATTCTTGTTCTTAGAAATGAAGGCTATTCCATGCGAGAAATTGCTAAGAAATTGAAGATTTCCTACAACGGTGTGTACTACTCCCTTCAGAGGACAGCACAAACAGGCTCTAACCAGAGAAGAAAAAGAAGTGGGAGGCCGCGTTGCACAACTAAACAAGAAGATAAGTACATTAGAGTCTCTAGTTTGAGAAACAGACGCCTCACAGGTCCCCAACTGGCATCTTCATTAAATAGTACCCGCAAAACACCAGTGTCAACATCTACAGTGAAGAGGCGGCTGCGGGATTCTGGGCTTCAGGGCAGAGTGGCAAAGAAAAAGCCATATCTGAGACTGGCCAATAAAAGAAAAAGATTAAGATGGGCAAAAGAACACAGACATTGGACAGAGGAAGACTGGAAAAAAGTGTTGTGGACAGATGAATCCAAGTTTGAGGTGTTTGGATCACAAAGAAGAACGTTTGTGAGACGCAGAACAAATGAAAAGAGGCTGGAAGAATGCCTGACGCCATCTGTTAAGCATGGCGGAGGTAATGTGATGGTCTGGGGTTGCTTTGGTGCTGGTAAGGTGGGAGATTTGTACAGGGTAAAAGGGATTCTGAATAAGGAAGGCTATCACTCCATTTTGCAACGCCATGCCATACCCAGTGGACAGCGCATGATTGGAGTCAATTTCATCCTACAACAGGACAATTACCCTAAACACACCTCCAAATTGTGCAAGAACTATTTAGAGCAGAAGCAGGCAGCTGGTATTCTATCGGTAATGGAGTGGCCAGCGCAGTCACCAGATCTGAACCCCATTGAGCTGTTGTGGGAGCAGCTTGACCGTATGGTACGCAAGAAGTGCCCATCCAACCAATCCAACTTGTGGGAGCTGCTTCTGGAAGCGTGGGGTGCAATTTCTCCAGATTACCTCAACAAATTAACAGCTAGAATGCCAAAGGTCTGCAATGCTGTAATTGCTGCAAATGGAGGATTCTTTGACGAAAGCAAAGTTTGATGTAAAAAAAATCTTATTTCAAATACAAATCATTATTTCTAACCTTGTCAATGTCTTGACTCTATTTTCTATTCATTTCACAACATATGGTAGTGAATAAGTGTGACTTTTCATGGAAAACACAAAATTGTTTGGGTGACCCCAAACTTTTGAACGGTAGTGTATATGTTATATATATATTATAGATATATGAACTAATAAAATAAATGAATACAATGTAAAATACACTACAGATATGGATACAAATAATACAAGTGATGCAATAGTACAAATGATACAGGTAACGTGGAAGTACAATTAACATAGGTACAGAGTGGAATGGGTATATATAGTACGTGGGGGGGGGGTATATACACAGTAGTGTAAACAGTGGTGCAGAATTCACAGTAGTAAGTTTTTAAAGTTTAAAGTGTTGTGTGCTAAAGTGGCAGAGTGCAGTGGGATTCTGGAGGGGGGGTGTGGGGTGTTGGTGGATGTCTCAAACTGAGTCCTTGGCCCTGTTGAAGAGGGCAATAGCAGAGGGGTAGAAGCTATTCTTGTGGCGAGAGGTTTTGGTCCTGATGGACCGCAGCCTCCTGCCAGAAGGGAGCAGCTGAAGCACAGAATGTCCAGGGTGGGAGGAGTCGGCTGCAATCTTCCTCACCCATTTTAGAGACCTTGCCGTGTGCAGGTCCTCAAGGGATAGCAGGTTGCAGCCTATCACCTTCTCAGCGGCACGTATGATACGCTGCAGTCTGCTCTTGTCCTTGGCAGTGGCAGCAGCGTACCAGACGGTGATGGAGGAGGTGAGGATGGACTCGATGATGGCAGTGTAGAATTGCACCATCATTGTCTTTGGCAGGCTGAATTTCTTCAGTTGCCGCAGGAAGTACATCCTCTGCTGGGCTTTCTTTGTGAGTGAGCTGATGTTCAGCTCCCAGTTAAGGTCCTGGGAGAGGGGGTGCCCAGGAAGCGAAGGGACTCCACACATGCACAATTTTCATCATGCATTACACTGCTCTTTTATCGCTGCGTTAAACAATTTGCTAAAACTAGACCTCCAGACTAGTTATGGCTTCTGGACTACAGTTAGGGCTTCTGGACTACAGTTATGGCTTCTGGACTACAGTTATGGCTTCTGGACTACAGTTATGGCTTCTGGACTACAGTTATGGCTTCTGGACTACAGTTATGGCTTCTGGACTACAGTTAGGGCTTCTGGACTACAGTTATGGCTTCTGGACTACAGTTATGGCTTCTGGACTACAGTTATGGCTTCTGGACTACAGTTATGGCTTCTGGACTACAGTTAGGGCTTCTGGACTACAGTTATGGCTTCTGGACTACAGTTCCTGCTTTCGGTTTGAGGGGCATGAACATCAAACATGGAGAAAGAAAGTTGATATGATGTACATTTATAACTCACCTACTTATGAAAAACAGAAATTATTGCTAATTTTCTTTGTTTGCATATATCTCTTTAATTGAACAGAAAAGTTATTCATGAAAATATAAATGCCTCCAGCAGTTCCCACAATAGACCACCAGATGGTAATGATGAACTGCAGCCCTACTGTTTCGACAGTCTGTGCAGATGTATTAGATGAAACATGTTTTGTCAGCTGTTAACGTTTAGAAGATTGACAGCTACTTTTAGTAATTTAAAATAATGTTTTGTGTTAATGTTCAACGTACGTTACACTGCTCTTTTTGCATGTGCTGAAAACTTTGCTAAAACCTAGCGTTCTGGACTATATTTCTGGATTCCGGAGTACACTTCTGGCTTTCCGACTACAGTTAGAGCTTCAGGACTACACTTACAGCTATCGGACTACAGTTCCTTGTTCAGGACTACAGTTATGGCTTTCGGACTACAGTTATGGCTTCCGGACTACAGTTCGTCATCTGCAGTTCTCTCAATACTCCACCAGATGACATCGATAAATCTACTGTTTCGACAGTCATTACAGATTTTTATAAAAAATGTAGGTTTTTATCAGCTGTTAACGATTAGAAGATTCACAGCTACTTTAGTATTTTAAAAGAACGTTCTGCGACAATTTTCATCGTGTATTACAGTGCTCTTTTATCGCTGTGTTAAACAATTTGCTCAAACTAAGACCTCCAGACTACAGTTCTGACTTCTGGACTACAGTTATGGCTTCTGGTGTGAGGGGCATGAACATCAATCCAAGGAAAGCGGTTGGTGCAAGGCATTGTGGGTAATTTTTTCATACTTATATTCTGTTTTATTAATTATCTGTGCATATTTGAGCAGAGTTTTGTGGTACAATTGATGATATATCAGGTGGATGCTATGGACTGTTCAAAAAAGAGAGAAAAAAAAGTGTAACCATAACTGTGAACTGCATCACATTGAATGACTTACCATGCTGACACAAAGCATGTTAGTATTTGTTGATGATGTGCAGTGTATTGGAACTCAAGTACTCAATATATCATAATCAGGTGCAGCTTGTAATATTGTCTGATGGGATGAGTTTCATGTAAAACTTGTTGTGTGGTGTGTTAAAACAAGTAGTAGAGATTTCAAAACCAGATAGTCAATATCAAATGTTGAGATCTGTCTCACATGATATTTGTTGTTCTGCAGTGTATTTGAACACAAGTATCAGATGTAGCTAGCAAATGTTATTTGAAGAAGTGAGTCTCATATAATACTTGTGTGGTGTTATGGAACACTAGTATTAGAGACTTTAGAACCAGATGCAACTGGTTAAGATCACCTGGTGGGATGAGTCTCATTTGGTACTTGTTGTTGTGCGGTGTATTGGAACACAAGTATAAAAGACTTCTGATTCAGGTGTTGCTAGTTGAGATCACATGATGGTATGAGTCTAATCCTAACCACAATATAAATACCTCCAGCTCAAACAACTGAAGTTAATAGTTTCAATAGCAAAAATAGATCAGAAAAAATCAGCAATGCTTTCAAGGACAAGTGATCCATAGTAATAAACTCTAACCTTAATTTCAAGTATAAGTCAAATTAGTGGTGTTTTAAATGTTAAATATTGTAAAAGTCTTTTTTTAAAGGGAAGACCAGCAATGATCCACAAGGTCAGTAACGCATCACCATAACCTTCAAACTAAGACAGTCAGCTCTATGCCATAGAGAACATAGGTTAGTTTGATGCTGTCAACCTTTACCTTCAACAATGATACTCAGTAAAGCTTCCCCTTTTGTAGATTTATATCCCCATGAAATCAGCACAATGAGAAACAATACACGAGAAATAGATGTCATGCTCCTAGAACAGTCAAATGCAGCCCCTCATACACTGGGTTGGTCACCTCTCCAAGTGAGCACTATAGTGGGGGGAGGGGGAGCACTACCTCTGAGTCTTTTTTGACTTGGGGTTAGAACAAACAAATATTTTTTGGACTTGGGGTTAGAACAAACAAACAAAAAATGACTTGGCGTTAGAGCAAACAAATATTTTTTGACTTGGGGTTAGAACAAACAAATATTTTTTGGACTTGGGGTTAGAACAAACAAATATTTTTGGACTTGGGGTTAGAACAAACAAATATTTTTGGATTTGGGGTTAGAACAAACAAACTAAAAATTACTTGGCGTTAGAACAAACAAATATTTTTTGACTTGGGGTTAGAACAAACAAATATTTTTGGATTTGGGGTTAGAACAAACAAACTAAAAATTACTTGGCGTTAGAACAAACAAATATTTTTTGACTTGGGGTTAGAACAAACAAATATTTTTGGACTTGGGGTTAGAACAAACAAATATTTTTTGGACTTGGGGTTAGAACAAACAAATATTTTTGGGACTTGGGGTGATCCATCTGACCCCCTGTAGTGCGGTGCGGTGTAGGCACAATCACTTCACTATTCGTATCACTTTAGAAAAAAGTGTCTGCTAAATTTATGAAATGTCAATATCATACGTGTGTGTTTAAATGTATGTACAATATGTAATAAAAGTAATATTTGTGTAATACACTGTAGCTCTGACCTGATCGATAACATCTTAGCAGATCGCCAGAACAGCTAAGGTTGTTCTCATTAGTGTTGTTTTCAAAGTTATTATGTTATATTATTTATGTACATTATTGACTTAATACATAAACTGAGATTTGAGTGGTGAGACAGTCAATGTGCCATCATACAGAATATATGTTTATTTGACACTGTGAATCTTTCCCTCTAATAACGAAAACTCAAAGTATTGACTGTTATTAACATCTCATGCTATTACAAGGACATACAAACTACATAAAGAGAAAACCAACATTAGGAAGACATGTCATGCTCCTGGCCCTGTTAAATGTAGCCCTCAAACACTGAGTTGGTCACCTCTCCAAGGGAGCGCTCCCTCTGTAAACTCATTTCTTTCATTTATTTATTGTATTCTTTATATAATTTGACCTCATTTGATTTATTTTACCCCAAATGCTCCAGTGAATATAGTGTTCTTTGTTCTGGTCTGTTGTGTTTTTTATTGATTATTTTATTTTATTTCATTTAAAGCACTTTGGGACAACTGAAGTGTTCCACCTCCCCTCACCCCAAGGGATTGTGGGTACTTCAACTTTTTCTATTTTAATTTTATTAATTATCTGTGCATATTAGAGTTTAGTTTTTGGGTATTATTCATAATATTTGTCAAGTGGATGCTATGAACTGAAAAAAGAATCATAAAAAAAATCTTAATTTTAACCATAACAGTTAACGGCATCTCATTGAATGACTTACCGCTCATTCACAGTTGAGAGTCAGCAGTTAACCCTGAAGTTGTGCGGTGTATGGAACTCAGGTGTTAAGTGCTCGGTAAGGTATGGTAATTCAGCAAATAACCCTGATGTTGTGCAGTGTATGGAACTCAGGTGTTAAATGCTTGGTAAGGTATGGTAGGCTGTGACAGGGGCAGCTTGCCAGGTAACTCACTCTGGGTAAGCTGTGACAGGGGCAGCTTGCCAGGTAAGGTAACGTAACCCTCTTTGGGCAAGCTGTGACAGGGGCATCTTGCCAGGTAAGGTAACTCTCTTTGTGCCAGCTGTGACAGGGGCAGTTTGCCAGGTAAGGTAACCCCTCTTTGGGCAGGCTGTGACAGGGGCAGCTTGCAAGGTAAGGTAACCCCTCTTTGGGCAGGCTGTGACAGGGGCAGCTTGCCAGGTAAGGTAACCCTCTTTTTGGGCAGGCTGTGACAGGGGCAGCTTGCCAGGTAAGGTAACCCTGTTTGGGCAGGCTGGGACAGGGGCAGCTTGTCTAACAGAGTAAACCTAAACTTGTATTTCTTTCTGTCTCTCTCTTTCTAGAGTCTTTGATACTTGTGTTCCAATACACCGCACAACTACAAGTATTAATCCTCTATGGATAGGCTGGAGAAACCTAACTTTCTCTCTCCAGAGTTTCAGTTGATACTTGCGTTCCAGTACACTGCACTACAAACGAGTATTAAACCTTTCTGGGCAGGCTGTGACAGGGGCAGCTTGTCTGGGTGGGTAAACATATCTGGGCAGGCTGTGACAGGGGCAGCTTGCCTGGCTGGGTAAACATATCTGGGCAGGCTGTGACGGGCAGTTTGTCTGGGTGGGTAAATGTTTCTGGACAGACTGTGACAGGGGCAGCTTGTCTGACTGGGTACACCTCTCTGGGCAGGCTGTGACAGGGGCAGTTTGTCTGGCTGGGTAAACCTCCATGGGCAGGCTGTGACAGGGGCAGTTTGTCTGGGTGGGTAAACTTTTCTGGACAAACTGTGACAGGGGCAGCTTGTCTGGGTGTGTAAACTTCTCTGGGCAAGCTGTGACAGGGGCAGCTTGACTGGATGGGTTGACCTCCATGGGCAGGCTGTGACAGGGGCAACTTGACTGGGTGGGTAAACTTCTCTGGGCAAGCTGTGACAGGGGCAGCTTGTCTGGGTGGGGAAATGTGTCTGGGCAGGCTGTGACAGGGGCAGCTTGTCTGACTGGGTACACCTCTCTGGGCAGGCTGTGACAGGGGCAGTCTGGGTGGGTAAATGTTTCTGGACAGACTGTGACAGGGGCAGTTTGTCTTGCTGGGTAAACCTACCCTCTCTGGCCTCGTTTGCTACTTGTAGTTTTGGGGTGTATTGGAAGAAAAGTATTAAACCTCTCTGGGCAGGCTGTGACAGGGGCCGTATGTCTGGGTGGGTAAACTTCTCTGGACAGGCTGTGACAGGGGCAGCTTCTCTGGGAGGGTAGACTTTTCTGGGCAGGCTGTGACAGGGGCAGCTTGTCTAGGTCGGTAAACCTATCCTTATCTGTCTTTCCTCATTTGATACTTGTAGTTGTGCGGTGTATTGGCTCACAAGTATTAACTCTCTCTGGGCAGGCTGTGACAGGGGCAGCTTGTCTGGCTGGGTAAACTTATCTGGGCAGGCTGTGACAGGGGTAGTTTGTCTGGGTGGGTACACCTCTCTGGGCAGGCTGTGACAGGGGCAGCTTGTCTGAGTGTGTAAACTTCTCTGGGCAAGCTGTGACAGGGGCAGCTTGACTGGGGGGGTAAACTTCTCTGGGCAGGCTGTGACAGGGGCAGCTTGTCTAGGTGGGTAAACTTCTCTGGGCAGGCTGTGACAGGGGCCGCTTGTCCGGGTGGGTAAACTTCTCTGGGCAGGCTGTGACAGGGGCAGCTTGTCTGGGTGGGTAAACATCTCTGGGCAGGCTGTGACAGGGGCAGCTTGTCTGGCAGGGTAAACCTCCATGGGGAGGCTGTGACGGGCAGTTTGTCTAGGTCTGTAAACCTGTCTTTCCTCATTTGATACTTGTAGTTGTGCGGTGTATTGGAACACAAGTATTAACTCTCTCTGGGCAGGCTGTGACAGGGGCAGCTTGTCTGGCTGGGTAAACTTCTCTGGGCAGGCTGTGACAGGGGCAGCTTGTCTAGGTGGGTAAACCTATCCTTATCTGTTTCTCCTCATTTGATACTTGTAGTTGTGCGGTGTATTGGAACACAAGTATAAAATCTCCGGGCAGGCTGTGACAGGGGCAGCTTGCCAGGTAAGGTGAACATCTCTGGGCAGGCTGTGACAGGGGCAGCTTGTCTGCCTGGGTAAACCTAACCTTATTTCTTTCTCTCTCTTTCTCTCTCTGGAATCTCATTTGATAGTTGTAGTTGTGTGGTGTATTGGAACACATGTATTAACTGTGAAATGTAACTTTTCTGGTGAGGCTGTGACAGGGGCAACTTGTCTGGCTGGGTAAACCTAACCTCTCTCGGCCCTTAGCTGCTAGTAGAAGCTTGTGGGGAGTTAAGATTTTAAAATGTTCCCTCCCTTCCGCCCACATTCCCCCTAGCCTCTATGCAAGACTGGTGTCCTTCACCTCAAGCAGTTTTGTTTGGATGAGTCTGGGAGGGAGATCTTCAGGCCCTCTCCAGGCAGGCTGTGGTAACCTAGCGGTGTTAACAAGCAGCTTGTTTTGGTGGGCGGTAAGTATGCGGCCCTCCTGGGTCCCACTCGGGACAGCACGCAGGATGTGGTGGTCCAGGGCTCAGGACCTTCATCGTAGCCCAGTCTTCTAATGGGGAAAAGCCCCACTCATACACTCACCGCACCACACTCCTTGCCTCTTGCATCTGTCAATACCCAAGCCCCTCCTAGTGGACCAAGATGGTAATCCCAGACACTGGAGGTATTGACCCCCCCCCATATCTGTCATTAGAACACATCTGTTTTTAGGGTTTGGGTGGGCCTAGGCTTGTGTAACTGACTCAGCTTCTGGGTGTAGTTTAATCAACCATCAGGGTTAGTGTTAAATGTTGTGTGTATTGTGCATTGGCATACAAGTACAACTGGCTTCTGAATTGGTTGTAGCTAGTTAAGATATGGTTGGATGAGTCGCAGTCGATGCATCTAGTTGTGCGGTGTATTGAAAGACAAGTACAAATGGCTTCTGAAACGGTTGTGGTTATTTCCAAGCACATTTTGGGATTGAGTGCATGTCAATAATAATAAAAATTGGTTTCTTCCCTTGTATTTCACTTTTACATTATTGAGTTATGGTTTCATGAGCTTTTAGGGTTAGGGTGGGCCTAGGCTTGTGTAACTGACTCAGCTTCTGGGTGTAGTTTAATCAACCATGAGGCAGCAGTGATAAGATTTGTTAGTATGGCAGTATTCCTTTTAATCTTCAAGGACCTTAATTCTGTTTTTTTAATGTTCCCCCTTTCAAAGCACTTGATTCAAATGAAGGGTTATTTTCTAGTGACTGCAGCACTAGATAATGATCCGTTCATTAGTATCAGGAGTGTTGGGAGGGGGAACATAAAAAAACACAGAACTAAAGTCTTTAAAGATTAAAAAATACTGCCATACTAACACAAGTCTTATCCCTGTTGCTGCCCATGGTTGATTAAACTACACCCAGAAGCTGAGTCAGTTACACAAGCCTAGGCCCACCCAAACTGTAAAGCTCATGAAATCATAACCCTGTTTCTGTTAGTGTAGCACATCAGTTTTTAGGGTTTGGGTGGGCCTAGTCTTGTAACTGACCTATAGAAATACTCAGCTTCTCAGTGTAGTTCAATCAACCATCAGGGGCAGCAACAGTGACAAGGTTAGTGTTAGTACTGCAGTAATTCTTTATCTTGGACTTCAATTCTGATGTTTTACATTTTGTGTGTTGGAAGGAGTATTAAAGGCTTCTGAATCCAGTGTAGCTAGTTAGGACCATATGGTGGGATGAGGCTCCTTGATACTAGTTGTGCAGTGTATTGGGACGCAAGCATTAGAGGTTTCTGAATTGGGTGTAGCTAGTTATGATTAAATTTTAGGATGGTTTCTGTCAGTGGAACACATCAGCTTTTAGGGTTTGGGTGGGACTAGGCTTGTGTAACTGACCTATAGATATTCAACTTCTGGTGTAGTTTAATCAACCATGGGGCAGCAACAGGGATAAGATTTGTGTTAGTATAGCAGTATCTTGGACTTCAATTCTGTCTTTTTTTAAACGTTACCGCTTTCCATGCACTTGATTCAAATGAAGGGTTATTTTCTAGCGACTGCAGCACTAGATAATGATCCATTCATTAGTATCAGGAGTCTTGTGAGGGTAAATGTTTAAAACGGACAGATTATGTGGTCTCTGAAAGTTGTGATTAGTCACTAGTCATACACTTCCTACTCTGTATGACAGGTCATCAATTGTATGACAGTTGTAGATGCTTCCCTGCTCCAGCGCAACTGAAAGGGTCAGGGTTCCACCAAGCTTGATAACGGTGCTAGTTAAGATCACATGGTAGGATGATTTTATTATAATAATAATAATAATAATAATAATAATAATAATAATAATAATAATAATAATAATAATAATAATAATAATAATAATAATAATAATAATAATAATAATAATAATAATAATAATAATAATAATAATCATAATAATAATCATAATAATAATCATAATAATAATCATAATAATAATCATAATAATAATAATAATAATAATAATAATAATAATCATAATCATAATCAGTTTCTTCTCTTGTTTCACTTTGTTGTCCATTCTTCGGTTAGCATTTGTTAGTGGAACACATCAGTTTGTAGGGTTTGGGTCGGTCAAGTCTTGTAACTGACCTTGATAAATACTCAGCTTCTCGATGTAGTTCAATTGACCATAAGGGGCTGTGACAGGGTAAGCGTTAGTACGGCAGTAATTCTTTCTTGGACTTCAAAGACTTCATTTATTTTTAATGTTTGGTGTATTGGAACACAAGTATTTAAGGCTTCTGAATCTGGTGTAGCTAGTTAAGATTTCATTTTGGGTTGAGCCAAGATTAGTTGACTCTCCTTCTATTCAACTGTTTTTCATTATTCAGTTAGGGCTATGGTTTGTCAGTGGAACACATCAGCTTTTAAGGTTTGGGTGGGCTTAGTCTTGTAACTGACCTATAGAAATATTCAGCTTCTGGGTGTAGTTCAATCAGGCAGCAACAGTGAAAGGATTTGTTAGCATAGCAGTTTTTCTTAATCTCCAAGGACTTCAATTCTGTCTTTTTTAAATGTTCCCTCTTTTAATACACCTGATTCAAATGAACTAGATAATGATCCATTCAATAGTATCAGGAGTGTTGTGAGGGTAAATGTCTAAAAAGGACAGATTATGTTGTCTCTGAAAATTGTGATAATTCATCAATTTCCTACTTTGTATGACAGGTCAATGTTAGTTCATGAGGCCCAATGTCCTGACAGTTATAGATGGTTCCCTGCTCCAGCACCACTGAAAGGGTCAGGGTTCCACCAAGCTTAATGGTGCTAGTTAACTTCACATGGTGGAATGAACTCATGCTAATCCAAAACAGATTTTTCTTTCTTTCACTTTGTTTATTTCTCAGTTAGTGTAACACTGGTTTTTAGGGTTTGGGTGAATCTTGTAACTGACCTGTAGAAATACTCTGCTTCTCGACGTAGTTCAATTGAGCAACAGTGACAGGGTAAGTGTTAGTATGGCAGTAAATCTTTATCTTGGACTCTCAAGATTTCAATTCTTACCTTACATTTTTGTCGTATTGGAACACATATGAAAGGCTTCTGAATCCAAAGTAGCTAGTTAAAAATTCATTTTGGGATGAGCCCATATTAGTTTACTCCTCTTCTATTTCACTTTTTCATTATTCAGTTAGGGCTGTTTTCTGTCAGTGGAACACATCAGCTTTTAGGGTTTGGGTGGGCCTAGTCTTGTAACTGACCTATATAACTATTCAGCTTCTGGGTGTAGTTCAATCAGGCAGCAACAGTGATGGGATTTGTGTTGGTATAGCAGTATTTCTTAATCTTCATGGACTTTAAGTCTGTATATTTTAAATGTTCCCCCTTAATGCACCTGATTCAAATGAAGGTTTATTTTTTTAGTGACTGCAGCACTAGATAATGATCCATTCATTAGTATCCAGAGTCTGAGGAGGGTAATCATCTAAAACAGACAGAACATGTGGTCTGACAGCTAAAAGGTTGTGGGATTAGTTACTGTTTATCAATTTCCTAGTCTGTATGGCAAAGGTCATAAAATTTATTTAATGAGGCCCAAATTCCTGAGTTTTGGATGTAACACTGCTCAAGCACACAAGTAATGAAAGGTTAAGTTTCCACCAAGGTTGATAATGGCATGAGTTAAGATAACATGGTGGGGTGAACTCATGCTAATTCCCTTTAAACATTTCATAAATTTTCTTCAATATTAATTTACCTTCATTAGTTGTCACTGAACACAGCTTTTAGGGTTTGGGTGGGCACATGCTCATGTAACTATATATATTCTGCTTCTGTTTGTAGTTCAATCGACTATCGGGCAGCAACAGTAAATGGCGTTTAATTGGCGGTAACTCTTAATCCTCAAAGAATTTAATTCCAATGTTGTGCGCTAGGAACATAATTAGCATCTTCTGAGTTGGGTGTTATTAGTTAAGATCACATGGTGTGATGAGTACACGCTATATAATAAAACAAAACTAATAATAAAACGTTTCCCTTGTATTTGATTGTTTTCCATCATTTAAGGTTTGTCAGTGGAACACAATCTTTTGGGGTTTGGGTGGGACTACACTTGTGTAACTGACCTATAGATGTTCATCTTCTGGGTGTGGTGCAATCAACTCAGGCCATGACAGGGTTTGCATCATGGCAGTCATTCATAACCTTCAAGAACATCAACTCTGTCTCTTGCGTTATGTCCACAATCATTGGTCATTTTATTAGTTCTCACGGTTAGGTATAGGGATGATAACCACGATCGGTCATGACTGATCCTCGACCGATCCTATAAGTGAGTCCTTTCTGGTACTTGTGGGTACTGCAGGTGGGTGAAATTGGCTGTACTGACTAATTGGGACACCCCGGTTCGAATGGTGGTGGTCTCGGGGTCGTGTGACCTTCCGTTCGGGAGCTACATCCGTTTTGGACAGGAAATGGGCTGTATCTCGGGAACGGAAGGTCGTAGAGAGTCGGGGACAAGACTGGCGTGTTGCCCGTGGCCATATTAGGGCAGGCGGATCTTGGTCCCGAATCTGTACGACCTTCCGTTCCAGAGTTATGATTGGTCAAAGTGTTTTCCATTGAAATGAATGGGAATTTTCGAAAATTCTTCTAAGTCCAGCCCTAGTTGGTTGTCCATTGGCCCTTTCCTAACCCTAACCAGGCTTGACCTCTGGTGTTTCTGACCCTAACCTGTCCTGTAACCCTAATCCTAACCATAACCCCCAATTAGGGTTGTGGGAGTGGTTATGGTTAGGGTTTGGGTTGTGGGAGTGGTTGTGATTAGGGTTAGGGTTGTGGTTTGGCCTAGTATTGTGGCAGACTTTGTGTATAGGGTTTGGTTAGTGTTTTGACTTGGCCTGTGTGCTGGTCTGTGGCTGCTAGGGTTAGGGTTAGGGTTAGGGTTAGGGTTAGGGTTAGGGTTAGGGTTAGGTATAGGGATGATAACCACGATCGGTCATGACTGATCCTCGACCGATCCTATAAGGGTTAGGGTTAGGGTTAGGGTTAGGGTTAGGGTTAGGGTTAGGGTTAGGTTAGGCATAAGTAAAGAGGAACCACCCCGGGGGACCCCGCCGGGACCCCGGTTAAGGTGAGGACCCCTGTGAGGCACGCGCACTTGAAACCTCCCTCGCTCCGGCCCAGAGGAGAGAGAGAGAGAGAGAGAGAGAGAGGGGTATGTATAAAGACATTTGGAGGACCCATTCCCACAGGGCGATCAACCATCTCGTCACAGACAAAATGGGAGACCTGAGTCTGAAACTCCAAAGTCACTAATCCTTTCTTCTAATCCTCAGGGTACATCCTGTCAGATCAGCGGCAGGCAGCACACAATCCAAGTTTAAAGGGCACCCGGCCCTCAACCAGACGTGCGCCAGCCTCGCCCTCCGACCTTAACAGTGTGCAGAGACCCCTCTCCCGCCGGGCTAGGGGTCCCCACACAGGTGCATGTGAGATGGGCCATCATGATCAGTCTTCTTTTTCCAGGTCTTCTTTTTCTCAAGGTGCCCCCTGTCAGATCAGCGGCAGGCAGCACACAATCCAGGTTTAAAGGGCACCCGGCCCTCACCCAGACGTGCGCCAGCCACGCCCTCCGACCCCAACAGTGTGTAGAGACCCCTCTCCCGCCGGGCTAGGGGTCCCCACACAGGTGCATATGAGATGGGCCATCATGATCAGTCTCCTTTCTCCAGGTTTTCTTTTTTCTCAAGGTGCCCCCTGTCAGATCAGCGGCAGGCAGCACACAATCCAGGTTTAAAGGGCACCCGGCCCTCACCCAGACGTGCGCCAGCCACGCCCTCCGACCTTAACAGTGTGCAGAGACCCCTCTCCCGCCGGGCTGGGGGTCCCCACACAGGTGCATGTGAGATGGGCCATCATGATCAGTCTTCTTTTTCCAGGTCTTCTTTTTCTCAAGGTGCCCCCTGTCAGATCAGCGGCAGGCAGCACACAATCCAGGTTTAAAGGGCACCCGGCCCTCACCCAGATGTGCGCCAGCCACGCCCTCCGACCTTAACAGTGTGCAGAGACCCCTCTCCCGCCGGGCTGGGGGTCCCCACACAGGTGCATGTGAAATGGGCCATCATGATCAGTCTTCTTTTTCCAGGTCTTTTTTTCTCAAGGTGCCCCCTGTCAGATCAGCGGCAGGCAGCACACAATCCAGGTTTAAAGGGCACCCGGCCCTCACCCAGACGTGCGCCAGCCACGCCCTCCGACCTTAACAGTGTGCAGAGACCCCTCTCCCGCCGGGCTGGGGGTCCCCACACAGGTGCATGTGAGATGGGCCATCATGATCAGTCTTCTTATTCCAGGTCTTCTTTTTCTCCAGGTGCCCCCTGTCAGATCAGCGGCAGGCAGCACACAATCCAGGTTTAAAGGGCACCCGGCCCCCACCCAGACGTGCGCCAGCCACGCCCTCCGACCTTAACAGTGTGCAGAGACCCCTCTCCCGCCGGGCTAGGGGTCCCCACACAGGCACCTGTGAGATGGGCCATCATGATCAGTCTTCTTTTTCCAGGTCTTCTTTTTTCTCAGGCCAGCGGCAAGCAGCATATGCTCCAGGTTTAAGAGGGCACCCGGCCCTTACACTAGATGTACTCCAGCCTTGTTCTACTCCCCTTAATAAAGCCCATACGTATTTGTATATATTTCTATGATTCCTAGGTTATGTAGTATTTGTATTCCTGATTTATGTGTCGTTCACTCCAGGTGTTCTCTATGTTTTATTTAAGCCTCACTGCAATGTCCCCCTCCTGGAGGACAAATAAAGCTTCATCTAGTGTAGGGTGACACATGTCCTAAAGGTGAGTATTATTATCATAGGGGATATTAAGTTTGCTAAGTCTGTATAAGGAATAAAAATAAGTCTGACTTCAAATGTAAGTTGTGTTACACGTTTATTCGGTGTTCCTCCAACAGATGGTTTTATGTATGGTTGAAGGTTACTTAAAGTATAGTGTGGTAAATACTGTAATAGTATAGTGAAGGTCAAAAGGTGTACATGTGCTTGGTGGTTTTATAATCTCCCGGTTTAGACATTTCTATGTCGTTTTAATTCAATCCTAATTTTGGGTAAATGTTTCAGTCAGTGTTGTTACCAAGTAATATAATATCGTGGCGATATATTAATATAGTAATACATTCGCATATGATCGCCGTTTGGGGTAGAGTGAAGTTACTAATATGAGGGGTTAGTCACGTGCTTAATGTTTACATCCGTGAGAGGGAGGAAGGAAGTTCGTCAAGTATCCGGGTCCGGGGTAAAGTGCAGGCCGCCATCTTGTATGTTTACCATGGGGGAAGAGGAATCCCGGCATGCAACGGTGTTTTTCGTGAGAGGGGGGAAGATGCGTCAGTCATCCACTTCCGGGGTTCTGTGCAGGTCGCCATCTTGCCATGTTTACTTTTGGGGAAGGTAGATGCAAGCGCACACTCCAGTTCGTCCTTCAGTTCCGAGGTAGAGTGCAGTTCGTCATATTGTTATGTTTATTAAGGGGGAAGGAAAACCTATGCGCACACCGGTAGCTTCCATGGAAGGGGGAAATTGCGTCAGTCACCCAGTTCCGGAGTGACGGTCAGTTCGCCATATTGCTCTGTTTACAATGGAGGGTTAGTAAATATCAACGTTCGAAGCGAGGGGGAAGCGCGGAAGTCACTCACGGTTGGAAACACGTTAACTACAAAACTATACTGTAGTGTGAGAGGTCTCGTCTACATTTGGAAATTAATTGACGATACGTTTGTAGCACATGCGTTCTACATTATGTTAAGGGTTCTATGTTAAATTATGTTTATGTTAAGGTTAGTTTCTCGCGCGTTCCGTATTGTTTGTTGACATTACGTGTTCCTATAGTGGGTTAGGTCAGAGACGGAGTCATGTGCGTTAGGTGCCGTGTTTATAATTTAAGGAGAGTAAATATAAGGACATCTGGGCAATCAAGTGCCAGCAGAGGTAAGATAATCTAATTAAATAATAATGACACTTCCTGGGTATAGACCAGAGAGGGAAGCCACTTGATAAAATGGTTGGCTGGGGTTAATAGGTATAAGGGGAGAGGATTAGAAGTCCACAGATCAGTAGGTAGGGCTACTCTAGATATTCTAGGGAGTCAAAGGGCAAAGTCTCTAGCCTAGTCTGGTAAAAAAGAGCCAATCCAGGCCCAGCTGTCAACCTGCAATAAGCAAAAAAAAGGGGGGGGTTTTTCACACTATTCAAAGGTTAAGGGGAGAAATCAAGCCTTATAGATGTTACTTCACAGAGTGGTCCTACAGAATAACCAACAAGTCCTGTCTAGATAGAGGAGGACACATCATCAGTAGTTAACCTGGGGTCAAAGGGTGTTTCGGCCTTGAAACTAGACACCCTCGCCCAGGTCAGGCCCACCGAGGTGATCAACCTCGGTGTGTGTCTCCAGTCCAATTAGAAAGAGGTAAATAGCAATACGGTCCAACTAGTGCCAAGATAAATTCCTATGGTAAAGTCTAGGGTCCTAGTATAAGGGTGGAATACTTTGATCAAGATAAAACAACTGCCAGATCAAACTCCTATGGTAAAGTCCAAAGTAATAATCTAAAGGTGGTGTCTAGTAAGACCTCTAGGGTAAACTGTGTCTAAGGAGCTCCAGTCCAAGGGTAAGTATAAAGGGAGGGGAGGGGAAGGAAGGAGGGGGAGGGGAGAGGGGAAGGGGAGAGGGAGGGAGGGAGGGGAAGGAGGAGGGGAGACTAAGAGCAACGTCCAGTGTGTGTGCAAGTGGGAGAGTCCACCCCTTTGGCTATTAGGGTGAGGCTCAATCAGTAATTCTTTTTTTGGTGTTGTATGTTTCAGGGCTAGTCCCCATAGAAAATTGGGAAGCGATGAAGGTCCCCAAACCCTGGACCACCACTCCTGCGTGCATGTCCCGAGTGGGACGCAGGAGGGCCGCATACTTACCTACCCACCCGGTTAGGCTGTTTGTTAACACCGCAAGGTTACCACAGCCTGCCCGAAGAGGGCCTGGAGAACAGGCCGCCCCCATTCATCCAAGATGGCCGCCGCAGGCCATCCTGGGAGGGACCCTGACCCCGGTTCCGGCCCGCCCTGACTGTTTGTCAGGGCCGGCCCCGCCAGGGCACTGGGTCCCCCATCTCACCAAAGCGTCCGCCCCTGTCGCGGAGCACCTTGGGGGGTGCGGCCTCCTGGGCCCCACTGGAACAGACTGCCCCTGTCACAGCCTGCCCAGAGTGGGGTCAGGACTTCCAGTCCACCCAGGCCTGTTGCCCCTGGCGCAACCTGCTCTGGGGTGGGACCGGGGCTCCCACCCTCCCAGGCATGGAGCCTGGGGGGGCTTGAGGGAGATACTGGCGGAGGGGTGGTGGGTCTAAGAGGTAAGACCACGGAGCACCCCACAAGCTTCTACCAGCGCTAAGGTCAGAGGTCGCCAGTTAGTGGGGGCCCAGGACAATGTCCTGTTGAGCTTATCCTCTGGACCCCACCAACCGACTCTATGCACCCTAGGGTGAGAACCCACCAGAATTGGCAGAAGGCTTCAGGCAGGAAGTGGAAGTCTTGAAGCCGGAACCGGAATTCTTCAAGTCAGAATCTTCAAGCAGGAAGTCAGCGGGTTTCAGGAACAACCGTGGTCAGCAATGAACAACAGCACGTTCGCCTCATTGGTTAGCAGGTTGCCTTTGAAGTAAGTATTGAAATCTGGGTGAGCCCCTCTAAGAGACTGACAAGTCCCCTATGGGTTACAATAACAACAGGGGGGGCAGACCAATTAAGTGGGTTCCAGCCACTGTGAGAGGGAGCAGGGTTAGGGTTAGGGTTAGGGTTAGGGTTAGGGTTAGGGTTAGGGTTAGGGTTAGGGTTAGGGTTAGGGTTAGGGTTAGGGTTAGGGTTAGGGTTAGGGTTAGGGTTAGGGTTAGGTATAGGGATGATAACCACGATCGGTCATGACTGATCCTCGACCGATCCTATAAGTGAGTCCTTTCTGGTACTTGTGGGTACTGCAGGTGGGTGAAATTGGCTGTACTGACTAATTGGGACACCCCGGTTCGAATGGTGGTGGTCTCGGGGTCGTGTGACCTTCCGTTCGGGAGCTACATCCGTTTTGGACAGGAAATGGGCTGTATCTCGGGAACGGAAGGTCGTAGAGAGTCGGGGACAAGACTGGCGTGTTGCCCGTGGCCATATTAGGGCAGGCGGATCTTGGTCCCGAATCTGTACGACCTTCCGTTCCAGAGTTATGATTGGTCAAAGTGTTTTCCATTGAAATGAATGGGAATTTTCGAAAATTCTTCTAAGTCCAGCCCTAGTTGGTTGTCCATTGGCCCTTTCCTAACCCTAACCAGGCTTGACCTCTGGTGTTTCTGACCCTAACCTGTCCTGTAACCCTAATCCTAACCATAACCCCCAATTAGGGTTGTGGGAGTGGTTATGGTTAGGGTTTGGGTTGTGGGAGTGGTTGTGATTAGGGTTAGGGTTGTGGTTTGGCCTAGTATTGTGGCAGACTTTGTGTATAGGGTTTGGTTAGTGTTTTGACTTGGCCTGTGTGCTGGTCTGTGGCTGCTAGGGTTAGGGTTAGGGTTAGGGTTAGGGTTAGGGTTAGGGTTAGGGTTAGGTATAGGGATGATAACCACGATCGGTCATGACTGATCCTCGACCGATCCTATAAGGGTTAGGGTTAGGGTTAGGGTTAGGGTTAGGGTTAGGGTTAGGGTTAGGTTAGGTATAGGGATGATAACCACGATCGGTCATGACTGATCCTCGACCGATCCTATAAGTGAGTCCTTTCTGGTACTTGTGGGTACTGCAGGTGGGTGAAATTGGCTGTACTGACTAATTGGGACACCCCGGTTCGAATGGTGGTGGTCTCGGGGTCGTGTGACCTTCCGTTCGGGAGCTACATCCGTTTTGGACAGGAAATGGGCTGTATCTCGGGAACGGAAGGTCGTAGAGAGTCGGGGACAAGACTGGCGTGTTGCCCGTGGCCATATTAGGGCAGGCGGATCTTGGTCCCGAATCTGTACGACCTTCCGTTCCAGAGTTATGATTGGTCAAAGTGTTTTCCATTGAAATGAATGGGAATTTTCGAAAATTCTTCTAAGTCCAGCCCTAGTTGGTTGTCCATTGGCCCTTTCCTAACCCTAACCAGGCTTGACCTCTGGTGTTTCTGACCCTAACCTGTCCTGTAACCCTAATCCTAACCATAACCCCCAATTAGGGTTGTGGGAGTGGTTATGGTTAGGGTTTGGGTTGTGGGAGTGGTTGTGATTAGGGTTAGGGTTGTGGTTTGGCCTAGTATTGTGGCAGACTTTGTGTATAGGGTTTGGTTAGTGTTTTGACTTGGCCTGTGTGCTGGTCTGTGGCTGCTAGGGTTAGGGTTAGGGTTAGGGTTAGGGTTAGGGTTAGGGTTAGGTATAGGGATGATAACCACGATCGGTCATGACTGATCCTCGACCGATCCTATAAGGGTTAGGGTTAGGGTTAGGGTTAGGGTTAGGGTTAGGGTTAGGGTTAGGTTAGGTATAGGGATGATAACCACGATCGGTCATGACTGATCCTCGACCGATCCTATAAGTGAGTCCTTTCTGGTACTTGTGGGTACTGCAGGTGGGTGAAATTGGCTGTACTGACTAATTGGGACACCCCGGTTCGAATGGTGGTGGTCTCGGGGTCGTGTGACCTTCCGTTCGGGAGCTACATCCGTTTTGGACAGGAAATGGGCTGTATCTCGGGAACGGAAGGTCGTAGAGAGTCGGGGACAAGACTGGCGTGTTGCCCGTGGCCATATTAGGGCAGGCGGATCTTGGTCCCGAATCTGTACGACCTTCCGTTCCAGAGTTATGATTGGTCAAAGTGTTTTCCATTGAAATGAATGGGAATTTTCGAAAATTCTTCTAAGTCCAGCCCTAGTTGGTTGTCCATTGGCCCTTTCCTAACCCTAACCAGGCTTGACCTCTGGTGTTTCTGACCCTAACCTGTCCTGTAACCCTAATCCTAACCATAACCCCCAATTAGGGTTGTGGGAGTGGTTATGGTTAGGGTTTGGGTTGTGGGAGTGGTTGTGATTAGGGTTAGGGTTGTGGTTTGGCCTAGTATTGTGGCAGACTTTGTGTATAGGGTTTGGTTAGTGTTTTGACTTGGCCTGTGTGCTGGTCTGTGGCTGCTAGGGTTAGGGTTAGGGTTAGGGTTAGGGTTAGGGTTAGGGTTAGGGTTAGGTATAGGGATGATAACCACGATCGGTCATGACTGATCCTCGACCGATCCTATAAGGGTTAGGGTTAGGGTTAGGGTTAGGGTTAGGGTTAGGGTTAGGGTTAGGTTAGGTATAGGGATGATAACCACGATCGGTCATGACTGATCCTCGACCGATCCTATAAGTGAGTCCTTTCTGGTACTTGTGGGTACTGCAGGTGGGTGAAATTGGCTGTACTGACTAATTGGGACACCCCGGTTCGAATGGTGGTGGTCTCGGGGTCGTGTGACCTTCCGTTCGGGAGCTACATCCGTTTTGGACAGGAAATGGGCTGTATCTCGGGAACGGAAGGTCGTAGAGAGTCGGGGACAAGACTGGCGTGTTGCCCGTGGCCATATTAGGGCAGGCGGATCTTGGTCCCGAATCTGTACGACCTTCCGTTCCAGAGTTATGATTGGTCAAAGTGTTTTCCATTGAAATGAATGGGAATTTTCGAAAATTCTTCTAAGTCCAGCCCTAGTTGGTTGTCCATTGGCCCTTTCCTAACCCTAACCAGGCTTGACCTCTGGTGTTTCTGACCCTAACCTGTCCTGTAACCCTAATCCTAACCATAACCCCCAATTAGGGTTGTGGGAGTGGTTATGGTTAGGGTTTGGGTTGTGGGAGTGGTTGTGATTAGGGTTAGGGTTGTGGTTTGGCCTAGTATTGTGGCAGACTTTGTGTATAGGGTTTGGTTAGTGTTTTGACTTGGCCTGTGTGCTGGTCTGTGGCTGCTAGGGTTAGGGTTAGGGTTAGGGTTAGGGTTAGGGTTAGGGTTAGGGTTAGGTATAGGGATGATAACCACGATCGGTCATGACTGATCCTCGACCGATCCTATAAGGGTTAGGGTTAGGGTTAGGGTTAGGGTTAGGGTTAGGGTTAGGGTTAGGTTAGGTATAGGGATGATAACCACGATCGGTCATGACTGATCCTCGACCGATCCTATAAGTGAGTCCTTTCTGGTACTTGTGGGTACTGCAGGTGGGTGAAATTGGCTGTACTGACTAATTGGGACACCCCGGTTCGAATGGTGGTGGTCTCGGGGTCGTGTGACCTTCCGTTCGGGAGCTACATCCGTTTTGGACAGGAAATGGGCTGTATCTCGGGAACGGAAGGTCGTAGAGAGTCGGGGACAAGACTGGCGTGTTGCCCGTGGCCATATTAGGGCAGGCGGATCTTGGTCCCGAATCTGTACGACCTTCCGTTCCAGAGTTATGATTGGTCAAAGTGTTTTCCATTGAAATGAATGGGAATTTTCGAAAATTCTTCTAAGTCCAGCCCTAGTTGGTTGTCCATTGGCCCTTTCCTAACCCTAACCAGGCTTGACCTCTGGTGTTTCTGACCCTAACCTGTCCTGTAACCCTAATCCTAACCATAACCCCCAATTAGGGTTGTGGGAGTGGTTATGGTTAGGGTTTGGGTTGTGGGAGTGGTTGTGATTAGGGTTAGGGTTGTGGTTTGGCCTAGTATTGTGGCAGACTTTGTGTATAGGGTTTGGTTAGTGTTTTGACTTGGCCTGTGTGCTGGTCTGTGGCTGCTAGGGTTAGGGTTAGGGTTAGGGTTAGGGTTAGGGTTAGGGTTAGGGTTAGGTATAGGGATGATAACCACGATCGGTCATGACTGATCCTCGACCGATCCTATAAGGGTTAGGGTTAGGGTTAGGGTTAGGGTTAGGGTTAGGGTTAGGGTTAGGTTAGGTATAGGGATGATAACCACGATCGGTCATGACTGATCCTCGACCGATCCTATAAGTGAGTCCTTTCTGGTACTTGTGGGTACTGCAGGTGGGTGAAATTGGCTGTACTGACTAATTGGGACACCCCGGTTCGAATGGTGGTGGTCTCGGGGTCGTGTGACCTTCCGTTCGGGAGCTACATCCGTTTTGGACAGGAAATGGGCTGTATCTCGGGAACGGAAGGTCGTAGAGAGTCGGGGACAAGACTGGCGTGTTGCCCGTGGCCATATTAGGGCAGGCGGATCTTGGTCCCGAATCTGTACGACCTTCCGTTCCAGAGTTATGATTGGTCAAAGTGTTTTCCATTGAAATGAATGGGAATTTTCGAAAATTCTTCTAAGTCCAGCCCTAGTTGGTTGTCCATTGGCCCTTTCCTAACCCTAACCAGGCTTGACCTCTGGTGTTTCTGACCCTAACCTGTCCTGTAACCCTAATCCTAACCATAACCCCCAATTAGGGTTGTGGGAGTGGTTATGGTTAGGGTTTGGGTTGTGGGAGTGGTTGTGATTAGGGTTAGGGTTGTGGTTTGGCCTAGTATTGTGGCAGACTTTGTGTATAGGGTTTGGTTAGTGTTTTGACTTGGCCTGTGTGCTGGTCTGTGGCTGCTAGGGTTAGGGTTAGGTATAGGGATGATAACCACGATCGGTCATGACTGATCCTCGACCGATCCTATAAGTGAGTCCTTTCTGGTACTTGTGGGTACTGCAGGTGGGTGAAATTGGCTGTACTGACTAATTGGGACACCCCGGTTCGAATGGTGGTGGTCTCGGGGTCGTGTGACCTTCCGTTCGGGAGCTACATCCGTTTTGGACAGGAAATGGGCTGTATCTCGGGAACGGAAGGTCGTAGAGAGTCGGGGACAAGACTGGCGTGTTGCCCGTGGCCATATTAGGGCAGGCGGATCTTGGTCCCGAATCTCTACGACCTTCCGTTCCAGAGTTATGATTGGTCAAAGTGTTTTCCATTGAAATGAATGGGAATTTTCGAAAATTCTTCTAAGTCCAGCCCTAGTTGGTTGTCCATTGGCCCTTTCCTAACCCTAACCAGGCTTGACCTGTGGTGTTTCTGACCCTAACCTGTCCTGTAACCCTAATCCTAACCATAACCCCCAATTAGGGTTGTGGGAGTGGTTATGGTTAGGGTTTGGGTTGTGGGAGTGGTTGTGATTAGGGTTAGGGTTGTGGTTTGGCCTAGTATTGTGGCAGACTTTGTGTATAGGGTTTGGTTAGTGTTTTGACTTGGCCTGTGTGCTGGTCTGTGGCTGCTAGGGTTAGGGTTCCGCTAGGTATAGGGATGATAACCACGATCGGTCATGACTGATCCTCGACCGATCCTATAAGTGAGTCCTTTCTGGTACTTGTGGGTACTGCAGGTGGGTGAAATTGGCTGTACTGACTAATTGGGACACCCCGGTTCGAATGGTGGTGGTCTCGGGGTCGTGTGACCTTCCGTTCGGGAGCTACATCCGTTTTGGACAGGAAATGGGCTGTATCTCGGGAACGGAAGGTCGTAGAGAGTCGGGGACAAGACTGGCGTGTTGCCCGTGGCCATATTAGGGCAGGCGGATCTTGGTCCCGAATCTCTACGACCTTCCGTTCCAGAGTTATGATTGGTCAAAGTGTTTTCCATTGAAATGAATGGGAATTTTCGAAAATTCTTCTAAGTCCAGCCCTAGTTGGTTGTCCATTGGCCCTTTCCTAACCCTAACCAGGCTTGACCTGTGGTGTTTCTGACCCTAACCTGTCCTGTAACCCTAATCCTAACCATAACCCCCAATTAGGGTTGTGGGAGTGGTTATGGTTAGGGTTTGGGTTGTGGGAGTGGTTGTGATTAGGGTTAGGGTTGTGGTTTGGCCTAGTATTGTGGCAGACTTTGTGTATAGGGTTTGGTTAGTGTTTTGACTTGGCCTGTGTGCTGGTCTGTGGCTGCTAGGGTTAGGGTTCCGCTAGGTATAGGGATGATAACCACGATCGGTCATGACTGATCCTCGACCGATCCTATAAGTGAGTCCTTTCTGGTACTTGTGGGTACTGCAGGTGGGTGAAATTGGCTGTACTGACTAATTGGGACACCCCGGTTCGAATGGTGGTGGTCTCGGGGTCGTGTGACCTTCCGTTCGGGAGCTACATCCGTTTTGGACAGGAAATGGGCTGTATCTCGGGAACGGAAGGTCGTAGAGAGTCGGGGACAAGACTGGCGTGTTGCCCGTGGCCATATTAGGGCAGGCGGATCTTGGTCCCGAATCTCTACGACCTTCCGTTCCAGAGTTATGATTGGTCAAAGTGTTTTCCATTGAAATGAATGGGAATTTTCGAAAATTCTTCTAAGTCCAGCCCTAGTTGGTTGTCCATTGGCCCTTTCCTAACCCTAACCAGGCTTGACCTGTGGTGTTTCTGACCCTAACCTGTCCTGTAACCCTAATCCTAACCATAACCCCCAATTAGGGTTGTGGGAGTGGTTATGGTTAGGGTTTGGGTTGTGGGAGTGGTTGTGATTAGGGTTAGGGTTGTGGTTTGGCCTAGTATTGTGGCAGACTTTGTGTATAGGGTTTGGTTAGTGTTTTGACTTGGCCTGTGTGCTGGTCTGTGGCTGCTAGGGTTAGGGTTCCGCTAGGTATAGGGATGATAACCACGATCGGTCATGACTGATCCTCGACCGATCCTATAAGTGAGTCCTTTCTGGTACTTGTGGGTACTGCAGGTGGGTGAAATTGGCTGTACTGACTAATTGGGACACCCCGGTTCGAATGGTGGTGGTCTCGGGGTCGTGTGACCTTCCGTTCGGGAGCTACATCCGTTTTGGACAGGAAATGGGCTGTATCTCGGGAACGGAAGGTCGTAGAGAGTCGGGGACAAGACTGGCGTGTTGCCCGTGGCCATATTAGGGCAGGCGGATCTTGGTCCCGAATCTCTACGACCTTCCGTTCCAGAGTTATGATTGGTCAAAGTGTTTTCCATTGAAATGAATGGGAATTTTCGAAAATTCTTCTAAGTCCAGCCCTAGTTGGTTGTCCATTGGCCCTTTCCTAACCCTAACCAGGCTTGACCTGTGGTGTTTCTGACCCTAACCTGTCCTGTAACCCTAATCCTAACCATAACCCCCAATTAGGGTTGTGGGAGTGGTTATGGTTAGGGTTTGGGTTGTGGGAGTGGTTGTGATTAGGGTTAGGGTTGTGGTTTGGCCTAGTATTGTGGCAGACTTTGTGTATAGGGTTTGGTTAGTGTTTTGACTTGGCCTGTGTGCTGGTCTGTGGCTGCTAGGGTTAGGGTTCCGCTAGGTATAGGGATGATAACCACGATCGGTCATGACTGATCCTCGACCGATCCTATAAGTGAGTCCTTTCTGGTACTTGTGGGTACTGCAGGTGGGTGAAATTGGCTGTACTGACTAATTGGGACACCCCGGTTCGAATGGTGGTGGTCTCGGGGTCGTGTGACCTTCCGTTCGGGAGCTACATCCGTTTTGGACAGGAAATGGGCTGTATCTCGGGAACGGAAGGTCGTAGAGAGTCGGGGACAAGACTGGCGTGTTGCCCGTGGCCATATTAGGGCAGGCGGATCTTGGTCCCGAATCTCTACGACCTTCCGTTCCAGAGTTATGATTGGTCAAAGTGTTTTCCATTGAAATGAATGGGAATTTTCGAAAATTCTTCTAAGTCCAGCCCTAGTTGGTTGTCCATTGGCCCTTTCCTAACCCTAACCAGGCTTGACCTGTGGTGTTTCTGACCCTAACCTGTCCTGTAACCCTAATCCTAACCATAACCCCCAATTAGGGTTGTGGGAGTGGTTATGGTTAGGGTTTGGGTTGTGGGAGTGGTTGTGATTAGGGTTAGGGTTGTGGTTTGGCCTAGTATTGTGGCAGACTTTGTGTATAGGGTTTGGTTAGTGTTTTGACTTGGCCTGTGTGCTGGTCTGTGGCTGCTAGGGTTAGGGTTCCGCTAGGTATAGGGATGATAACCACGATCGGTCATGACTGATCCTCGACCGATCCTATAAGTGAGTCCTTTCTGGTACTTGTGGGTACTGCAGGTGGGTGAAATTGGCTGTACTGACTAATTGGGACACCCCGGTTCGAATGGTGGTGGTCTCGGGGTCGTGTGACCTTCCGTTCGGGAGCTACATCCGTTTTGGACAGGAAATGGGCTGTATCTCGGGAACGGAAGGTCGTAGAGAGTCGGGGACAAGACTGGCGTGTTGCCCGTGGCCATATTAGGGCAGGCGGATCTTGGTCCCGAATCTCTACGACCTTCCGTTCCAGAGTTATGATTGGTCAAAGTGTTTTCCATTGAAATGAATGGGAATTTTCGAAAATTCTTCTAAGTCCAGCCCTAGTTGGTTGTCCATTGGCCCTTTCCTAACCCTAACCAGGCTTGACCTGTGGTGTTTCTGACCCTAACCTGTCCTGTAACCCTAATCCTAACCATAACCCCCAATTAGGGTTGTGGGAGTGGTTATGGTTAGGGTTTGGGTTGTGGGAGTGGTTGTGATTAGGGTTAGGGTTGTGGTTTGGCCTAGTATTGTGGCAGACTTTGTGTATAGGGTTTGGTTAGTGTTTTGACTTGGCCTGTGTGCTGGTCTGTGGCTGCTAGGGTTAGGGTTCCGCTAGGTATAGGGATGATAACCACGATCGGTCATGACTGATCCTCGACCGATCCTATAAGTGAGTCCTTTCTGGTACTTGTGGGTACTGCAGGTGGGTGAAATTGGCTGTACTGACTAATTGGGACACCCCGGTTCGAATGGTGGTGGTCTCGGGGTCGTGTGACCTTCCGTTCGGGAGCTACATCCGTTTTGGACAGGAAATGGGCTGTATCTCGGGAACGGAAGGTCGTAGAGAGTCGGGGACAAGACTGGCGTGTTGCCCGTGGCCATATTAGGGCAGGCGGATCTTGGTCCCGAATCTCTACGACCTTCCGTTCCAGAGTTATGATTGGTCAAAGTGTTTTCCATTGAAATGAATGGGAATTTTCGAAAATTCTTCTAAGTCCAGCCCTAGTTGGTTGTCCATTGGCCCTTTCCTAACCCTAACCAGGCTTGACCTGTGGTGTTTCTGACCCTAACCTGTCCTGTAACCCTAATCCTAACCATAACCCCCAATTAGGGTTGTGGGAGTGGTTATGGTTAGGGTTTGGGTTGTGGGAGTGGTTGTGATTAGGGTTAGGGTTGTGGTTTGGCCTAGTATTGTGGCAGACTTTGTGTATAGGGTTTGGTTAGTGTTTTGACTTGGCCTGTGTGCTGGTCTGTGGCTGCTAGGGTTAGGGTTCCGCTAGGTATAGGGATGATAACCACGATCGGTCATGACTGATCCTCGACCGATCCTATAAGTGAGTCCTTTCTGGTACTTGTGGGTACTGCAGGTGGGTGAAATTGGCTGTACTGACTAATTGGGACACCCCGGTTCGAATGGTGGTGGTCTCGGGGTCGTGTGACCTTCCGTTCGGGAGCTACATCCGTTTTGGACAGGAAATGGGCTGTATCTCGGGAACGGAAGGTCGTAGAGAGTCGGGGACAAGACTGGCGTGTTGCCCGTGGCCATATTAGGGCAGGCGGATCTTGGTCCCGAATCTCTACGACCTTCCGTTCCAGAGTTATGATTGGTCAAAGTGTTTTCCATTGAAATGAATGGGAATTTTCGAAAATTCTTCTAAGTCCAGCCCTAGTTGGTTGTCCATTGGCCCTTTCCTAACCCTAACCAGGCTTGACCTGTGGTGTTTCTGACCCTAACCTGTCCTGTAACCCTAATCCTAACCATAACCCCCAATTAGGGTTGTGGGAGTGGTTATGGTTAGGGTTTGGGTTGTGGGAGTGGTTGTGATTAGGGTTAGGGTTGTGGTTTGGCCTAGTATTGTGGCAGACTTTGTGTATAGGGTTTGGTTAGTGTTTTGACTTGGCCTGTGTGCTGGTCTGTGGCTGCTAGGGTTAGGGTTCCGCTAGGTATAGGGATGATAACCACGATCGGTCATGACTGATCCTCGACCGATCCTATAAGTGAGTCCTTTCTGGTACTTGTGGGTACTGCAGGTGGGTGAAATTGGCTGTACTGACTAATTGGGACACCCCGGTTCGAATGGTGGTGGTCTCGGGGTCGTGTGACCTTCCGTTCGGGAGCTACATCCGTTTTGGACAGGAAATGGGCTGTATCTCGGGAACGGAAGGTCGTAGAGAGTCGGGGACAAGACTGGCGTGTTGCCCGTGGCCATATTAGGGCAGGCGGATCTTGGTCCCGAATCTCTACGACCTTCCGTTCCAGAGTTATGATTGGTCAAAGTGTTTTCCATTGAAATGAATGGGAATTTTCGAAAATTCTTCTAAGTCCAGCCCTAGTTGGTTGTCCATTGGCCCTTTCCTAACCCTAACCAGGCTTGACCTGTGGTGTTTCTGACCCTAACCTGTCCTGTAACCCTAATCCTAACCATAACCCCCAATTAGGGTTGTGGGAGTGGTTATGGTTAGGGTTTGGGTTGTGGGAGTGGTTGTGATTAGGGTTAGGGTTGTGGTTTGGCCTAGTATTGTGGCAGACTTTGTGTATAGGGTTTGGTTAGTGTTTTGACTTGGCCTGTGTGCTGGTCTGTGGCTGCTAGGGTTAGGGTTCCGCTAGGTATAGGGATGATAACCACGATCGGTCATGACTGATCCTCGACCGATCCTATAAGTGAGTCCTTTCTGGTACTTGTGGGTACTGCAGGTGGGTGAAATTGGCTGTACTGACTAATTGGGACACCCCGGTTCGAATGGTGGTGGTCTCGGGGTCGTGTGACCTTCCGTTCGGGAGCTACATCCGTTTTGGACAGGAAATGGGCTGTATCTCGGGAACGGAAGGTCGTAGAGAGTCGGGGACAAGACTGGCGTGTTGCCCGTGGCCATATTAGGGCAGGCGGATCTTGGTCCCGAATCTCTACGACCTTCCGTTCCAGAGTTATGATTGGTCAAAGTGTTTTCCATTGAAATGAATGGGAATTTTCGAAAATTCTTCTAAGTCCAGCCCTAGTTGGTTGTCCATTGGCCCTTTCCTAACCCTAACCAGGCTTGACCTGTGGTGTTTCTGACCCTAACCTGTCCTGTAACCCTAATCCTAACCATAACCCCCAATTAGGGTTGTGGGAGTGGTTATGGTTAGGGTTTGGGTTGTGGGAGTGGTTGTGATTAGGGTTAGGGTTGTGGTTTGGCCTAGTATTGTGGCAGACTTTGTGTATAGGGTTTGGTTAGTGTTTTGACTTGGCCTGTGTGCTGGTCTGTGGCTGCTAGGGTTAGGGTTCCGCTAGGTATAGGGATGATAACCACGATCGGTCATGACTGATCCTCGACCGATCCTATAAGTGAGTCCTTTCTGGTACTTGTGGGTACTGCAGGTGGGTGAAATTGGCTGTACTGACTAATTGGGACACCCCGGTTCGAATGGTGGTGGTCTCGGGGTCGTGTGACCTTCCGTTCGGGAGCTACATCCGTTTTGGACAGGAAATGGGCTGTATCTCGGGAACGGAAGGTCGTAGAGAGTCGGGGACAAGACTGGCGTGTTGCCCGTGGCCATATTAGGGCAGGCGGATCTTGGTCCCGAATCTCTACGACCTTCCGTTCCAGAGTTATGATTGGTCAAAGTGTTTTCCATTGAAATGAATGGGAATTTTCGAAAATTCTTCTAAGTCCAGCCCTAGTT
Organism: Protosalanx chinensis; assembly: GCA_030340685.1. Taxonomy (NCBI): domain Eukaryota; kingdom Metazoa; phylum Chordata; class Actinopteri; order Osmeriformes; family Salangidae; genus Protosalanx; species Protosalanx chinensis. Next base: position 14,519,891 of record CM059327.1, read on the forward strand.
GGTTGTCCATTGGCCCTTTCCTAACCCTAACCAGGCTTGACCTGTGGTGTTTCTGACCCTAACCTGTCCTGTAACCCTAATCCTAACCATAACCCCCAATTAGGGTTGTGGGAGTGGTTATGGTTAGGGTTTGGGTTGTGGGAGTGGTTGTGATTAGGGTTAGGGTTGTGGTTTGGCCTAGTATTGTGGCAGACTTTGTGTATAGGGTTTGGTTAGTGTTTTGACTTGGCCTGTGTGCTGGTCTGTGGCTGCTAGGGTTAGGGTTCCGCTAGGTATAGGGATGATAACCACGATCGGTCATGACTGATCCTCGACCGATCCTATAAGTGAGTCCTTTCTGGTACTTGTGGGTACTGCAGGTGGGTGAAATTGGCTGTACTGACTAATTGGGACACCCCGGTTCGAATGGTGGTGGTCTCGGGGTCGTGTGACCTTCCGTTCGGGAGCTACATCCGTTTTGGACAGGAAATGGGCTGTATCTCGGGAACGGAAGGTCGTAGAGAGTCGGGGACAAGACTGGCGTGTTGCCCGTGGCCATATTAGGGCAGGCGGATCTTGGTCCCGAATCTCTACGACCTTCCGTTCCAGAGTTATGATTGGTCAAAGTGTTTTCCATTGAAATGAATGGGAATTTTCGAAAATTCTTCTAAGTCCAGCCCTAGTTGGTTGTCCATTGGCCCTTTCCTAACCCTAACCAGGCTTGACCTGTGGTGTTTCTGACCCTAACCTGTCCTGTAACCCTAATCCTAACCATAACCCCCAATTAGGGTTGTGGGAGTGGTTATGGTTAGGGTTTGGGTTGTGGGAGTGGTTGTGATTAGGGTTAGGGTTGTGGTTTGGCCTAGTATTGTGGCAGACTTTGTGTATAGGGTTTGGTTAGTGTTTTGACTTGGCCTGTGTGCTGGTCTGTGGCTGCTAGGGTTAGGGTTCCGCTAGGTATAGGGATGATAACCACGATCGGTCATGACTGATCCTCGACCGATCCTATAAGTGAGTCCTTTCTGGTACTTGTGGGTACTGCAGGTGGGTGAAATTGGCTGTACTGACTAATTGGGACACCCCGGTTCGAATGGTGGTGGTCTCGGGGTCGTGTGACCTTCCGTTCGGGAGCTACATCCGTTTTGGACAGGAAATGGGCTGTATCTCGGGAACGGAAGGTCGTAGAGAGTCGGGGACAAGACTGGCGTGTTGCCCGTGGCCATATTAGGGCAGGCGGATCTTGGTCCCGAATCTCTACGACCTTCCGTTCCAGAGTTATGATTGGTCAAAGTGTTTTCCATTGAAATGAATGGGAATTTTCGAAAATTCTTCTAAGTCCAGCCCTAGTTGGTTGTCCATTGGCCCTTTCCTAACCCTAACCAGGCTTGACCTGTGGTGTTTCTGACCCTAACCTGTCCTGTAACCCTAATCCTAACCATAACCCCCAATTAGGGTTGTGGGAGTGGTTATGGTTAGGGTTTGGGTTGTGGGAGTGGTTGTGATTAGGGTTAGGGTTGTGGTTTGGCCTAGTATTGTGGCAGACTTTGTGTATAGGGTTTGGTTAGTGTTTTGACTTGGCCTGTGTGCTGGTCTGTGGCTGCTAGGGTTAGGGTTCCGCTAGGTATAGGGATGATAACCACGATCGGTCATGACTGATCCTCGACCGATCCTATAAGTGAGTCCTTTCTGGTACTTGTGGGTACTGCAGGTGGGTGAAATTGGCTGTACTGACTAATTGGGACACCCCGGTTCGAATGGTGGTGGTCTCGGGGTCGTGTGACCTTCCGTTCGGGAGCTACATCCGTTTTGGACAGGAAATGGGCTGTATCTCGGGAACGGAAGGTCGTAGAGAGTCGGGGACAAGACTGGCGTGTTGCCCGTGGCCATATTAGGGCAGGCGGATCTTGGTCCCGAATCTCTACGACCTTCCGTTCCAGAGTTATGATTGGTCAAAGTGTTTTCCATTGAAATGAATGGGAATTTTCGAAAATTCTTCTAAGTCCAGCCCTAGTTGGTTGTCCATTGGCCCTTTCCTAACCCTAACCAGGCTTGACCTGTGGTGTTTCTGACCCTAACCTGTCCTGTAACCCTAATCCTAACCATAACCCCCAATTAGGGTTGTGGGAGTGGTTATGGTTAGGGTTAGGGTTAGGGTTGTGGTTTGGCCTAGTATTGTGGCAGACTTTGTGTATAGGGTTTGGTTAGTGTTTTGACTTGGCCTGTGTGCTGGTCTGTGGCTGCTAGGGTTAGGGTTCCGCTAGGTATAGGGATGATAACCACGATCGGTCATGACTGATCCTCGACCGATCCTATAAGTGAGTCCTTTCTGGTACTTGTGGGTACTGCAGGTGGGTGAAATTGGCTGTACTGACTAATTGGGACACCCCGGTTCGAATGGTGGTGGTCTCGGGGTCGTGTGACCTTCCGTTCGGGAGCTACATCCGTTTTGGACAGGAAATGGGCTGTATCTCGGGAACGGAAGGTCGTAGAGAGTCGGGGACAAGACTGGCGTGTTGCCCGTGGCCATATTAGGGCAGGCGGATCTTGGTCCCGAATCTCTACGACCTTCCGTTCCAGAGTTATGATTGGTCAAAGTGTTTTCCATTGAAATGAATGGGAATTTTCGAAAATTCTTCTAAGTCCAGCCCTAGTTGGTTGTCCATTGGCCCTTTCCTAACCCTAACCAGGCTTGACCTGTGGTGTTTCTGACCCTAACCTGTCCTGTAACCCTAATCCTAACCATAACCCCCAATTAGGGTTGTGGGAGTGGTTATGGTTAGGGTTTGGGTTGTGGGAGTGGTTGTGATTAGGGTTAGGGTTGTGGTTTGGCCTAGTATTGTGGCAGACTTTGTGTATAGGGTTTGGTTAGTGTTTTGACTTGGCCTGTGTGCTGGTCTGTGGCTGCTAGGGTTAGGGTTCCGCTAGGTATAGGGATGATAACCACGATCGGTCATGACTGATCCTCGACCGATCCTATAAGTGAGTCCTTTCTGGTACTTGTGGGTACTGCAGGTGGGTGAAATTGGCTGTACTGACTAATTGGGACACCCCGGTTCGAATGGTGGTGGTCTCGGGGTCGTGTGACCTTCCGTTCGGGAGCTACATCCGTTTTGGACAGGAAATGGGCTGTATCTCGGGAACGGAAGGTCGTAGAGAGTCGGGGACAAGACTGGCGTGTTGCCCGTGGCCATATTAGGGCAGGCGGATCTTGGTCCCGAATCTCTACGACCTTCCGTTCCAGAGTTATGATTGGTCAAAGTGTTTTCCATTGAAATGAATGGGAATTTTCGAAAATTCTTCTAAGTCCAGCCCTAGTTGGTTGTCCATTGGCCCTTTCCTAACCCTAACCAGGCTTGACCTGTGGTGTTTCTGACCCTAACCTGTCCTGTAACCCTAATCCTAACCATAACCCCCAATTAGGGTTGTGGGAGTGGTTATGGTTAGGGTTTGGGTTGTGGGAGTGGTTGTGATTAGGGTTAGGGTTGTGGTTTGGCCTAGTATTGTGGCAGACTTTGTGTATAGGGTTTGGTTAGTGTTTTGACTTGGCCTGTGTGCTGGTCTGTGGCTGCTAGGGTTAGGGTTCCGCTAGGTATAGGGATGATAACCACGATCGGTCATGACTGATCCTCGACCGATCCTATAAGTGAGTCCTTTCTGGTACTTGTGGGTACTGCAGGTGGGTGAAATTGGCTGTACTGACTAATTGGGACACCCCGGTTCGAATGGTGGTGGTCTCGGGGTCGTGTGACCTTCCGTTCGGGAGCTACATCCGTTTTGGACAGGAAATGGGCTGTATCTCGGGAACGGAAGGTCGTAGAGAGTCGGGGACAAGACTGGGCAGGCGGATCTTGGTCCCGAATCTCTACGACCTTCCGTTCCAGAGTTATGATTGGTCAAAGTGTTTTCCATTGAAATGAATGGGAATTTTCGAAAATTCTTCTAAGTCCAGCCCTAGTTGGTTGTCCATTGGCCCTTTCCTAACCCTAACCAGGCTTGACCTGTGGTGTTTCTGACCCTAACCTGTCCTGTAACCCTAATCCTAACCATAACCCCCAATTAGGGTTGTGGGAGTGGTTATGGTTAGGGTTTGGGTTGTGGGAGTGGTTGTGATTAGGGTTAGGGTTGTGGTTTGGCCTAGTATTGTGGCAGACTTTGTGTATAGGGTTTGGTTAGTGTTTTGACTTGGCCTGTGTGCTGGTCTGTGGCTGCTAGGGTTAGGGTTCCGCTAGGTATAGGGATGATAACCACGATCGGTCATGACTGATCCTCGACCGATCCTATAAGTGAGTCCTTTCTGGTACTTGTGGGTACTGCAGGTGGGTGAAATTGGCTGTACTGACTAATTGGGACACCCCGGTTCGAATGGTGGTGGTCTCGGGGTCGTGTGACCTTCCGTTCGGGAGCTACATCCGTTTTGGACAGGAAATGGGCTGTATCTCGGGAACGGAAGGTCGTAGAGAGTCGGGGACAAGACTGGCGTGTTGCCCGTGGCCATATTAGGGCAGGCGGATCTTGGTCCCGAATCTCTACGACCTTCCGTTCCAGAGTTATGATTGGTCAAAGTGTTTTCCATTGAAATGAATGGGAATTTTCGAAAATTCTTCTAAGTCCAGCCCTAGTTGGTTGTCCATTGGCCCTTTCCTAACCCTAACCAGGCTTGACCTCTGGTGTTTCTGACCCTAACCTGTCCTGTAACCCTAATCCTAACCATAACCCCCAATTAGGGTTGTGGGAGTGGTTATGGTTAGGGTTTGGGTTGTGGGAGTGGTTGTGATTAGGGTTAGGGTTGTGGTTTGGCCTAGTATTGTGGCAGACTTTGTGTATAGGGTTTGGTTAGTGTTTTGACTTGGCCTGTGTGCTGGTCTGTGGCTGCTAGGGTTAGGGTTAGGGTTAGGGTTAGGGTTAGGGTTAGGGTTAGGTTAGGGTTAGGGTTAGGGTTAGGGTTAGGGTTAGGGTTAGGGTTAGGGTTAGGGTTAGGGTTAGGGTTAGGGTTAGGGTTAGGGTTAGGGTTAGGGTTAGGGTTAGGGTTAGGGTTAGGGTTAGGGTTAGGGTTAGGGTTAGGGTTAGGGTTAGGGTTAGGGTTAGGGTTAGGGTTAGGGTTAGGGTTAGGGTTAGGGTTAGGGTTAGGGTTAGGGTTAGGGTTAGGGTTAGGGTTAGGGTTAGGGTTAGGGTTAGGGTTAGGGTTAGGGTTAGGGTTAGGGTTAGGGTTAGGGTTAGGGTTAGGGTTAGGGTTAGGGTTAGGGTTAGGGTTAGGGTTAGGGTTAGGGTTAGGGTTAGGGTTAGGTATAGGGATGATAACCACGATCGGTCATGACTGATCCTCGACCGATCCTATAAGTGAGTCCTTTCTGGTACTTGTGGGTACTGCAGGTGGGTGAAATTGGCTGTACTGACTAATTGGGACACCCCGGTTCGAATGGTGGTGGTCTCGGGGTCGTGTGACCTTCCGTTCGGGAGCTACATCCGTTTTGGACAGGAAATGGGCTGTATCTCGGGAACGGAAGGTCGTAGAGAGTCGGGGACAAGACTGGCGTGTTGCCCGTGGCCATATTAGGGCAGGCGGATCTTGGTCCCGAATCTCTACGACCTTCCGTTCCAGAGTTATGATTGGTCAAAGTGTTTTCCATTGAAATGAATGGGAATTTTCGAAAATTCTTCTAAGTCCAGCCCTAGTTGGTTGTCCATTGGCCCTTTCCTAACCCTAACCAGGCTTGACCTGTGGTGTTTCTGACCCTAACCTGTCCTGTAACCCTAATCCTAACCATAACCCCCAATTAGGGTTGTGGGAGTGGTTATGGTTAGGGTTTGGGTTGTGGGAGTGGTTGTGATTAGGGTTAGGGTTGTGGTTTGGCCTAGTATTGTGGCAGACTTTGTGTATAGGGTTTGGTTAGTGTTTTGACTTGGCCTGTGTGCTGGTCTGTGGCTGCTAGGGTTAGGGTTCCGCTAGGTATAGGGATGATAACCACGATCGGTCATGACTGATCCTCGACCGATCCTATAAGTGAGTCCTTTCTGGTACTTGTGGGTACTGCAGGTGGGTGAAATTGGCTGTACTGACTAATTGGGACACCCCGGTTCGAATGGTGGTGGTCTCGGGGTCGTGTGACCTTCCGTTCGGGAGCTACATCCGTTTTGGACAGGAAATGGGCTGTATCTCGGGAACGGAAGGTCGTAGAGAGTCGGGGACAAGACTGGCGTGTTGCCCGTGGCCATATTAGGGCAGGCGGATCTTGGTCCCGAATCTCTACGACCTTCCGTTCCAGAGTTATGATTGGTCAAAGTGTTTTCCATTGAAATGAATGGGAATTTTCGAAAATTCTTCTAAGTCCAGCCCTAGTTGGTTGTCCATTGGCCCTTTCCTAACCCTAACCAGGCTTGACCTGTGGTGTTTCTGACCCTAACCTGTCCTGTAACCCTAATCCTAACCATAACCCCCAATTAGGGTTGTGGGAGTGGTTATGGTTAGGGTTTGGGTTGTGGGAGTGGTTGTGATTAGGGTTAGGGTTGTGGTTTGGCCTAGTATTGTGGCAGACTTTGTGTATAGGGTTTGGTTAGTGTTTTGACTTGGCCTGTGTGCTGGTCTGTGGCTGCTAGGGTTAGGGTTCCGCTAGGTATAGGGATGATAACCACGATCGGTCATGACTGATCCTCGACCGATCCTATAAGTGAGTCCTTTCTGGTACTTGTGGGTACTGCAGGTGGGTGAAATTGGCTGTACTGACTAATTGGGACACCCCGGTTCGAATGGTGGTGGTCTCGGGGTCGTGTGACCTTCCGTTCGGGAGCTACATCCGTTTTGGACAGGAAATGGGCTGTATCTCGGGAACGGAAGGTCGTAGAGAGTCGGGGACAAGACTGGCGTGTTGCCCGTGGCCATATTAGGGCAGGCGGATCTTGGTCCCGAATCTCTACGACCTTCCGTTCCAGAGTTATGATTGGTCAAAGTGTTTTCCATTGAAATGAATGGGAATTTTCGAAAATTCTTCTAAGTCCAGCCCTAGTTGGTTGTCCATTGGCCCTTTCCTAACCCTAACCAGGCTTGACCTGTGGTGTTTCTGACCCTAACCTGTCCTGTAACCCTAATCCTAACCATAACCCCCAATTAGGGTTGTGGGAGTGGTTATGGTTAGGGTTTGGGTTGTGGGAGTGGTTGTGATTAGGGTTAGGGTTGTGGTTTGGCCTAGTATTGTGGCAGACTTTGTGTATAGGGTTTGGTTAGTGTTTTGACTTGGCCTGTGTGCTGGTCTGTGGCTGCTAGGGTTAGGGTTCCGCTAGGTATAGGGATGATAACCACGATCGGTCATGACTGATCCTCGACCGATCCTATAAGTGAGTCCTTTCTGGTACTTGTGGGTACTGCAGGTGGGTGAAATTGGCTGTACTGACTAATTGGGACACCCCGGTTCGAATGGTGGTGGTCTCGGGGTCGTGTGACCTTCCGTTCGGGAGCTACATCCGTTTTGGACAGGAAATGGGCTGTATCTCGGGAACGGAAGGTCGTAGAGAGTCGGGGACAAGACTGGCGTGTTGCCCGTGGCCATATTAGGGCAGGCGGATCTTGGTCCCGAATCTCTACGACCTTCCGTTCCAGAGTTATGATTGGTCAAAGTGTTTTCCATTGAAATGAATGGGAATTTTCGAAAATTCTTCTAAGTCCAGCCCTAGTTGGTTGTCCATTGGCCCTTTCCTAACCCTAACCAGGCTTGACCTGTGGTGTTTCTGACCCTAACCTGTCCTGTAACCCTAATCCTAACCATAACCCCCAATTAGGGTTGTGGGAGTGGTTATGGTTAGGGTTTGGGTTGTGGGAGTGGTTGTGATTAGGGTTAGGGTTGTGGTTTGGCCTAGTATTGTGGCAGACTTTGTGTATAGGGTTTGGTTAGTGTTTTGACTTGGCCTGTGTGCTGGTCTGTGGCTGCTAGGGTTAGGGTTCCGCTAGGTATAGGGATGATAACCACGATCGGTCATGACTGATCCTCGACCGATCCTATAAGTGAGTCCTTTCTGGTACTTGTGGGTACTGCAGGTGGGTGAAATTGGCTGTACTGACTAATTGGGACACCCCGGTTCGAATGGTGGTGGTCTCGGGGTCGTGTGACCTTCCGTTCGGGAGCTACATCCGTTTTGGACAGGAAATGGGCTGTATCTCGGGAACGGAAGGTCGTAGAGAGTCGGGGACAAGACTGGCGTGTTGCCCGTGGCCATATTAGGGCAGGCGGATCTTGGTCCCGAATCTCTACGACCTTCCGTTCCAGAGTTATGATTGGTCAAAGTGTTTTCCATTGAAATGAATGGGAATTTTCGAAAATTCTTCTAAGTCCAGCCCTAGTTGGTTGTCCATTGGCCCTTTCCTAACCCTAACCAGGCTTGACCTGTGGTGTTTCTGACCCTAACCTGTCCTGTAACCCTAATCCTAACCATAACCCCCAATTAGGGTTGTGGGAGTGGTTATGGTTAGGGTTTGGGTTGTGGGAGTGGTTGTGATTAGGGTTAGGGTTGTGGTTTGGCCTAGTATTGTGGCAGACTTTGTGTATAGGGTTTGGTTAGTGTTTTGACTTGGCCTGTGTGCTGGTCTGTGGCTGCTAGGGTTAGGGTTCCGCTAGGTATAGGGATGATAACCACGATCGGTCATGACTGATCCTCGACCGATCCTATAAGTGAGTCCTTTCTGGTACTTGTGGGTACTGCAGGTGGGTGAAATTGGCTGTACTGACTAATTGGGACACCCCGGTTCGAATGGTGGTGGTCTCGGGGTCGTGTGACCTTCCGTTCGGGAGCTACATCCGTTTTGGACAGGAAATGGGCTGTATCTCGGGAACGGAAGGTCGTAGAGAGTCGGGGACAAGACTGGCGTGTTGCCCGTGGCCATATTAGGGCAGGCGGATCTTGGTCCCGAATCTCTACGACCTTCCGTTCCAGAGTTATGATTGGTCAAAGTGTTTTCCATTGAAATGAATGGGAATTTTCGAAAATTCTTCTAAGTCCAGCCCTAGTTGGTTGTCCATTGGCCCTTTCCTAACCCTAACCAGGCTTGACCTGTGGTGTTTCTGACCCTAACCTGTCCTGTAACCCTAATCCTAACCATAACCCCCAATTAGGGTTGTGGGAGTGGTTATGGTTAGGGTTTGGGTTGTGGGAGTGGTTGTGATTAGGGTTAGGGTTGTGGTTTGGCCTAGTATTGTGGCAGACTTTGTGTATAGGGTTTGGTTAGTGTTTTGACTTGGCCTGTGTGCTGGTCTGTGGCTGCTAGGGTTAGGGTTCCGCTAGGTATAGGGATGATAACCACGATCGGTCATGACTGATCCTCGACCGATCCTATAAGTGAGTCCTTTCTGGTACTTGTGGGTACTGCAGGTGGGTGAAATTGGCTGTACTGACTAATTGGGACACCCCGGTTCGAATGGTGGTGGTCTCGGGGTCGTGTGACCTTCCGTTCGGGAGCTACATCCGTTTTGGACAGGAAATGGGCTGTATCTCGGGAACGGAAGGTCGTAGAGAGTCGGGGACAAGACTGGCGTGTTGCCCGTGGCCATATTAGGGCAGGCGGATCTTGGTCCCGAATCTCTACGACCTTCCGTTCCAGAGTTATGATTGGTCAAAGTGTTTTCCATTGAAATGAATGGGAATTTTCGAAAATTCTTCTAAGTCCAGCCCTAGTTGGTTGTCCATTGGCCCTTTCCTAACCCTAACCAGGCTTGACCTGTGGTGTTTCTGACCCTAACCTGTCCTGTAACCCTAATCCTAACCATAACCCCCAATTAGGGTTGTGGGAGTGGTTATGGTTAGGGTTTGGGTTGTGGGAGTGGTTGTGATTAGGGTTAGGGTTGTGGTTTGGCCTAGTATTGTGGCAGACTTTGTGTATAGGGTTTGGTTAGTGTTTTGACTTGGCCTGTGTGCTGGTCTGTGGCTGCTAGGGTTAGGGTTCCGCTAGGTATAGGGATGATAACCACGATCGGTCATGACTGATCCTCGACCGATCCTATAAGTGAGTCCTTTCTGGTACTTGTGGGTACTGCAGGTGGGTGAAATTGGCTGTACTGACTAATTGGGACACCCCGGTTCGAATGGTGGTGGTCTCGGGGTCGTGTGACCTTCCGTTCGGGAGCTACATCCGTTTTGGACAGGAAATGGGCTGTATCTCGGGAACGGAAGGTCGTAGAGAGTCGGGGACAAGACTGGCGTGTTGCCCGTGGCCATATTAGGGCAGGCGGATCTTGGTCCCGAATCTCTACGACCTTCCGTTCCAGAGTTATGATTGGTCAAAGTGTTTTCCATTGAAATGAATGGGAATTTTCGAAAATTCTTCTAAGTCCAGCCCTAGTTGGTTGTCCATTGGCCCTTTCCTAACCCTAACCAGGCTTGACCTGTGGTGTTTCTGACCCTAACCTGTCCTGTAACCCTAATCCTAACCATAACCCCCAATTAGGGTTGTGGGAGTGGTTATGGTTAGGGTTTGGGTTGTGGGAGTGGTTGTGATTAGGGTTAGGGTTGTGGTTTGGCCTAGTATTGTGGCAGACTTTGTGTATAGGGTTTGGTTAGTGTTTTGACTTGGCCTGTGTGCTGGTCTGTGGCTGCTAGGGTTAGGGTTCCGCTAGGTATAGGGATGATAACCACGATCGGTCATGACTGATCCTCGACCGATCCTATAAGTGAGTCCTTTCTGGTACTTGTGGGTACTGCAGGTGGGTGAAATTGGCTGTACTGACTAATTGGGACACCCCGGTTCGAATGGTGGTGGTCTCGGGGTCGTGTGACCTTCCGTTCGGGAGCTACATCCGTTTTGGACAGGAAATGGGCTGTATCTCGGGAACGGAAGGTCGTAGAGAGTCGGGGACAAGACTGGCGTGTTGCCCGTGGCCATATTAGGGCAGGCGGATCTTGGTCCCGAATCTCTACGACCTTCCGTTCCAGAGTTATGATTGGTCAAAGTGTTTTCCATTGAAATGAATGGGAATTTTCGAAAATTCTTCTAAGTCCAGCCCTAGTTGGTTGTCCATTGGCCCTTTCCTAACCCTAACCAGGCTTGACCTGTGGTGTTTCTGACCCTAACCTGTCCTGTAACCCTAATCCTAACCATAACCCCCAATTAGGGTTGTGGGAGTGGTTATGGTTAGGGTTTGGGTTGTGGGAGTGGTTGTGATTAGGGTTAGGGTTGTGGTTTGGCCTAGTATTGTGGCAGACTTTGTGTATAGGGTTTGGTTAGTGTTTTGACTTGGCCTGTGTGCTGGTCTGTGGCTGCTAGGGTTAGGGTTCCGCTAGGTATAGGGATGATAACCACGATCGGTCATGACTGATCCTCGACCGATCCTATAAGTGAGTCCTTTCTGGTACTTGTGGGTACTGCAGGTGGGTGAAATTGGCTGTACTGACTAATTGGGACACCCCGGTTCGAATGGTGGTGGTCTCGGGGTCGTGTGACCTTCCGTTCGGGAGCTACATCCGTTTTGGACAGGAAATGGGCTGTATCTCGGGAACGGAAGGTCGTAGAGAGTCGGGGACAAGACTGGCGTGTTGCCCGTGGCCATATTAGGGCAGGCGGATCTTGGTCCCGAATCTCTACGACCTTCCGTTCCAGAGTTATGATTGGTCAAAGTGTTTTCCATTGAAATGAATGGGAATTTTCGAAAATTCTTCTAAGTCCAGCCCTAGTTGGTTGTCCATTGGCCCTTTCCTAACCCTAACCAGGCTTGACCTGTGGTGTTTCTGACCCTAACCTGTCCTGTAACCCTAATCCTAACCATAACCCCCAATTAGGGTTGTGGGAGTGGTTATGGTTAGGGTTTGGGTTGTGGGAGTGGTTGTGATTAGGGTTAGGGTTGTGGTTTGGCCTAGTATTGTGGCAGACTTTGTGTATAGGGTTTGGTTAGTGTTTTGACTTGGCCTGTGTGCTGGTCTGTGGCTGCTAGGGTTAGGGTTCCGCTAGGTATAGGGATGATAACCACGATCGGTCATGACTGATCCTCGACCGATCCTATAAGTGAGTCCTTTCTGGTACTTGTGGGTACTGCAGGTGGGTGAAATTGGCTGTACTGACTAATTGGGACACCCCGGTTCGAATGGTGGTGGTCTCGGGGTCGTGTGACCTTCCGTTCGGGAGCTACATCCGTTTTGGACAGGAAATGGGCTGTATCTCGGGAACGGAAGGTCGTAGAGAGTCGGGGACAAGACTGGCGTGTTGCCCGTGGCCATATTAGGGCAGGCGGATCTTGGTCCCGAATCTCTACGACCTTCCGTTCCAGAGTTATGATTGGTCAAAGTGTTTTCCATTGAAATGAATGGGAATTTTCGAAAATTCTTCTAAGTCCAGCCCTAGTTGGTTGTCCATTGGCCCTTTCCTAACCCTAACCAGGCTTGACCTCTGGTGTTTCTGACCCTAACCTGTCCTGTAACCCTAATCCTAACCATAACCCCCAATTAGGGTTGTGGGAGTGGTTATGGTTAGGGTTTGGGTTGTGGGAGTGGTTGTGATTAGGGTTAGGGTTGTGGTTTGGCCTAGTATTGTGGCAGACTTTGTGTATAGGGTTTGGTTAGTGTTTTGACTTGGCCTGTGTGCTGGTCTGTGGCTGCTAGGGTTAGGGTTAGGGTTAGGGTTAGGGTTAGGGTTAGGGTTAGGTTAGGGTTAGGGTTAGGGTTAGGGTTAGGGTTAGGGTTAGGGTTAGGGTTAGGGTTAGGGTTAGGGTTAGGGTTAGGGTTAGGGTTAGGGTTAGGGTTAGGGTTAGGGTTAGGGTTAGGGTTAGGGTTAGGGTTAGGGTTAGGGTTAGGGTTAGGGTTAGGGTTAGGGTTAGGGTTAGGGTTAGGGTTAGGGTTAGGGTTAGGGTTAGGGTTAGGGTTAGGGTTAGGGTTAGGGTTAGGGTTAGGGTTAGGGTTAGGGTTAGGGTTAGGGTTAGGGTTAGGGTTAGGGTTAGGGTTAGGGTTAGGGTTAGGGTTAGGGTTAGGGTTAGGGTTAGGGTTAGGGTTAGGGTTAGGGTTAGGGTTAGGTATAGGGATGATAACCACGATCGGTCATGACTGATCCTCGACCGATCCTATAAGTGAGTCCTTTCTGGTACTTGTGGGTACTGCAGGTGGGTGAAATTGGCTGTACTGACTAATTGGGACACCCCGGTTCGAATGGTGGTGGTCTCGGGGTCGTGTGACCTTCCGTTCGGGAGCTACATCCGTTTTGGACAGGAAATGGGCTGTATCTCGGGAACGGAAGGTCGTAGAGAGTCGGGGACAAGACTGGCGTGTTGCCCGTGGCCATATTAGGGCAGGCGGATCTTGGTCCCGAATCTCTACGACCTTCCGTTCCAGAGTTATGATTGGTCAAAGTGTTTTCCATTGAAATGAATGGGAATTTTCGAAAATTCTTCTAAGTCCAGCCCTAGTTGGTTGTCCATTGGCCCTTTCCTAACCCTAACCAGGCTTGACCTGTGGTGTTTCTGACCCTAACCTGTCCTGTAACCCTAATCCTAACCATAACCCCCAATTAGGGTTGTGGGAGTGGTTATGGTTAGGGTTTGGGTTGTGGGAGTGGTTGTGATTAGGGTTAGGGTTGTGGTTTGGCCTAGTATTGTGGCAGACTTTGTGTATAGGGTTTGGTTAGTGTTTTGACTTGGCCTGTGTGCTGGTCTGTGGCTGCTAGGGTTAGGGTTCCGCTAGGTATAGGGATGATAACCACGATCGGTCATGACTGATCCTCGACCGATCCTATAAGTGAGTCCTTTCTGGTACTTGTGGGTACTGCAGGTGGGTGAAATTGGCTGTACTGACTAATTGGGACACCCCGGTTCGAATGGTGGTGGTCTCGGGGTCGTGTGACCTTCCGTTCGGGAGCTACATCCGTTTTGGACAGGAAATGGGCTGTATCTCGGGAACGGAAGGTCGTAGAGAGTCGGGGACAAGACTGGCGTGTTGCCCGTGGCCATATTAGGGCAGGCGGATCTTGGTCCCGAATCTCTACGACCTTCCGTTCCAGAGTTATGATTGGTCAAAGTGTTTTCCATTGAAATGAATGGGAATTTTCGAAAATTCTTCTAAGTCCAGCCCTAGTTGGTTGTCCATTGGCCCTTTCCTAACCCTAACCAGGCTTGACCTGTGGTGTTTCTGACCCTAACCTGTCCTGTAACCCTAATCCTAACCATAACCCCCAATTAGGGTTGTGGGAGTGGTTATGGTTAGGGTTTGGGTTGTGGGAGTGGTTGTGATTAGGGTTAGGGTTGTGGTTTGGCCTAGTATTGTGGCAGACTTTGTGTATAGGGTTTGGTTAGTGTTTTGACTTGGCCTGTGTGCTGGTCTGTGGCTGCTAGGGTTAGGGTTCCGCTAGGTATAGGGATGATAACCACGATCGGTCATGACTGATCCTCGACCGATCCTATAAGTGAGTCCTTTCTGGTACTTGTGGGTACTGCAGGTGGGTGAAATTGGCTGTACTGACTAATTGGGACACCCCGGTTCGAATGGTGGTGGTCTCGGGGTCGTGTGACCTTCCGTTCGGGAGCTACATCCGTTTTGGACAGGAAATGGGCTGTATCTCGGGAACGGAAGGTCGTAGAGAGTCGGGGACAAGACTGGCGTGTTGCCCGTGGCCATATTAGGGCAGGCGGATCTTGGTCCCGAATCTCTACGACCTTCCGTTCCAGAGTTATGATTGGTCAAAGTGTTTTCCATTGAAATGAATGGGAATTTTCGAAAATTCTTCTAAGTCCAGCCCTAGTTGGTTGTCCATTGGCCCTTTCCTAACCCTAACCAGGCTTGACCTGTGGTGTTTCTGACCCTAACCTGTCCTGTAACCCTAATCCTAACCATAACCCCCAATTAGGGTTGTGGGAGTGGTTATGGTTAGGGTTTGGGTTGTGGGAGTGGTTGTGATTAGGGTTAGGGTTGTGGTTTGGCCTAGTATTGTGGCAGACTTTGTGTATAGGGTTTGGTTAGTGTTTTGACTTGGCCTGTGTGCTGGTCTGTGGCTGCTAGGGTTAGGGTTCCGCTAGGTATAGGGATGATAACCACGATCGGTCATGACTGATCCTCGACCGATCCTATAAGTGAGTCCTTTCTGGTACTTGTGGGTACTGCAGGTGGGTGAAATTGGCTGTACTGACTAATTGGGACACCCCGGTTCGAATGGTGGTGGTCTCGGGGTCGTGTGACCTTCCGTTCGGGAGCTACATCCGTTTTGGACAGGAAATGGGCTGTATCTCGGGAACGGAAGGTCGTAGAGAGTCGGGGACAAGACTGGCGTGTTGCCCGTGGCCATATTAGGGCAGGCGGATCTTGGTCCCGAATCTCTACGACCTTCCGTTCCAGAGTTATGATTGGTCAAAGTGTTTTCCATTGAAATGAATGGGAATTTTCGAAAATTCTTCTAAGTCCAGCCCTAGTTGGTTGTCCATTGGCCCTTTCCTAACCCTAACCAGGCTTGACCTGTGGTGTTTCTGACCCTAACCTGTCCTGTAACCCTAATCCTAACCATAACCCCCAATTAGGGTTGTGGGAGTGGTTATGGTTAGGGTTTGGGTTGTGGGAGTGGTTGTGATTAGGGTTAGGGTTGTGGTTTGGCCTAGTATTGTGGCAGACTTTGTGTATAGGGTTTGGTTAGTGTTTTGACTTGGCCTGTGTGCTGGTCTGTGGCTGCTAGGGTTAGGGTTCCGCTAGGTATAGGGATGATAACCACGATCGGTCATGACTGATCCTCGACCGATCCTATAAGTGAGTCCTTTCTGGTACTTGTGGGTACTGCAGGTGGGTGAAATTGGCTGTACTGACTAATTGGGACACCCCGGTTCGAATGGTGGTGGTCTCGGGGTCGTGTGACCTTCCGTTCGGGAGCTACATCCGTTTTGGACAGGAAATGGGCTGTATCTCGGGAACGGAAGGTCGTAGAGAGTCGGGGACAAGACTGGCGTGTTGCCCGTGGCCATATTAGGGCAGGCGGATCTTGGTCCCGAATCTCTACGACCTTCCGTTCCAGAGTTATGATTGGTCAAAGTGTTTTCCATTGAAATGAATGGGAATTTTCGAAAATTCTTCTAAGTCCAGCCCTAGTTGGTTGTCCATTGGCCCTTTCCTAACCCTAACCAGGCTTGACCTGTGGTGTTTCTGACCCTAACCTGTCCTGTAACCCTAATCCTAACCATAACCCCCAATTAGGGTTGTGGGAGTGGTTATGGTTAGGGTTTGGGTTGTGGGAGTGGTTGTGATTAGGGTTAGGGTTGTGGTTTGGCCTAGTATTGTGGCAGACTTTGTGTATAGGGTTTGGTTAGTGTTTTGACTTGGCCTGTGTGCTGGTCTGTGGCTGCTAGGGTTAGGGTTCCGCTAGGTATAGGGATGATAACCACGATCGGTCATGACTGATCCTCGACCGATCCTATAAGTGAGTCCTTTCTGGTACTTGTGGGTACTGCAGGTGGGTGAAATTGGCTGTACTGACTAATTGGGACACCCCGGTTCGAATGGTGGTGGTCTCGGGGTCGTGTGACCTTCCGTTCGGGAGCTACATCCGTTTTGGACAGGAAATGGGCTGTATCTCGGGAACGGAAGGTCGTAGAGAGTCGGGGACAAGACTGGCGTGTTGCCCGTGGCCATATTAGGGCAGGCGGATCTTGGTCCCGAATCTCTACGACCTTCCGTTCCAGAGTTATGATTGGTCAAAGTGTTTTCCATTGAAATGAATGGGAATTTTCGAAAATTCTTCTAAGTCCAGCCCTAGTTGGTTGTCCATTGGCCCTTTCCTAACCCTAACCAGGCTTGACCTGTGGTGTTTCTGACCCTAACCTGTCCTGTAACCCTAATCCTAACCATAACCCCCAATTAGGGTTGTGGGAGTGGTTATGGTTAGGGTTTGGGTTGTGGGAGTGGTTGTGATTAGGGTTAGGGTTGTGGTTTGGCCTAGTATTGTGGCAGACTTTGTGTATAGGGTTTGGTTAGTGTTTTGACTTGGCCTGTGTGCTGGTCTGTGGCTGCTAGGGTTAGGGTTCCGCTAGGTATAGGGATGATAACCACGATCGGTCATGACTGATCCTCGACCGATCCTATAAGTGAGTCCTTTCTGGTACTTGTGGGTACTGCAGGTGGGTGAAATTGGCTGTACTGACTAATTGGGACACCCCGGTTCGAATGGTGGTGGTCTCGGGGTCGTGTGACCTTCCGTTCGGGAGCTACATCCGTTTTGGACAGGAAATGGGCTGTATCTCGGGAACGGAAGGTCGTAGAGAGTCGGGGACAAGACTGGCGTGTTGCCCGTGGCCATATTAGGGCAGGCGGATCTTGGTCCCGAATCTCTACGACCTTCCGTTCCAGAGTTATGATTGGTCAAAGTGTTTTCCATTGAAATGAATGGGAATTTTCGAAAATTCTTCTAAGTCCAGCCCTAGTTGGTTGTCCATTGGCCCTTTCCTAACCCTAACCAGGCTTGACCTGTGGTGTTTCTGACCCTAACCTGTCCTGTAACCCTAATCCTAACCATAACCCCCAATTAGGGTTGTGGGAGTGGTTATGGTTAGGGTTTGGGTTGTGGGAGTGGTTGTGATTAGGGTTAGGGTTGTGGTTTGGCCTAGTATTGTGGCAGACTTTGTGTATAGGGTTTGGTTAGTGTTTTGACTTGGCCTGTGTGCTGGTCTGTGGCTGCTAGGGTTAGGGTTCCGCTAGGTATAGGGATGATAACCACGATCGGTCATGACTGATCCTCGACCGATCCTATAAGTGAGTCCTTTCTGGTACTTGTGGGTACTGCAGGTGGGTGAAATTGGCTGTACTGACTAATTGGGACACCCCGGTTCGAATGGTGGTGGTCTCGGGGTCGTGTGACCTTCCGTTCGGGAGCTACATCCGTTTTGGACAGGAAATGGGCTGTATCTCGGGAACGGAAGGTCGTAGAGAGTCGGGGACAAGACTGGCGTGTTGCCCGTGGCCATATTAGGGCAGGCGGATCTTGGTCCCGAATCTCTACGACCTTCCGTTCCAGAGTTATGATTGGTCAAAGTGTTTTCCATTGAAATGAATGGGAATTTTCGAAAATTCTTCTAAGTCCAGCCCTAGTTGGTTGTCCATTGGCCCTTTCCTAACCCTAACCAGGCTTGACCTGTGGTGTTTCTGACCCTAACCTGTCCTGTAACCCTAATCCTAACCATAACCCCCAATTAGGGTTGTGGGAGTGGTTATGGTTAGGGTTTGGGTTGTGGGAGTGGTTGTGATTAGGGTTAGGGTTGTGGTTTGGCCTAGTATTGTGGCAGACTTTGTGTATAGGGTTTGGTTAGTGTTTTGACTTGGCCTGTGTGCTGGTCTGTGGCTGCTAGGGTTAGGGTTCCGCTAGGTATAGGGATGATAACCACGATCGGTCATGACTGATCCTCGACCGATCCTATAAGTGAGTCCTTTCTGGTACTTGTGGGTACTGCAGGTGGGTGAAATTGGCTGTACTGACTAATTGGGACACCCCGGTTCGAATGGTGGTGGTCTCGGGGTCGTGTGACCTTCCGTTCGGGAGCTACATCCGTTTTGGACAGGAAATGGGCTGTATCTCGGGAACGGAAGGTCGTAGAGAGTCGGGGACAAGACTGGCGTGTTGCCCGTGGCCATATTAGGGCAGGCGGATCTTGGTCCCGAATCTCTACGACCTTCCGTTCCAGAGTTATGATTGGTCAAAGTGTTTTCCATTGAAATGAATGGGAATTTTCGAAAATTCTTCTAAGTCCAGCCCTAGTTGGTTGTCCATTGGCCCTTTCCTAACCCTAACCAGGCTTGACCTGTGGTGTTTCTGACCCTAACCTGTCCTGTAACCCTAATCCTAACCATAACCCCCAATTAGGGTTGTGGGAGTGGTTATGGTTAGGGTTTGGGTTGTGGGAGTGGTTGTGATTAGGGTTAGGGTTGTGGTTTGGCCTAGTATTGTGGCAGACTTTGTGTATAGGGTTTGGTTAGTGTTTTGACTTGGCCTGTGTGCTGGTCTGTGGCTGCTAGGGTTAGGGTTCCGCTAGGTATAGGGATGATAACCACGATCGGTCATGACTGATCCTCGACCGATCCTATAAGTGAGTCCTTTCTGGTACTTGTGGGTACTGCAGGTGGGTGAAATTGGCTGTACTGACTAATTGGGACACCCCGGTTCGAATGGTGGTGGTCTCGGGGTCGTGTGACCTTCCGTTCGGGAGCTACATCCGTTTTGGACAGGAAATGGGCTGTATCTCGGGAACGGAAGGTCGTAGAGAGTCGGGGACAAGACTGGCGTGTTGCCCGTGGCCATATTAGGGCAGGCGGATCTTGGTCCCGAATCTCTACGACCTTCCGTTCCAGAGTTATGATTGGTCAAAGTGTTTTCCATTGAAATGAATGGGAATTTTCGAAAATTCTTCTAAGTCCAGCCCTAGTTGGTTGTCCATTGGCCCTTTCCTAACCCTAACCAGGCTTGACCTGTGGTGTTTCTGACCCTAACCTGTCCTGTAACCCTAATCCTAACCATAACCCCCAATTAGGGTTGTGGGAGTGGTTATGGTTAGGGTTTGGGTTGTGGGAGTGGTTGTGATTAGGGTTAGGGTTGTGGTTTGGCCTAGTATTGTGGCAGACTTTGTGTATAGGGTTTGGTTAGTGTTTTGACTTGGCCTGTGTGCTGGTCTGTGGCTGCTAGGGTTAGGGTTCCGCTAGGTATAGGGATGATAACCACGATCGGTCATGACTGATCCTCGACCGATCCTATAAGTGAGTCCTTTCTGGTACTTGTGGGTACTGCAGGTGGGTGAAATTGGCTGTACTGACTAATTGGGACACCCCGGTTCGAATGGTGGTGGTCTCGGGGTCGTGTGACCTTCCGTTCGGGAGCTACATCCGTTTTGGACAGGAAATGGGCTGTATCTCGGGAACGGAAGGTCGTAGAGAGTCGGGGACAAGACTGGCGTGTTGCCCGTGGCCATATTAGGGCAGGCGGATCTTGGTCCCGAATCTCTACGACCTTCCGTTCCAGAGTTATGATTGGTCAAAGTGTTTTCCATTGAAATGAATGGGAATTTTCGAAAATTCTTCTAAGTCCAGCCCTAGTTGGTTGTCCATTGGCCCTTTCCTAACCCTAACCAGGCTTGACCTGTGGTGTTTCTGACCCTAACCTGTCCTGTAACCCTAATCCTAACCATAACCCCCAATTAGGGTTGTGGGAGTGGTTATGGTTAGGGTTTGGGTTGTGGGAGTGGTTGTGATTAGGGTTAGGGTTGTGGTTTGGCCTAGTATTGTGGCAGACTTTGTGTATAGGGTTTGGTTAGTGTTTTGACTTGGCCTGTGTGCTGGTCTGTGGCTGCTAGGGTTAGGGTTCCGCTAGGTATAGGGATGATAACCACGATCGGTCATGACTGATCCTCGACCGATCCTATAAGTGAGTCCTTTCTGGTACTTGTGGGTACTGCAGGTGGGTGAAATTGGCTGTACTGACTAATTGGGACACCCCGGTTCGAATGGTGGTGGTCTCGGGGTCGTGTGACCTTCCGTTCGGGAGCTACATCCGTTTTGGACAGGAAATGGGCTGTATCTCGGGAACGGAAGGTCGTAGAGAGTCGGGGACAAGACTGGCGTGTTGCCCGTGGCCATATTAGGGCAGGCGGATCTTGGTCCCGAATCTCTACGACCTTCCGTTCCAGAGTTATGATTGGTCAAAGTGTTTTCCATTGAAATGAATGGGAATTTTCGAAAATTCTTCTAAGTCCAGCCCTAGTTGGTTGTCCATTGGCCCTTTCCTAACCCTAACCAGGC
Source organism: Protosalanx chinensis (assembly GCA_030340685.1). Classification (NCBI taxonomy): domain Eukaryota; kingdom Metazoa; phylum Chordata; class Actinopteri; order Osmeriformes; family Salangidae; genus Protosalanx; species Protosalanx chinensis. The sequence continues at coordinate 14,540,579 of CM059327.1, forward strand.
TTGACCTGTGGTGTTTCTGACCCTAACCTGTCCTGTAACCCTAATCCTAACCATAACCCCCAATTAGGGTTGTGGGAGTGGTTATGGTTAGGGTTTGGGTTGTGGGAGTGGTTGTGATTAGGGTTAGGGTTGTGGTTTGGCCTAGTATTGTGGCAGACTTTGTGTATAGGGTTTGGTTAGTGTTTTGACTTGGCCTGTGTGCTGGTCTGTGGCTGCTAGGGTTAGGGTTCCGCTAGGTATAGGGATGATAACCACGATCGGTCATGACTGATCCTCGACCGATCCTATAAGTGAGTCCTTTCTGGTACTTGTGGGTACTGCAGGTGGGTGAAATTGGCTGTACTGACTAATTGGGACACCCCGGTTCGAATGGTGGTGGTCTCGGGGTCGTGTGACCTTCCGTTCGGGAGCTACATCCGTTTTGGACAGGAAATGGGCTGTATCTCGGGAACGGAAGGTCGTAGAGAGTCGGGGACAAGACTGGCGTGTTGCCCGTGGCCATATTAGGGCAGGCGGATCTTGGTCCCGAATCTCTACGACCTTCCGTTCCAGAGTTATGATTGGTCAAAGTGTTTTCCATTGAAATGAATGGGAATTTTCGAAAATTCTTCTAAGTCCAGCCCTAGTTGGTTGTCCATTGGCCCTTTCCTAACCCTAACCAGGCTTGACCTCTGGTGTTTCTGACCCTAACCTGTCCTGTAACCCTAATCCTAACCATAACCCCCAATTAGGGTTGTGGGAGTGGTTATGGTTAGGGTTTGGGTTGTGGGAGTGGTTGTGATTAGGGTTAGGGTTGTGGTTTGGCCTAGTATTGTGGCAGACTTTGTGTATAGGGTTTGGTTAGTGTTTTGACTTGGCCTGTGTGCTGGTCTGTGGCTGCTAGGGTTAGGGTTAGGGTTAGGGTTAGGGTTAGGGTTAGGGTTAGGTTAGGGTTAGGGTTAGGGTTAGGGTTAGGGTTAGGGTTAGGGTTAGGGTTAGGGTTAGGGTTAGGGTTAGGGTTAGGGTTAGGGTTAGGGTTAGGGTTAGGGTTAGGGTTAGGGTTAGGGTTAGGGTTAGGGTTAGGGTTAGGGTTAGGGTTAGGGTTAGGGTTAGGGTTAGGGTTAGGGTTAGGGTTAGGGTTAGGGTTAGGGTTAGGGTTAGGGTTAGGGTTAGGGTTAGGGTTAGGGTTAGGGTTAGGGTTAGGGTTAGGGTTAGGGTTAGGGTTAGGGTTAGGGTTAGGGTTAGGGTTAGGGTTAGGGTTAGGGTTAGGGTTAGGGTTAGGGTTAGGGTTAGGGTTAGGGTTAGGTATAGGGTTGATAACCACGATCGGTCATGACTGATCCTCGACCGATCCTATAAGTGAGTCCTTTCTGGTACTTCTGGGTACTGCAGGTAAGTGAAATTGGCTGTACTGACTAATTGGGACACCCCGGTTCGAATGGTGGTGGTTTTGGGGTCGTGTGACCTTCCGTTCGGGAGCTACATCCGTTTTGGACAGGAAATGGGCTGTATCTCGGGAACGGAAGGTCGTAGAGAGTCGGGGACAAGCCTGGCGTGTTGCCCGTGGCCGTATTAGGGCAGGCGGATCTTGGTCCCGAATCTCTACGACCTTCCGTTCAAGAGTTATGATTGGTCGAAGTGTTTTCCATTGAAATGAATGGGAATTTTCGAAAATTCTTCTAAGTCCAGCCCTAGTTGACTGTCCATTGGGCCTTTCCTAACCCTAACCAGGCTTGACCTCTGGTGTTTCTGACCCTAACCTGTCCTGTAACCCTAATCCTAACCATAACCCCCAATTAGGGTTGTGGGAGTGGTTATGGTTAGGGTTTGGGTTGTGGGAGTGGTTGTGATTAGGGTTAGGGTTGTGGTTTGGGTTAGGGTTAGGGTTAGGGTTAGGGTTAGGGTTAGGTATAGGGTTGATAACCACGATCGGTCATGACTGATCCTCGACCGATCCTATAAGTGAGTCCTTTCTGGTACTTCTGGGTACTGCAGGTAAGTGAAATTGGCTGTACTGACTAATTGGGACACCCCGGTTCGAATGGTGGTGGTTTTGGGGTCGTGTGACCTTCCGTTCGGGAGCTACATCCGTTTTGGACAGGAAATGGGCTGTATCTCGGGAACGGAAGGTCGTAGAGAGTCGGGGACAAGCCTGGCGTGTTGCCCGTGGCCGTATTAGGGCAGGCGGATCTTGGTCCCGAATCTCTACGACCTTCCGTTCAAGAGTTATGATTGGTCGAAGTGTTTTCCATTGAAATGAATGGGAATTTTCGAAAATTCTTCTAAGTCCAGCCCTAGTTGACTGTCCATTGGGCCTTTCCTAACCCTAACCAGGCTTGACCTCTGGTGTTTCTGACCCTAACCTGTCCTGTAACCCTAATCCTAACCATAACCCCCAATTAGGGTTGTGGGAGTGGTTATGGTTAGGGTTTGGGTTGTGGGAGTGGTTGTGATTAGGGTTAGGGTTGTGGTTTGGCCTAGTATTGTGGCAGACTTTGTGTATAGGGTTTGGTTAGTGTTTTGACTTGGCCTGTGTGCTGGTCTGTGGCTGCTAGGGTTAGGGTTCCGCTAGGTATAGGGTTGATAACCACGATCGGTCATGACTGATCCTCGACCGATCCTATAAGTGAGTCCTTTCTGGTACTTCTGGGTACTGCAGGTAAGTGAAATTGGCTGTACTGACTAATTGGGACACCCCGGTTCGAATGGTGGTGGTTTTGGGGTCGTGTGACCTTCCGTTCGGGAGCTACATCCGTTTTGGACAGGAAATGGGCTGTATCTCGGGAACGGAAGGTCGTAGAGAGTCGGGGACAAGCCTGGCGTGTTGCCCGTGGCCGTATTAGGGCAGGCGGATCTTGGTCCCGAATCTCTACGACCTTCCGTTCAAGAGTTATGATTGGTCGAAGTGTTTTCCATTGAAATGAATGGGAATTTTCGAAAATTCTTCTAAGTCCAGCCCTAGTTGACTGTCCATTGGGCCTTTCCTAACCCTAACCAGGCTTAGGGTTAGGGTTAGGGTTAGGGTTAGGGTTAGGGTTAGGGTTAGGGTTAGGGTTAGGGTTAGGGTTAGGGTTAGGGTTAGGGTTAGGGTTAGGGTTAGGGTTAGGGTTAGGGTTAGGGTTAGGGTTAGGGTTAGGGTTAGGGTTAGGTATAGGGTTGATAACCACGATCGGTCATGACTGATCCTCGACCGATCCTATAAGTGAGTCCTTTCTGGTACTTCTGGGTACTGCAGGTAAGTGAAATTGGCTGTACTGACTAATTGGGACACCCCGGTTCGAATGGTGGTGGTTTTGGGGTCGTGTGACCTTCCGTTCGGGAGCTACATCCGTTTTGGACAGGAAATGGGCTGTATCTCGGGAACGGAAGGTCGTAGAGAGTCGGGGACAAGCCTGGCGTGTTGCCCGTGGCCGTATTAGGGCAGGCGGATCTTGGTCCCGAATCTCTACGACCTTCCGTTCAAGAGTTATGATTGGTCGAAGTGTTTTCCATTGAAATGAATGGGAATTTTCGAAAATTCTTCTAAGTCCAGCCCTAGTTGACTGTCCATTGGGCCTTTCCTAACCCTAACCAGGCTTGACCTCTGGTGTTTCTGACCCTAACCTGTCCTGTAACCCTAATCCTAACCATAACCCCCAATTAGGGTTGTGGGAGTGGTTATGGTTAGGGTTTGGGTTGTGGGAGTGGTTGTGATTAGGGTTAGGGTTGTGGTTTGGGTTAGGGTTAGGGTTAGGGTTAGGGTTAGGGTTAGGTATAGGGTTGATAACCACGATCGGTCATGACTGATCCTCGACCGATCCTATAAGTGAGTCCTTTCTGGTACTTCTGGGTACTGCAGGTAAGTGAAATTGGCTGTACTGACTAATTGGGACACCCCGGTTCGAATGGTGGTGGTTTTGGGGTCGTGTGACCTTCCGTTCGGGAGCTACATCCGTTTTGGACAGGAAATGGGCTGTATCTCGGGAACGGAAGGTCGTAGAGAGTCGGGGACAAGCCTGGCGTGTTGCCCGTGGCCGTATTAGGGCAGGCGGATCTTGGTCCCGAATCTCTACGACCTTCCGTTCAAGAGTTATGATTGGTCGAAGTGTTTTCCATTGAAATGAATGGGAATTTTCGAAAATTCTTCTAAGTCCAGCCCTAGTTGACTGTCCATTGGGCCTTTCCTAACCCTAACCAGGCTTGACCTCTGGTGTTTCTGACCCTAACCTGTCCTGTAACCCTAATCCTAACCATAACCCCCAATTAGGGTTGTGGGAGTGGTTATGGTTAGGGTTTGGGTTGTGGGAGTGGTTGTGATTAGGGTTAGGGTTGTGGTTTGGCCTAGTATTGTGGCAGACTTTGTGTATAGGGTTTGGTTAGTGTTTTGACTTGGCCTGTGTGCTGGTCTGTGGCTGCTAGGGTTAGGGTTCCGCTAGGTATAGGGTTGATAACCACGATCGGTCATGACTGATCCTCGACCGATCCTATAAGTGAGTCCTTTCTGGTACTTCTGGGTACTGCAGGTAAGTGAAATTGGCTGTACTGACTAATTGGGACACCCCGGTTCGAATGGTGGTGGTTTTGGGGTCGTGTGACCTTCCGTTCGGGAGCTACATCCGTTTTGGACAGGAAATGGGCTGTATCTCGGGAACGGAAGGTCGTAGAGAGTCGGGGACAAGCCTGGCGTGTTGCCCGTGGCCGTATTAGGGCAGGCGGATCTTGGTCCCGAATCTCTACGACCTTCCGTTCAAGAGTTATGATTGGTCGAAGTGTTTTCCATTGAAATGAATGGGAATTTTCGAAAATTCTTCTAAGTCCAGCCCTAGTTGACTGTCCATTGGGCCTTTCCTAACCCTAACCAGGCTTAGGGTTAGGGTTAGGGTTAGGGTTAGGGTTAGGGTTAGGGTTAGGGTTAGGGTTAGGGTTAGGGTTAGGGTTAGGGTTAGGGTTAGGGTTAGGGTTAGGGTTAGGGTTAGGGTTAGGGTTAGGGTTAGGGTTAGGGTTAGGGTTAGGGTTAGGTATAGGGTTGATAACCACGATCGGTCATGACTGATCCTCGACCGATCCTATAAGTGAGTCCTTTCTGGTACTTCTGGGTACTGCAGGTAAGTGAAATTGGCTGTACTGACTAATTGGGACACCCCGGTTCGAATGGTGGTGGTTTTGGGGTCGTGTGACCTTCCGTTCGGGAGCTACATCCGTTTTGGACAGGAAATGGGCTGTATCTCGGGAACGGAAGGTCGTAGAGAGTCGGGGACAAGCCTGGCGTGTTGCCCGTGGCCGTATTAGGGCAGGCGGATCTTGGTCCCGAATCTCTACGACCTTCCGTTCAAGAGTTATGATTGGTCGAAGTGTTTTCCATTGAAATGAATGGGAATTTTCGAAAATTCTTCTAAGTCCAGCCCTAGTTGACTGTCCATTGGGCCTTTCCTAACCCTAACCAGGCTTGACCTCTGGTGTTTCTGACCCTAACCTGTCCTGTAACCCTAATCCTAACCATAACCCCCAATTAGGGTTGTGGGAGTGGTTATGGTTAGGGTTTGGGTTGTGGGAGTGGTTGTGATTAGGGTTAGGGTTGTGGTTTGGGTTAGGGTTAGGGTTAGGGTTAGGGTTAGGGTTAGGTATAGGGTTGATAACCACGATCGGTCATGACTGATCCTCGACCGATCCTATAAGTGAGTCCTTTCTGGTACTTCTGGGTACTGCAGGTAAGTGAAATTGGCTGTACTGACTAATTGGGACACCCCGGTTCGAATGGTGGTGGTTTTGGGGTCGTGTGACCTTCCGTTCGGGAGCTACATCCGTTTTGGACAGGAAATGGGCTGTATCTCGGGAACGGAAGGTCGTAGAGAGTCGGGGACAAGCCTGGCGTGTTGCCCGTGGCCGTATTAGGGCAGGCGGATCTTGGTCCCGAATCTCTACGACCTTCCGTTCAAGAGTTATGATTGGTCGAAGTGTTTTCCATTGAAATGAATGGGAATTTTCGAAAATTCTTCTAAGTCCAGCCCTAGTTGACTGTCCATTGGGCCTTTCCTAACCCTAACCAGGCTTGACCTCTGGTGTTTCTGACCCTAACCTGTCCTGTAACCCTAATCCTAACCATAACCCCCAATTAGGGTTGTGGGAGTGGTTATGGTTAGGGTTTGGGTTGTGGGAGTGGTTGTGATTAGGGTTAGGGTTGTGGTTTGGCCTAGTATTGTGGCAGACTTTGTGTATAGGGTTTGGTTAGTGTTTTGACTTGGCCTGTGTGCTGGTCTGTGGCTGCTAGGGTTAGGGTTCCGCTAGGTATAGGGTTGATAACCACGATCGGTCATGACTGATCCTCGACCGATCCTATAAGTGAGTCCTTTCTGGTACTTCTGGGTACTGCAGGTAAGTGAAATTGGCTGTACTGACTAATTGGGACACCCCGGTTCGAATGGTGGTGGTTTTGGGGTCGTGTGACCTTCCGTTCGGGAGCTACATCCGTTTTGGACAGGAAATGGGCTGTATCTCGGGAACGGAAGGTCGTAGAGAGTCGGGGACAAGCCTGGCGTGTTGCCCGTGGCCGTATTAGGGCAGGCGGATCTTGGTCCCGAATCTCTACGACCTTCCGTTCAAGAGTTATGATTGGTCGAAGTGTTTTCCATTGAAATGAATGGGAATTTTCGAAAATTCTTCTAAGTCCAGCCCTAGTTGACTGTCCATTGGGCCTTTCCTAACCCTAACCAGGCTTAGGGTTAGGGTTAGGGTTAGGGTTAGGGTTAGGGTTAGGGTTAGGGTTAGGGTTAGGGTTAGGGTTAGGGTTAGGGTTAGGGTTAGGGTTAGGGTTAGGGTTAGGGTTAGGGTTAGGGTTAGGGTTAGGGTTAGGGTTAGGGTTAGGTATAGGGTTGATAACCACGATCGGTCATGACTGATCCTCGACCGATCCTATAAGTGAGTCCTTTCTGGTACTTCTGGGTACTGCAGGTAAGTGAAATTGGCTGTACTGACTAATTGGGACACCCCGGTTCGAATGGTGGTGGTTTTGGGGTCGTGTGACCTTCCGTTCGGGAGCTACATCCGTTTTGGACAGGAAATGGGCTGTATCTCGGGAACGGAAGGTCGTAGAGAGTCGGGGACAAGCCTGGCGTGTTGCCCGTGGCCGTATTAGGGCAGGCGGATCTTGGTCCCGAATCTCTACGACCTTCCGTTCAAGAGTTATGATTGGTCGAAGTGTTTTCCATTGAAATGAATGGGAATTTTCGAAAATTCTTCTAAGTCCAGCCCTAGTTGACTGTCCATTGGGCCTTTCCTAACCCTAACCAGGCTTGACCTCTGGTGTTTCTGACCCTAACCTGTCCTGTAACCCTAATCCTAACCATAACCCCCAATTAGGGTTGTGGGAGTGGTTATGGTTAGGGTTTGGGTTGTGGGAGTGGTTGTGATTAGGGTTAGGGTTGTGGTTTGGGTTAGGGTTAGGGTTAGGGTTAGGGTTAGGGTTAGGTATAGGGTTGATAACCACGATCGGTCATGACTGATCCTCGACCGATCCTATAAGTGAGTCCTTTCTGGTACTTCTGGGTACTGCAGGTAAGTGAAATTGGCTGTACTGACTAATTGGGACACCCCGGTTCGAATGGTGGTGGTTTTGGGGTCGTGTGACCTTCCGTTCGGGAGCTACATCCGTTTTGGACAGGAAATGGGCTGTATCTCGGGAACGGAAGGTCGTAGAGAGTCGGGGACAAGCCTGGCGTGTTGCCCGTGGCCGTATTAGGGCAGGCGGATCTTGGTCCCGAATCTCTACGACCTTCCGTTCAAGAGTTATGATTGGTCGAAGTGTTTTCCATTGAAATGAATGGGAATTTTCGAAAATTCTTCTAAGTCCAGCCCTAGTTGACTGTCCATTGGGCCTTTCCTAACCCTAACCAGGCTTGACCTCTGGTGTTTCTGACCCTAACCTGTCCTGTAACCCTAATCCTAACCATAACCCCCAATTAGGGTTGTGGGAGTGGTTATGGTTAGGGTTTGGGTTGTGGGAGTGGTTGTGATTAGGGTTAGGGTTGTGGTTTGGCCTAGTATTGTGGCAGACTTTGTGTATAGGGTTTGGTTAGTGTTTTGACTTGGCCTGTGTGCTGGTCTGTGGCTGCTAGGGTTAGGGTTCCGCTAGGTATAGGGTTGATAACCACGATCGGTCATGACTGATCCTCGACCGATCCTATAAGTGAGTCCTTTCTGGTACTTCTGGGTACTGCAGGTAAGTGAAATTGGCTGTACTGACTAATTGGGACACCCCGGTTCGAATGGTGGTGGTTTTGGGGTCGTGTGACCTTCCGTTCGGGAGCTACATCCGTTTTGGACAGGAAATGGGCTGTATCTCGGGAACGGAAGGTCGTAGAGAGTCGGGGACAAGCCTGGCGTGTTGCCCGTGGCCGTATTAGGGCAGGCGGATCTTGGTCCCGAATCTCTACGACCTTCCGTTCAAGAGTTATGATTGGTCGAAGTGTTTTCCATTGAAATGAATGGGAATTTTCGAAAATTCTTCTAAGTCCAGCCCTAGTTGACTGTCCATTGGGCCTTTCCTAACCCTAACCAGGCTTGACCTCTGGTGTTTCTGACCCTAACCTGTCCTGTAACCCTAATCCTAACCATAACCCCCAATTAGGGTTGTGGGAGTGGTTATGGTTAGGGTTTGGGTTGTGGGAGTGGTTGTGATTAGGGTTAGGGTTGTGGTTTGGGTTAGGGTTAGGGTTAGGGTTAGGGTTAGGGTTAGGTATAGGGTTGATAACCACGATCGGGTTAGGGTTAGGGTTAGGGTTAGGGTTAGGGTTAGGGTTAGGGTTAGGGTTAGGGTTAGGGTTAGGGTTAGGGTTAGGGTTAGGGTTAGGGTTAGGGTTAGGGTTAGGGTTAGGGTTAGGGTTAGGGTTAGGGTTAGGGTTAGGGTTAGGGTTAGGGTTAGGGTTAGGGTTAGGGTTAGGGTTAGGGTTAGGGTTAGGGTTAGGGTTAGGTATAGGGATGATAACCACGATCGGTCATGACTGATCCTCGACCGATCCTATAAGTGAGTCCTTTCTGGTACTTGTGGGTACTGCAGGTGGGTGAAATTGGCTGTACTGACTAATTGGGACACCCCGGTTCGAATGGTGGTGGTCTCGGGGTCGTGTGACCTTCCGTTCGGGAGCTACATCCGTTTTGGACAGGAAATGGGCTGTATCTCGGGAACGGAAGGTCGTAGAGAGTCGGGGACAAGACTGGCGTGTTGCCCGTGGCCATATTAGGGCAGGCGGATCTTGGTCCCGAATCTCTACGACCTTCCGTTCCAGAGTTATGATTGGTCAAAGTGTTTTCCATTGAAATGAATGGGAATTTTCGAAAATTCTTCTAAGTCCAGCCCTAGTTGGTTGTCCATTGGCCCTTTCCTAACCCTAACCAGGCTTGACCTGTGGTGTTTCTGACCCTAACCTGTCCTGTAACCCTAATCCTAACCATAACCCCCAATTAGGGTTGTGGGAGTGGTTATGGTTAGGGTTTGGGTTGTGGGAGTGGTTGTGATTAGGGTTAGGGTTGTGGTTTGGCCTAGTATTGTGGCAGACTTTGTGTATAGGGTTTGGTTAGTGTTTTGACTTGGCCTGTGTGCTGGTCTGTGGCTGCTAGGGTTAGGGTTCCGCTAGGTATAGGGATGATAACCACGATCGGTCATGACTGATCCTCGACCGATCCTATAAGTGAGTCCTTTCTGGTACTTGTGGGTACTGCAGGTGGGTGAAATTGGCTGTACTGACTAATTGGGACACCCCGGTTCGAATGGTGGTGGTCTCGGGGTCGTGTGACCTTCCGTTCGGGAGCTACATCCGTTTTGGACAGGAAATGGGCTGTATCTCGGGAACGGAAGGTCGTAGAGAGTCGGGGACAAGACTGGCGTGTTGCCCGTGGCCATATTAGGGCAGGCGGATCTTGGTCCCGAATCTCTACGACCTTCCGTTCCAGAGTTATGATTGGTCAAAGTGTTTTCCATTGAAATGAATGGGAATTTTCGAAAATTCTTCTAAGTCCAGCCCTAGTTGGTTGTCCATTGGCCCTTTCCTAACCCTAACCAGGCTTGACCTGTGGTGTTTCTGACCCTAACCTGTCCTGTAACCCTAATCCTAACCATAACCCCCAATTAGGGTTGTGGGAGTGGTTATGGTTAGGGTTTGGGTTGTGGGAGTGGTTGTGATTAGGGTTAGGGTTGTGGTTTGGCCTAGTATTGTGGCAGACTTTGTGTATAGGGTTTGGTTAGTGTTTTGACTTGGCCTGTGTGCTGGTCTGTGGCTGCTAGGGTTAGGGTTCCGCTAGGTATAGGGATGATAACCACGATCGGTCATGACTGATCCTCGACCGATCCTATAAGTGAGTCCTTTCTGGTACTTGTGGGTACTGCAGGTGGGTGAAATTGGCTGTACTGACTAATTGGGACACCCCGGTTCGAATGGTGGTGGTCTCGGGGTCGTGTGACCTTCCGTTCGGGAGCTACATCCGTTTTGGACAGGAAATGGGCTGTATCTCGGGAACGGAAGGTCGTAGAGAGTCGGGGACAAGACTGGCGTGTTGCCCGTGGCCATATTAGGGCAGGCGGATCTTGGTCCCGAATCTCTACGACCTTCCGTTCCAGAGTTATGATTGGTCAAAGTGTTTTCCATTGAAATGAATGGGAATTTTCGAAAATTCTTCTAAGTCCAGCCCTAGTTGGTTGTCCATTGGCCCTTTCCTAACCCTAACCAGGCTTGACCTGTGGTGTTTCTGACCCTAACCTGTCCTGTAACCCTAATCCTAACCATAACCCCCAATTAGGGTTGTGGGAGTGGTTATGGTTAGGGTTTGGGTTGTGGGAGTGGTTGTGATTAGGGTTAGGGTTGTGGTTTGGCCTAGTATTGTGGCAGACTTTGTGTATAGGGTTTGGTTAGTGTTTTGACTTGGCCTGTGTGCTGGTCTGTGGCTGCTAGGGTTAGGGTTCCGCTAGGTATAGGGATGATAACCACGATCGGTCATGACTGATCCTCGACCGATCCTATAAGTGAGTCCTTTCTGGTACTTGTGGGTACTGCAGGTGGGTGAAATTGGCTGTACTGACTAATTGGGACACCCCGGTTCGAATGGTGGTGGTCTCGGGGTCGTGTGACCTTCCGTTCGGGAGCTACATCCGTTTTGGACAGGAAATGGGCTGTATCTCGGGAACGGAAGGTCGTAGAGAGTCGGGGACAAGACTGGCGTGTTGCCCGTGGCCATATTAGGGCAGGCGGATCTTGGTCCCGAATCTCTACGACCTTCCGTTCCAGAGTTATGATTGGTCAAAGTGTTTTCCATTGAAATGAATGGGAATTTTCGAAAATTCTTCTAAGTCCAGCCCTAGTTGGTTGTCCATTGGCCCTTTCCTAACCCTAACCAGGCTTGACCTGTGGTGTTTCTGACCCTAACCTGTCCTGTAACCCTAATCCTAACCATAACCCCCAATTAGGGTTGTGGGAGTGGTTATGGTTAGGGTTTGGGTTGTGGGAGTGGTTGTGATTAGGGTTAGGGTTGTGGTTTGGCCTAGTATTGTGGCAGACTTTGTGTATAGGGTTTGGTTAGTGTTTTGACTTGGCCTGTGTGCTGGTCTGTGGCTGCTAGGGTTAGGGTTCCGCTAGGTATAGGGATGATAACCACGATCGGTCATGACTGATCCTCGACCGATCCTATAAGTGAGTCCTTTCTGGTACTTGTGGGTACTGCAGGTGGGTGAAATTGGCTGTACTGACTAATTGGGACACCCCGGTTCGAATGGTGGTGGTCTCGGGGTCGTGTGACCTTCCGTTCGGGAGCTACATCCGTTTTGGACAGGAAATGGGCTGTATCTCGGGAACGGAAGGTCGTAGAGAGTCGGGGACAAGACTGGCGTGTTGCCCGTGGCCATATTAGGGCAGGCGGATCTTGGTCCCGAATCTCTACGACCTTCCGTTCCAGAGTTATGATTGGTCAAAGTGTTTTCCATTGAAATGAATGGGAATTTTCGAAAATTCTTCTAAGTCCAGCCCTAGTTGGTTGTCCATTGGCCCTTTCCTAACCCTAACCAGGCTTGACCTGTGGTGTTTCTGACCCTAACCTGTCCTGTAACCCTAATCCTAACCATAACCCCCAATTAGGGTTGTGGGAGTGGTTATGGTTAGGGTTTGGGTTGTGGGAGTGGTTGTGATTAGGGTTAGGGTTGTGGTTTGGCCTAGTATTGTGGCAGACTTTGTGTATAGGGTTTGGTTAGTGTTTTGACTTGGCCTGTGTGCTGGTCTGTGGCTGCTAGGGTTAGGGTTCCGCTAGGTATAGGGATGATAACCACGATCGGTCATGACTGATCCTCGACCGATCCTATAAGTGAGTCCTTTCTGGTACTTGTGGGTACTGCAGGTGGGTGAAATTGGCTGTACTGACTAATTGGGACACCCCGGTTCGAATGGTGGTGGTCTCGGGGTCGTGTGACCTTCCGTTCGGGAGCTACATCCGTTTTGGACAGGAAATGGGCTGTATCTCGGGAACGGAAGGTCGTAGAGAGTCGGGGACAAGACTGGCGTGTTGCCCGTGGCCATATTAGGGCAGGCGGATCTTGGTCCCGAATCTCTACGACCTTCCGTTCCAGAGTTATGATTGGTCAAAGTGTTTTCCATTGAAATGAATGGGAATTTTCGAAAATTCTTCTAAGTCCAGCCCTAGTTGGTTGTCCATTGGCCCTTTCCTAACCCTAACCAGGCTTGACCTGTGGTGTTTCTGACCCTAACCTGTCCTGTAACCCTAATCCTAACCATAACCCCCAATTAGGGTTGTGGGAGTGGTTATGGTTAGGGTTTGGGTTGTGGGAGTGGTTGTGATTAGGGTTAGGGTTGTGGTTTGGCCTAGTATTGTGGCAGACTTTGTGTATAGGGTTTGGTTAGTGTTTTGACTTGGCCTGTGTGCTGGTCTGTGGCTGCTAGGGTTAGGGTTCCGCTAGGTATAGGGATGATAACCACGATCGGTCATGACTGATCCTCGACCGATCCTATAAGTGAGTCCTTTCTGGTACTTGTGGGTACTGCAGGTGGGTGAAATTGGCTGTACTGACTAATTGGGACACCCCGGTTCGAATGGTGGTGGTCTCGGGGTCGTGTGACCTTCCGTTCGGGAGCTACATCCGTTTTGGACAGGAAATGGGCTGTATCTCGGGAACGGAAGGTCGTAGAGAGTCGGGGACAAGACTGGCGTGTTGCCCGTGGCCATATTAGGGCAGGCGGATCTTGGTCCCGAATCTCTACGACCTTCCGTTCCAGAGTTATGATTGGTCAAAGTGTTTTCCATTGAAATGAATGGGAATTTTCGAAAATTCTTCTAAGTCCAGCCCTAGTTGGTTGTCCATTGGCCCTTTCCTAACCCTAACCAGGCTTGACCTGTGGTGTTTCTGACCCTAACCTGTCCTGTAACCCTAATCCTAACCATAACCCCCAATTAGGGTTGTGGGAGTGGTTATGGTTAGGGTTTGGGTTGTGGGAGTGGTTGTGATTAGGGTTAGGGTTGTGGTTTGGCCTAGTATTGTGGCAGACTTTGTGTATAGGGTTTGGTTAGTGTTTTGACTTGGCCTGTGTGCTGGTCTGTGGCTGCTAGGGTTAGGGTTCCGCTAGGTATAGGGATGATAACCACGATCGGTCATGACTGATCCTCGACCGATCCTATAAGTGAGTCCTTTCTGGTACTTGTGGGTACTGCAGGTGGGTGAAATTGGCTGTACTGACTAATTGGGACACCCCGGTTCGAATGGTGGTGGTCTCGGGGTCGTGTGACCTTCCGTTCGGGAGCTACATCCGTTTTGGACAGGAAATGGGCTGTATCTCGGGAACGGAAGGTCGTAGAGAGTCGGGGACAAGACTGGCGTGTTGCCCGTGGCCATATTAGGGCAGGCGGATCTTGGTCCCGAATCTCTACGACCTTCCGTTCCAGAGTTATGATTGGTCAAAGTGTTTTCCATTGAAATGAATGGGAATTTTCGAAAATTCTTCTAAGTCCAGCCCTAGTTGGTTGTCCATTGGCCCTTTCCTAACCCTAACCAGGCTTGACCTGTGGTGTTTCTGACCCTAACCTGTCCTGTAACCCTAATCCTAACCATAACCCCCAATTAGGGTTGTGGGAGTGGTTATGGTTAGGGTTTGGGTTGTGGGAGTGGTTGTGATTAGGGTTAGGGTTGTGGTTTGGCCTAGTATTGTGGCAGACTTTGTGTATAGGGTTTGGTTAGTGTTTTGACTTGGCCTGTGTGCTGGTCTGTGGCTGCTAGGGTTAGGGTTCCGCTAGGTATAGGGATGATAACCACGATCGGTCATGACTGATCCTCGACCGATCCTATAAGTGAGTCCTTTCTGGTACTTGTGGGTACTGCAGGTGGGTGAAATTGGCTGTACTGACTAATTGGGACACCCCGGTTCGAATGGTGGTGGTCTCGGGGTCGTGTGACCTTCCGTTCGGGAGCTACATCCGTTTTGGACAGGAAATGGGCTGTATCTCGGGAACGGAAGGTCGTAGAGAGTCGGGGACAAGACTGGCGTGTTGCCCGTGGCCATATTAGGGCAGGCGGATCTTGGTCCCGAATCTCTACGACCTTCCGTTCCAGAGTTATGATTGGTCAAAGTGTTTTCCATTGAAATGAATGGGAATTTTCGAAAATTCTTCTAAGTCCAGCCCTAGTTGGTTGTCCATTGGCCCTTTCCTAACCCTAACCAGGCTTGACCTGTGGTGTTTCTGACCCTAACCTGTCCTGTAACCCTAATCCTAACCATAACCCCCAATTAGGGTTGTGGGAGTGGTTATGGTTAGGGTTTGGGTTGTGGGAGTGGTTGTGATTAGGGTTAGGGTTGTGGTTTGGCCTAGTATTGTGGCAGACTTTGTGTATAGGGTTTGGTTAGTGTTTTGACTTGGCCTGTGTGCTGGTCTGTGGCTGCTAGGGTTAGGGTTCCGCTAGGTATAGGGATGATAACCACGATCGGTCATGACTGATCCTCGACCGATCCTATAAGTGAGTCCTTTCTGGTACTTGTGGGTACTGCAGGGTTAGGGTTAGGGTTAGGGTTAGGGTTAGGGTTAGGGTTAGGGTTAGGGTTAGGGTTAGGGTTAGGGTTAGGGTTAGGGTTAGGGTTAGGGTTAGGGTTAGGGTTAGGGTTAGGGTTAGGGTTAGGGTTAGGGTTAGGGTTAGGGTTAGGGTTAGGGTTAGGGTTAGGGTTAGGGTTAGGGTTAGGGTTAGGGTTAGGGTTAGGGTTAGGGTTAGGGTTAGGGTTAGGGTTAGGGTTAGGGTTAGGGTTAGGGTTAGGGTTAGGGTTAGGGTTAGGGTTAGGGTTAGGGTTAGGGTTAGGGTTAGGGTTAGGGTTAGGGTTAGGGTTAGGGTTAGGGTTAGGGTTAGGGTTAGGGTTAGGGTTAGGGTTAGGGTTAGGGTTAGGGTTAGGGTTAGGGTTAGGGTTAGGGTTAGGGTTAGGGTTAGGGTTAGGGTTAGGGTTAGGGTTAGGGTTAGGGTTAGGGTTAGGGTTAGGGTTAGGGTTAGGGTTAGGGTTAGGGTTAGGGTTAGGGTTAGGGTTAGGGTTAGGGTTAGGGTTAGGGTTAGGGTTAGGGTTAGGGTTAGGGTTAGGGTTAGGGTTAGGGTTAGGGTTAGGGTTAGGGTTAGGGTTAGGGTTAGGGTTAGGGTTAGGGTTAGGGTTAGGGTTAGGGTTAGGGTTAGGGTTAGGGTTAGGGTTAGGGTTAGGGTTAGGGTTAGGGTTAGGGTTAGGGTTAGGGTTAGGGTTAGGGTTAGGGTTAGGGTTAGGGTTAGGGTTAGGGTTAGGGTTAGGGTTAGGGTTAGGGTTAGGGTTAGGGTTAGGGTTAGGGTTAGGGTTAGGGTTAGGGTTAGGGTTAGGGTTAGGGTTAGGGTTAGGGTTAGGGTTAGGGTTAGGGTTAGGGTTAGGGTTAGGGTTAGGGTTAGGGTTAGGGTTAGGGTTAGGGTTAGGGTTAGGGTTAGGGTTAGGGTTAGGGTTAGGGTTAGGGTTAGGGTTAGGGTTAGGGTTAGGGTTAGGGTTAGGGTTAGGGTTAGGGTTAGGGTTAGGGTTAGGGTTAGGGTTAGGGTTAGGGTTAGGGTTAGGGTTAGGGTTAGGGTTAGGGTTAGGGTTAGGGTTAGGGTTAGGGTTAGGGTTAGGGTTAGGGTTAGGGTTAGGGTTAGGGTTAGGGTTAGGGTTAGGGTTAGGGTTAGGGTTAGGGTTAGGGTTAGGGTTAGGGTTAGGGTTAGGGTTAGGGTTAGGGTTAGGGTTAGGGTTAGGGTTAGGGTTAGGGTTAGGGTTAGGGTTAGGGTTAGGGTTAGGGTTAGGGTTAGGGTTAGGGTTAGGGTTAGGGTTAGGGTTAGGGTTAGGGTTAGGGTTAGGGTTAGGGTTAGGGTTAGGGTTAGGGTTAGGGTTAGGGTTAGGGTTAGGGTTAGGGTTAGGGTTAGGGTTAGGGTTAGGGTTAGGGTTAGGGTTAGGGTTAGGGTTAGGGTTAGGGTTAGGGTTAGGGTTAGGGTTAGGGTTAGGGTTAGGGTTAGGGTTAGGGTTAGGGTTAGGGTTAGGGTTAGGGTTAGGGTTAGGGTTAGGGTTAGGGTTAGGGTTAGGGTTAGGGTTAGGGTTAGGGTTAGGGTTAGGGTTAGGGTTAGGGTTAGGGTTAGGGTTAGGGTTAGGGTTAGGGTTAGGGTTAGGGTTAGGGTTAGGGTTAGGGTTAGGGTTAGGGTTAGGGTTAGGGTTAGGGTTAGGGTTAGGGTTAGGGTTAGGGTTAGGGTTAGGGTTAGGGTTAGGGTTAGGGTTAGGGTTAGGGTTAGGGTTAGGGTTAGGGTTAGGGTTAGGGTTAGGGTTAGGGTTAGGGTTAGGGTTAGGGTTAGGGTTAGGGTTAGGGTTAGGGTTAGGGTTAGGGTTAGGGTTAGGGTTAGGGTTAGGGTTAGGGTTAGGGTTAGGGTTAGGGTTAGGGTTAGGGTTAGGGTTAGGGTTAGGGTTAGGGTTAGGGTTAGGGTTAGGGTTAGGGTTAGGGTTAGGGTTAGGGTTAGGGTTAGGGTTAGGGTTAGGGTTAGGGTTAGGGTTAGGGTTAGGGTTAGGGTTAGGGTTAGGGTTAGGGTTAGGGTTAGGGTTAGGGTTAGGGTTAGGGTTAGGGTTAGGGTTAGGGTTAGGGTTAGGGTTAGGGTTAGGGTTAGGGTTAGGGTTAGGGTTAGGGTTAGGGTTAGGGTTAGGGTTAGGGTTAGGGTTAGGGTTAGGGTTAGGGTTAGGGTTAGGGTTAGGGTTAGGGTTAGGGTTAGGGTTAGGGTTAGGGTTAGGGTTAGGGTTAGGGTTAGGGTTAGGGTTAGGGTTAGGGTTAGGGTTAGGGTTAGGGTTAGGGTTAGGGTTAGGGTTAGGGTTAGGGTTAGGGTTAGGGTTAGGGTTAGGGTTAGGGTTAGGGTTAGGGTTAGGGTTAGGGTTAGGGTTAGGGTTAG
Source organism: Protosalanx chinensis (assembly GCA_030340685.1). Taxonomy (NCBI): domain Eukaryota; kingdom Metazoa; phylum Chordata; class Actinopteri; order Osmeriformes; family Salangidae; genus Protosalanx; species Protosalanx chinensis. Next base: position 14,557,965 of record CM059327.1, read on the forward strand.
GGTTAGGGTTAGGGTTAGGGTTAGGGTTAGGGTTAGGGTTAGGGTTAGGGTTAGGGTTAGGGTTAGGGTTAGGGTTAGGGTTAGGGTTAGGGTTAGGGTTAGGGTTAGGGTTAGGGTTAGGGTTAGGGTTAGGGTTAGGGTTAGGGTTAGGGTTAGGGTTAGGGTTAGGGTTAGGGTTAGGGTTAGGGTTAGGGTTAGGGTTAGGGTTAGGGTTAGGGTTAGGGTTAGGGTTAGGGTTAGGGTTAGGGTTAGGGTTAGGGTTAGGGTTAGGGTTAGGGTTAGGGTTAGGGTTAGGGTTAGGGTTAGGGTTAGGGTTAGGGTTAGGGTTAGGGTTAGGGTTAGGGTTAGGGTTAGGGTTAGGGTTAGGGTTAGGGTTAGGGTTAGGGTTAGGGTTAGGGTTAGGGTTAGGGTTAGGGTTAGGGTTAGGGTTAGGGTTAGGGTTAGGGTTAGGGTTAGGGTTAGGGTTAGGGTTAGGGTTAGGGTTAGGGTTAGGGTTAGGGTTAGGGTTAGGGTTAGGGTTAGGGTTAGGGTTAGGGTTAGGGTTAGGGTTAGGGTTAGGGTTAGGGTTAGGGTTAGGGTTAGGGTTAGGGTTAGGGTTAGGGTTAGGGTTAGGGTTAGGGTTAGGGTTAGGGTTAGGGTTAGGGTTAGGGTTAGGGTTAGGGTTAGGGTTAGGGTTAGGGTTAGGGTTAGGGTTAGGGTTAGGGTTAGGGTTAGGGTTAGGGTTAGGGTTAGGGTTAGGGTTAGGGTTAGGGTTAGGGTTAGGGTTAGGGTTAGGGTTAGGGTTAGGGTTAGGGTTAGGGTTAGGGTTAGGGTTAGGGTTAGGGTTAGGGTTAGGGTTAGGGTTAGGGTTAGGGTTAGGGTTAGGGTTAGGGTTAGGGTTAGGGTTAGGGTTAGGGTTAGGGTTAGGGTTAGGGTTAGGGTTAGGGTTAGGGTTAGGGTTAGGGTTAGGGTTAGGGTTAGGGTTAGGGTTAGGGTTAGGGTTAGGGTTAGGGTTAGGGTTAGGGTTAGGGTTAGGGTTAGGGTTAGGGTTAGGGTTAGGGTTAGGGTTAGGGTTAGGGTTAGGGTTAGGGTTAGGGTTAGGGTTAGGGTTAGGGTTAGGGTTAGGGTTAGGGTTAGGGTTAGGGTTAGGGTTAGGGTTAGGGTTAGGGTTAGGGTTAGGGTTAGGGTTAGGGTTAGGGTTAGGGTTAGGGTTAGGGTTAGGGTTAGGGTTAGGGTTAGGGTTAGGGTTAGGGTTAGGGTTAGGGTTAGGGTTAGGGTTAGGGTTAGGGTTAGGGTTAGGGGTTAGGGTTAGGGTTAGGGTTAGGGTTAGGGTTAGGGTTAGGGTTAGGGTTAGGGTTAGGGTTAGGGTTAGGGTTAGGGTTAGGGTTAGGGTTAGGGTTAGGGTTAGGGTTAGGGTTAGGGTTAGGGTTAGGGTTAGGGTTAGGGTTAGGGTTAGGGTTAGGGTTAGGGTTAGGGTTAGGGTTAGGGTTAGGGTTAGGGTAGGGTTAGGGGTTAGGGTTAGGGTTAGGGTTAGGGTTAGGGTTAGGGTTAGGGTTAGGGTTAGGGTTAGGGTTAGGGTTAGGGTTAGGGTTAG
>CM059328.1:0-2500 GCA_030340685.1 Protosalanx chinensis
CCACATAGTCCTGCAACACACAGAGGGGTTCAAAAGGTTCAGGGGGTTCATTAGGTCCAGGGGTTCAAAAGGTTCAGGGGGTTTGTTAGGTTCAGGGGTTCAAAAGGTTCAGGGGTTCATTAGGTCCAGGGGTTCAAAAGGTCAGGGGTTGTTAGGTTTCAGGGGTTCAAAAGGTTCAGGGTTCATCAGGTCCAGGGGTCTCAGGTTCAGGGTTCATCAGTTCAGGGGTTCATCAGGTCCAGACTCACTATGAAGAGGGGTTTTGAGGTCCGTCATGCTGGGAGATGTTCCTGATCATCTTCATCAGGAGAGAGTCCTTCAACTTCAGAGCTCTCTTCATCAACAGCCTCAGACCGTTACCTGACACACACACACATGACAATACACACACACGCACACAGGACAGACTGTTTAGCCGGCCAATGGACACTGCACAACTTCACCCCTGTGTTTGTGGCTGTGTGTGGTGGATGTGTGTGTGTGGTGCATGTGTGTGTGTCGTGTGTGTGTCACCTTCACACATGAGCTGTGCATTCTTCTTGTTAGCTGCCAGGTTGATGCAGAAGGAGATGAGCTCAGCATCGATGCGATCCTCCGCGTGGTCGAACAACATCCTCATCAGCTGCAGCACAGAGAGACGTTAGCATCTAGCACACAGGCTAGCACCACTAGCATTTAGCTGTTAGCATCTAGCACACAGGCTAGCACCACTAGCATCTAGCACACAGGCTAGCACCACTAGCATTTAGCACACAGGCTAGCACCACTAGCATTTAGCACACAGGCTAGCACCACTAGCATTTAGCACACAGGCTAGCACCACTAGCATTTAGCACAGAACATTTAACTACATGTTCCCCTTCACTTTTAACAATACCTGAATTTAGCTTATTTTAGCTTTTAATTTATTGTATGTGTGAGAAAACAAGAGAGACAGAGACAGACAGAGACAGACAGAGACAGACAGAGACAGACAGACATAAAGAGAGAGACAGACAGACAGAGACAGACAGAGACAGACAGACATAAAGAGAGAGACAGACAGACAGAGACAGACAGAGACAGACAGAGACAGACAGAGACAGACAGAGACAGACAGAGACAGACAGAGACAGAGACAGACAGAGACAGACAGACATAAAGAGAGAGACAGACAGACAGAGACAGACAGAGACAGACAGAGACAGACAGAGACAGACAGAGACAGACAGAGACAGACAGAGACAGAGACAGACAGACATAAAGAGAGAGACAGACAGACAGAGACAGACAGACATAAAGAGAGAGACAGACAGACAGAGAGACAGTGATAGACAGACAGAGACAGACAAAGAGACAGAGGCAGACAGACAGACAGACCTTAGGAATGCAGTCTGTGTAGGAGAACATGGGTTTGAAGTTGTCCTCCATGCTGAGATGATAGAGGATGCACATGGCCACCTGCTTGTTGCTCTTATCATCTGGGGAAAAACCACACACACACACCATACACACCACACACATCACCATACACACCACACACACACACCATACACACCACACACACACACCATACACACCACACACACACACCATACACACCACACACACACACCATACACACACACACACACACCATACACACCACACACACACACCATACACACCACACACACACTCCATACACACCACACACACACATACACACCACACACACACACCATACACACCACACACACACACCATACACACCACACACACACACCATACACACCACACACACACACCATACACACCACACACACACACCATACACACCACACACCACACACCATACACACCACACACACACACCATACACACCACACACACACACCATACACACCACACACACACACACCATACACACCACACACACACACCATACACACCACACACACAAATACCACACAGACCACAAACTAATTTATAAACATCCATGCAGTTTTGTTACTTAGCAGGCTGGTAAAGATGAGCAGCTGGTTCACACACACTTCGCTACCCACCCTCACACACACACACACACAAACACACACATCCTTACACACTCACTACACCCCCCCCCCCCCCCCACCGGTGCAGGGTACCTAGCAGGCTGGTGAGTTTAGGCAGCAGACCAGCCTCCACCATCCTGGAGCGCAGTCCTCTATCGAAGGACAGGTGAGCAGCAGGCGCAGGGTGAGGTTCAACAGGTCCTCATGGTCACATGGTACCAGCTGAGCCAATCGCTCCACAGTATCCACCTCCGCCTGACAACCAGCCAATAAGAAGGCCGAACGGGTCAACAGACAGTGACATCTCTCCACCTCCTTCCTTCTAACTCCTCCCCATCTCTCCACCTCCTTCCTTCTAACTCCTCCCCCAACTCTCCACCTCCTTCCTTCTAACTCCTCCCCCATCTCTCACCTCCTTCCTTCTAACTCCTCCCCCATCTCTCCACCTCCTTCCTTCTAACTCTCCCCATCTCTCCACCTCCTTCCTT
>CM059328.1:12500-44785 GCA_030340685.1 Protosalanx chinensis
AAGTGTGTGTGTGTTCACCTGTAAGTGTGTGTTTCCCTGTAAGTGTGTGTGTGTTCACCTGTAAGTGTGTGTGTGTGTGTGTTCCCCTGTAAGTGTGTGTTCACCTGTAAGTGTGTGTGTGTTCACCTGTAAGTGTGTGTGTGTGTTCACCTGTAAGCAGTGAGCTCCACCTTGGCGTGTTCACAGGACACCAGTTCAGGGATGAGGGACAGGTGGGAGATCTGTGTGGCTGCCCAGCCGAACTGGAACACCACGATGAAGGGGATGAAGTAGATAAGCCCCACCCACTGTGGGGTCAGGAGGTCACAGCCCAGGCACTGGTTAAAGATGAAGGGGAAGGAGAGCAACACACTGACCGTACCTGGAACACACAGAGCAAGAGGCTGGTCTCACTCTGAACACAGCAAGAGGCTGGTCTCACTCTGAACACAGTAAGAGGCTGGTCTCACTCTGAACACAGTAAGAGGCTGGTCTCACTCTGAACACAGTAAGAGGCTGGTCTCACTCTGAACACAGTAAGAGGCTGGTCTCACTCTGAACACAGCAAGAGGCTGGTCTCACTCTGAACACAGTAAGAGGCTGGTCTCACTCTGAACACAGTAAGAGGCTGGTCTCACTCTGAACACAGTAAGAGGCTGGTCTCACTCTGAACACAGCAAGAGGCTGGTCTCACTCTGAACACAGTAAGAGGCTGGTCTCACTCTGAACACACAGTAAGAGGCTGGTCTCACTCTGAACACAGTAAGAGGCTGGTCTCACTCTGAACACAGCAAGAGGCTGGTCTCACTCTGAACACAGTAAGAGGCTGGTCTCACTCTGAACACACACAGCAAGAGGCTGGTCTCACTCTGAACACAGCAAGAGGCTGGTCTCACTCTGAACACAGCAAGAGGCTGGTCTCACTCTGAACACAGCAAGAGGCTGGTCTCACTCTGAACACACAGTAAGAGGCTGGTCTCACTCTGAACACAGAGCAAGAGGCTGGTCTCACTCTGAACACAGCAAGAGGCTGGTCTCACTCTGAACACAGTAAGAGGCTGGTCTCACTCTGAACACAGTAAGAGGCTGGTCTCACTCTGAACCCAGTAAGAGGCTGGTCTCACTCTGAACACAGCAAGAGGCTGGTCTCACTCTGAACACAGTAAGAGGCTGGTCTCACTCTGAACACAGCAAGAGGCTGGTCTCACTCTGAACACAGTAAGAGGCTGGTCTCACTCTGAACACAGCAAGAGGCTGGTCTCACTCTGAACACAGTAAGAGGCTGGTCTCACTCTGAACACAGTAAGAGGCTGGTCTCACTCTGAACACAGCAAGAGGCTGGTCTCACTCTGAACACAGTAAGAGGCTGGTCTCACTCTGAACACAGCAAGAGGCTGGTCTCACTCTGAACACAGCAAGAGGCTGGTCTCACTCTGAACACAGTAAGAGGCTGGTCTCACTCTGAACACAGTAAGAGGCTGGTCTCACTCTGAACACAGCAAGAGGCTGGTCTCACTCTGAACACAGCAAGAGGCTGGTCTCACTCTGAACACTGGAAAATGTCTTAACTTTGTATCAACTTAACCTATCAAACATATGAAAATAAAATAATATATATACTTTTATTATCTGACACATACGGTGAAACTATTTTTCACACACCATGATAGGAGAGAGGGGTGACCTGTTTAGTATGTAGTTAACCTGAATACCAGAACTATTAGTATAACTTGGCTAGGATACACACATTTACATTCATGAACACACACCAAGCTAAAAGAAACACTACCTGAAACACACACACACACCAAATACAGGACATTCAATTCCTCGTAAAACAACTTCCTCCTCATCTCAACATCATAAACATCATGGTGACATAATCCTGTCCATATACATCATATAATCATCATATATCTTATATGATGTCTATGATCTTGTCCTCCATGTCCCCGGCACTCATTACCCTGTCCTCATGATCCTGCCCTCCATGTCCCCGGCACTCTTTACCCTGCCCTCCATGTCCCCGGCACTCATTACCCTGCCCTCCGTGTCCCCAGCACTCATTACCCTGCCCTCCGTGTCCCCGGCACTCATTACCCTGCCCTCCGTGTCCCCAGCACTCATTACCCTGCCCTCCATGTCCCCGGCACTCATTACCCTGCCCTCCGTGTCCCCAGCACTCATTACCCTGCCCTCCGTGTCCCCGGCACTCATTACTCTGCCCTCCATCTCCCCGGCACTCAGCTGTGATTCACTCCAGGATCATAAACTTACCGACCAGGTGCCACGACTTCCTCTTGCCGTAGGAGCCGCAGCCCGGTGTTCGGTCTGACTCGTACCCGATCAGAGGCGTGCAGAGCCCGTCTGCTATCTGTCCGGCCAGCAGCAGGACCCCGGCGCTGGTGTTGGGGAAGCCCAGGACAGAGTGGTAGAACACCAGCAGGTAGGTGAACCACATGGAGGCACACAGGTCGTTCAGAAAGTGTCCCGAGGCGTAGCTGATCCGCCTCCAGAACGGTAAAGACCGCTCGGTGTCTGACATGGCTGATACACAACTCACAACACACAACTCACAACTCACAACACACAACTCACAACACACAACACACTACCAAGCAGAAGTCAGACCAGCCACCTGTCTGTCTGCTGATTAACAGCCACCTGTCTGTCTGCTGAACAAGGTTTCTCTTTCAGTTCTTCCTTCTATCCCGTGTCTCTGTCAGCGGCTCCTTCCAGCTCCATAACCAGGTTAACTAAGCCGCTGCGGTCTCAGTCCCAGATCAGAAGGTTTCTCCTCTTCTTATCTCTTCATCTTCCGTCACCTGATGACCGTCTCACTGTTACCGAGGCAATAAACCCGAGCCCATATAACGGGAGTTAACGGGAGGTCGGTAGTTCCCGGGTCCAGCGGCATTAAGACACGGTTCTTAACATCTGTCCGTGATCCCGGTGGACCCTGAATGAGATCCTCTCCACCTCTTATGAAAGCTCCGGTCCTCCCGGTGTCTCCCCCATGTCTCACCGGTCCCACGTTACCAAACAGTCATGTGAACAACAACAATGGCTGCCGGTAACACGAGACAACAAACCCACCAATAGCTGTCCTCGATGGAGACTCTCACGTGATGACTTGATGACTCAGGACATTTCTCTGGAGCGGGTGAGGGACGGTGGGGGAGAGAGAGGGAGAGGGGGGGAGAGGAAGTGGAGGGAGAGAGGGAGAGAGAGGGGGAGAGGGGAAGGAGGGGGGTGAAGGACGTGTGGGAGAGAGGGGAGAGGGGGAGGAGAGGGAGGAGGGGGGAGGGTTGAGAGAGGGAGGAGGGGGGCAGAGAGGGGGAGATGGGAAGGAGGGGGATGGAGAGAGGGGTGTGGGGGGGAGAGAGGGGGCTGTTGGGGGGAGAGAGGGGTGTGGGGGGAGTGATGAAGGCAGAAGTGTCTTGTCAGCAGTGTGGTCAGTCTGACCTCTCATACTGCAGCTCATTAACAAGGTTGGAACATATTTGTCATATTTGATTCAGTCCTCTGGAAAACAGGAAGCTGCTTTATGGAGCTTTTCCGTACCTGATAGTTGAGTGATTCTGGACTGTTGGCCACATCAGCTGGACAAGATTACAAATATTACATCTTGGCAACATTATTAAACGTGACCCTTAGTACGCACCTGTAGTGTAAAGCCTAAGTATCCTATAAATAATAATTTAAAAAAACGATCTCCTTGACTTTTCTAGGTTGTGAAATCACTGTTTCAGTAGCGGACATTTCCGTTAGTTAGTGCACACGTGTCAGAAGATCTCCTGTAACACAGGTCAGTAGATGAGCTGGTCAGTGGAGAGATCATGAGGACACTCACTGGTGTTAAAACAGGCTCGCATACACACATCCTGATCCTGTTAATGTTTGATGACATGAAATGTTGACACAGCAGATCTGGGATCTGTCAGATCTCCTCACTAAGACCAGAACACAGGAGCGTTTTCCAGTCAAATCTGAGTAAACGTGTGGTTCTACATCTGAGCATCACACACTCATCAACACATTATTCTCCTAAACTCAATGACCAGGTTACTTTGACCTATACGAACTCAGTGGTTGAACACAGTCAACCACAGCTGCCATCTCCCAGCCTCTGGAGTGACTGCTTATATAACATTATGCAGCAGGCACCGATCACAGGATCACATTTCACTTCCATGATCTCATCAACTAACATGTCAAGACAATCACTCTCTGTCTCCTCCTTCTGCCTCCTCACTCCTTCTGTCTCCTCCCTCCTTCTGCCTCCTCCCTCCTTCTGTTTCCTCCCTCCTTCTGTCTCCTCCCTCTAATTTCTCCTCCTTCTGCCTCCTCCCTCCTTCTGTCTCCTCCCTCTAGTGTCTCCTCCCTCCTTCTGCCTCCTCACTCCTTCTGTCTCCTCCCTCCTTCTGCCTCCTCCCTGCTTCTGTTTCCTCCCTCCTTCTGTCTCCTCCCTCTAATGTCTCCTCCTTCTGCCTCCTCCCTCCTTCTGCCTCCTCCCTCTAATGTCTCCTCCCTCCTTCTGCCTCCTCCCTCCTTCTGTCTCCTCCCTCTAATGTCTCCTCCCTTCTTCTGCCTCCTCCCTCTAATGTCTCCTCCCTCCTTCTGTCTCCTCCCTCTAATGTCTCCTCCCTCCTTCTGTCTCCTCCCTCTAATGTCTCCTCCCTCCTTCTGTCTCCTCCCTCTAATGTCTCCTCCCTCTAATGTCTCCTCCCTCCTTCTGCCTCCTCCCTCCTTCTGCCTCCTCCCTCCTTCTGTCTCCTCCCTCTAATGTCTCCTCCCTCCTTCTGTCTCCTCCCTCCTTCTGTCTCCTCTCTAATGTCTCCTCCCTCCTCTCCATCAGTGATGAGTGCGGATGACTGTATGGATGAGTGAGTTGTAATGATGGATGGATGATTGAATGGTAATGATGATTGGATGGATGATTGAGTAGTAATGATTGGATGGATGAGTGAGTAGTAATGATGACTGGATGGATGATTGAGTAGTAATGATTGGATGGATGAGTGAGTAGGTTACAGTGAGAGCACCAGCTCATCCTGAAGAAAAGCATCATGAAGTCAAACCATCAGGCAGGACGGGGTTTCAAACATCATTTTAAATTACAAAATAAAGGAAAAAGCATAGAATTTACATAGACATTTTTCTCTGGTTCCACTCCTGGTCCAGTTCCCTGGTTCTCCAGCTGGTTCTTCTCCTGGTTCTCCAGCTGGTTCTTCTCCTGGTTCTCCAGCTGGTTCTTCTCCTGGTTCTCCAGCTGGTTCTTCTCCTGGTTCTCCAGCTGGTTCTTCTCCTGGTTCTCCAGCTGGTTCTTCTCCTAGTTCTCCAGCTGGTTCTTCTCCTGGTTCTCCAGCTGGTTCCAGGCTAGGCCTGTGGTTCTCCTGGTTCCTGCATGTGTCTAAACACAGCCCAGTTCTTCCCGCTCCTCATGGATAGTTCAGTCTGTGTGTGTGTGTGAGTGTGTGAGTGTGAGTGTGTGTGAGTGTGTGTGTGTAGCAGGAGCATGGTCCATGGTATAGTCCACAGCCACTATGACCATGTGAAGACCTGCAAAGCGCGCGCGTGTGTGTGTTCCAGTCTCCCAGTAACAGTTCCACAGCAGATGTCACATCACTAGCAGTGAGGAGAGGATGTCCGAGGGTCTCTGAGCGTATCTGAGCGTCTCTGAGCGTCTCCGAGGGTCTCCGAGGGTCTCCGAGGGTCTCCGAGCGTCTCCGAGCGTCTCCGAGTCTCTCCGAGACTCTCCGAGCGTCTCCGAGCGTCTCCGAGCGTCTCAGAGCGTCTCCGAGGGTCTCCGAGGGTCTCCGAGCGTCTCCGAGCGTCTCCGAGCGTCTCCGAGCATCTCTGTCCCTCAGCCTTCCTGAGGGAGGAGTCCCCTATACACCTCCTCCTCTGCCTCTCCTCTTCTTTTCACAGGAAGACACTCCTCCTCTCAGGAGTTGCATATGAAGCCTGTCCTTACGAGGTCAGAACCAGGAGACAGAGGTGGAGATGAGGGGAAGAGAGAGGGAGGAGGGGGGGGAGAGAAAGAGAGAGAGAGAGACAGAGAGAGAGAGAGAGAGAGAGGGAGGAGGGGGGGAGAGAGAAAGAGAGAGAGAGAGAGCAGGTGTGAAACATTGAAAACAAGCTCCTATCCTGTATGTTGAAGTGCTTAAGCATTCATGTGTGAATGTTAAAGTGTGTGGTGAGGCAGACAGGTGTGTGGTGAGGCAGGTGTGTGGTGAGGCAGTCAGGTGTGTGGTGAGGCAGGTGTGTGGTGAGGCAGGTGTGTGGTGAGGCAGACAGGTGTGTGGTGAGGCAGGTGTGTGGTGAGGCAGTCAGGTGTGTGGTGAGGCAGGTGTGTGGTGAGGCAGGTGTGTGGTGAGGCAGGTGTGTGGTGAGGCAGACAGGTGTGTGGTGAGGCAGACAGGTGTGTGGTGAGGCAGGTGTGTGGTGAGGCAGGTGTGTGGTGAGGCAGACAGGTGTGTGGTGAGGCAGACAGGTGTGTGGTGAGGCAGACAGGTGTGTGGTGAGGCAGGTGTGTGGTGAGGCAGGTGTGTGGTGAGGCAGGTGTGTGGTGAGGCAGGTGTGTGGTGAGGCAGACAGGTGTGTGGTGAGGCAGGTGTGTGGTGAGGCAGGTGTGTGGTGAGGCAGGTGTGTGGTGAGGCAGACAGGTGTGTGGTGAGGCAGGTGTGTGGTGAGGCAGGTGTGTGGTGAGGCGACAGGTGTGTGGTGAGGCAGGTGTGTGGTGAGGCAGGTGTGTGGTGAGGCAGGTGTGTGGTGAGGCAGACAGGTGTGTGGTGAGGCAGGTGTGTGGTGAGGCAGGTGTGTGGTGAGGCAGGTGTGTGGTGAGGCAACAGGTGTGTGGTGAGGCAGGTGTGTGGTGAGGCAGGTGTGTGGTGAGGCAGACAGGTGTGTGGTGAGGCAGGTGTGTGGTGAGGCAGGTGTGTGGTGAGGCAGGTGTGTGGTGAGGCAGACAGGTGTGTGGTGAGGCAGGTGTGTGGTGAGGCAGGTGTGTGGTGAGGCAGGTGTGTGGTGAGGCAGGTGTGTGGTGAGGCAGGTGTGTGGTGAGGCAGGTGTGTGGTGAGGCAGACAGGTGTGTGGTGAGGCAGGTGTGTGGTGAGGCAGGTGTGTGGTGAGGCAGGTGTGTGGTGAGGCAGACAGGTGTGTGGTGAGGCAGGTGTGTGGTGAGGCAGGTGTGTGGTGAGGCAGGTGTGTGGTGAGGCAGGTGTGTGGTGAGGCAGGTGTGTGGTGAGGCAGACAGGTGTGTGGTGAGGCAGGTGTGTGGTGAGGCAGGTGTGTGGTGAGGCAGGTGTGTGGTGAGGCAGACAGGTGTGTGGTGAGGCAGACAGGTGTGTGGTGAGGCAGGTGTGTGGTGAGGCAGGTGTGTGGTGAGGCAGACAGGTGTGTGGTGAGGCAGACAGGTGTGTGGTGAGGCAGACAGGTGTGTGGTGAGGCAGGTGTGTGGTGAGGCAGGTGTGTGGTGAGGCAGGTGTGTGGTGAGGCAGACAGGTGTGTGGTGAGGCAGGTGTGTGGTGAGGCAGGTGTGTGGTGAGGCAGGTGTGTGGTGAGGCAGACAGGTGTGTGGTGAGGCAGGTGTGTGGTGAGGCAGGTGTGTGGTGAGGCGACAGGTGTGTGGTGAGGCAGGTGTGTGGTGAGGCAGGTGTGTGGTGAGGCAGGTGTGTGGTGAGGCAGACAGGTGTGTGGTGAGGCAGGTGTGTGGTGAGGCAGGTGTGTGGTGAGGCAACAGGTGTGTGGTGAGGCAGGTGTGTGGTGAGGCAGGTGTGTGGTGAGGCAGACAGGTGTGTGGTGAGGCAGGTGTGTGGTGAGGCAGGTGTGTGGTGAGGCAGGTGTGTGGTGAGGCAGACAGGTGTGTGGTGAGGCAGGTGTGTGGTGAGGCAGGTGTGTGGTGAGGCAGACAGGTGTGTGGTGAGGCAGGTGTGTGGTGAGGCAGGTGTGTGGTGAGGCAGGTGTGTGGTGAGGCAGGTGTGTGGTGAGGCAGACAGGTGTGTGGTGAGGCAGGTGTGTGGTGAGGCAGGTGTGTGGTGAGGCAGGTGTGTGGTGAGGCAGGTGTGTGGTGAGGCAGGTGTGTGGTGAGGCAGACAGGTGTGTGGTGAGGCAGGTGTGTGGTGAGGCAGGTGTGTGGTGAGGCAGGTGTGTGGTGAGGCAGGTGTGTGGTGAGGCAGGTGTGTGGTGAGGCAGACAGGGTTTAGCACCTGGTGCTGAGGGGCCTCCTCCTCTTCCTTCTCCTCTTCCTCACTGCCGCTGCAGAGCTTTCCTCTTCCTCCTCTTAAAGAAACAGCAGCACCTGAAACACACACACACACACACCCCCCCCAAACACACACACACCCCCCCCCCCCCCCACACACACACACACACACACACACACACAGCTCAGTGCTCAACACAGACACAGTCTTCCTTCAGTCCTGGATCCACACTAGCCTGACTCCCTAACCACTCAGCCACCTGAACCAGGTTTCAGAATAAAAGCATTTGAAGAACTTGTATCTTTCACAATAAAAGCCTGTCAAACTGTGCCATATATGTATATTCAGGTTCAAGTTTAAAGCTAATTTGACTGGACATGTTAAGGTAGGGAGCAGGGTGTATGATGTCACAGGCGAGCTGTAATGTGATTGGTTGTTCTCCTTACTTAGTGTCATCAGCCACCTCCACCTCAGCCGGGGCTGTGATTGGTGCATTGGAGTGGCCCGCTGTGGGATCGTCTGTATTCAGCTCCCCATTGGTCGAGCTCATCACCTGCAAAGGATGATGGGAAGTTGAGTAAAAAGCAGTCCGCCCCCCACAGGCACTAAGGAGAGATCTGAGGGGATAGGACAGTTGGCAAGTCCAACCATCCAATCAGAGGGAAGAGAGATGGTGCCACATTGCTGACACCTGATCTATCCAATCAGATGGTCTGAGTAGGACTAACAGATGGGAGGGGGAGTGGTCCTGACATGCTGACAGACAGACATGCAGACAGACAGACAGGCAGACGGACAGACAGACAGACATGCAGACAGACATGCTGTCAGACAGACAGGCAGACAGACAGACATGCAGACAGACAGACAGGCAGACAGACAGGCAGACAGACAAGCAGGCAGACAAGCAGGCAGACAAGCAGACAGGTAGACAGACAGACAGGCAGACAGGCAGGCAGGCAGACAAGCAGGCAGACAGGCAGACAGGCAGGCAGACAGGCAGGCAGGCAGGTAGGGTTAGGCAGATAGACAGGTAGGGTTAGGCAGATAGACAGGCAGGTAGGGTTAGGCAGATACAGGCAGGTAGGGTTAGGCAGATAGACAGGTAGGGTTAGGCAGATAGACAGGCAGGTAGGGTTAGGCAGATAGACAGGCAGGTAGGGTTAGGCAGATAGACAGGTAGGGTTAGGCAGATAGACAGGTAGGGTTAGGCAGATAGACAGGCAGGGTTAGGCAGATAGACAGGCAGGGTTAGGCAGATAGACAGGTAGGGTTAGGCAGATAGACAGGCAGGGTTAGGCAGATAGACAGGCAGGTAGACAGGCAGGTAGGCAGTGGTCCAGCAGTACCTGAACAGAGCCCCCTAGCCTATCAGCTGTTAGATGTGACCCCAGGAGCTCTCTATTGGTCACTGGAGTAGGCTGGTCACTTCCTTTGGGCTCTGGTGACTAGCTCGATGGAACAGGAGAGGAGGAGGAGAGAGGAGAGGAGGAGGAGAAGGGAGAGGAGGAGAGGAGAGGAGGAGGAGAAGGGAGAGGAGGAGAGGAGAGGAGGAGGAGAAGGGAGAGGAGGAGACAGGAGAGGAGGAGAGAGGAGAGGAGGCGGAGAAGGGAGAGGAGGAGGAGGAGAAGGGAGAGGAGGAAGGGAGGAGAGGAAGGGAGGAGGAGATAGGAGAGGAGGAAGGGAGGAGGAGAGAGGAGGAGAGGAGAGGAGGAGGAGCAGGGAGAGGAGGAAGGGAGGAGGAGAGGAGAGGAGGAGGAGCAGGGAGAGGAGGAAGGGAGGAGATAGGAGAGGAGGAAGGGAGGAAGAGGAGGAATGGAGAGGAAGAAGCGGAAACAGAAAAGGACATTAGGAGGAAAGAGTGAGTCAGGTTTAGGGGGCGGAGCTTCCCATGCAAAAGACACTTAAGGAGCGTGTGAGTGCACGTGAAGAGTGCTACCACAGAAGAGTGCACGTGAGTAGTGCTACCACAGAAGAGTGCACGTGAGTAGTGCCCGTGAGGCTGCTGGTCGTGCTCACCTGGTTTTTGGTCTGCTGTTGCGTCTTCTCTCTGGCAGCGGACTGCATTGGGGTGTCACCGGCCACTGGACCAATAGGAGTGGGCTGGAAGTGATGTCACAGGAAGTGAGGTCACATGATTGTTTATTATGATGATCATTTAGCATTTTTTGTGGTGAAACTCTGCAGGTTAAAACTGAAACACAGTTAAAAACATCCTGATCTTGACTATGCGTCTGCATAATGACTCCATGTTAATGTAACCTAGTGTGTTAGTGTAACATAGTGTGTTAGTGTAACATAGTGTGTTAGTGTAACATAGTGTGTTAGTGTAACAGTGTGTGTTAGTGTAACATAGTGTGTTAGTGTAACATAGTGTGTTAGTGTAACCTAGTGTGTTAGTGTAACATAGTGTGTTAGTGTAACATAGTGTGTTAGTGTAACCTAGTGTGTTAGTGTAACCTAGTGTGTTAGTGTAACATAGTGTGTTAGTGTAACATAGTGTGTTAGTGTAACATAGTGTGTTAGTGTAACATAGTGTGTTAGTGTAACAGTGTGTGTTAGTGTAACATAGTGTGTTAGTGTAACATAGTGTGTTAGTGTAACCTAGTGTGTTAGTGTAACATAGTGTGTTAGTGTAACATAGTGTGTTAGTGTAACATAGTGTGTTAGTGTAACCTAGTGTGTTAGTGTAACCTAGTGTGTTAGTGTAACATAGTGTGTTAGTGTAACATAGTGTGTTAGTGTAACATAGTGTGTTAGTGTAACAGTGTGTTAGTGTAACATAGTGTGTTAGTGTAACACAGTGTGTTAGTGTAACAGTGTGTTAGTGTAACATAGTGTGTTAGTGTAACATAGTGTGTTAGTGTAACAGTGTGTTAGTGTAACATAGTGTGTTAGTGTAACACAGTGTGTTAGTGTAACAGTGTGTTAGTGTAACATAGTGTGTTAGTGTAACAGTGTGTTAGTGTAACACAGTGTGTTAGTGTAACAGTGTGTTAGTGTAACATAGTGTGTTAGTGTAACATAGTGTGTTAGTGTAACAGTGTGTTAGTGTAACATAGTGTGTTAGTGTAACACAGTGTGTTAGTGTAACAGTGTGTTAGTGTAACATAGTGTGTTAGTGTAACAGTGTGTTAGTGTAACACAGTGTGTTAGTGTAACACAGTGTGTTAGTGTAACAGTGTGTTAGTGTAACAGTGTGTTAGTGTAACAGTGTGTTAGTGTAACATAGTGTGTTAGTGTAACAGTGTGTTAGTGTAACACAGTGTGTTAGTGTAACACAGTGTGTTAGTGTAACACAGTGTGTTAGTGTAACAGTGTGTTAGTGTAACACAGTGTGTTAGTGTAACACAGTGTGTTAGTGTAACACAGTGTGTTAGTGTAACACAGTGTGTTAGTGTAACATAGTGTGTTAGTGTAACATAGTGTGTTAGTGTAACAGTGTGTTAGTGTAACAGTGTGTGTTAGTGTAACAGTGTGTTAGTGTAACATTGTGTTAGTGTAACATAGTGTGTTAGTGTAACAGTGTGTTAGTGTAACAGTGTGTTAGTGTAACAGTGTGTTAGTGTAACAGTGTGTTAGTGTAACACAGTGTGTTAGTGTAACAGTGTGTTAGTGTAACAGTGTGTGTTAGTGTAACAGTGTGTTAGTGTAACAGTGTGTTAGTGTAACAGTGTGTTAGTGTAACACAGTGTGTTAGTGTAACAGTGTGTTAGTGTAACATAGTGTGTTAGTGTAACAGTGTGTTAGTGTAACAGTGTGTTAGTGTAACAGTGTGTTAGTGTAACACAGTGTGTTAGTGTAACAGTGTGTTAGTGTAACAGTGTGTGTTAGTGTAACAGTGTGTTAGTGTAACAGTGTGTTAGTGTAACAGTGTGTTAGTGTAACACAGTGTGTTAGTGTAACAGTGTGTTAGTGTAACAGTGTGTTAGTGTAACAGTGTGTTAGTGTAACACAGTGTGTTAGTGTAACAGTGTGTTAGTGTAACAGTGTGTTAGTGTAACACAGTGTGTTAGTGTAACAGTGTGTTAGTGTAACAGTGTGTGTTAGTGTAACAGTGTGTTAGTGTAACAGTGTGTTAGTGTAACACAGTGTGTTAGTGTAACAGTGTGTTAGTGTAACATAGTGTGTTAGTGTAACAGTGTGTTAGTGTAACAGTGTGTTAGTGTAACAGTGTGTTAGTGTAACACAGTGTGTTATTGTAACAGTGTGTTAGTGTAACAGTGTGTTAGTGTAACAGTGTGTTAGTGTAACAGTGTGTTAGTGTAACACAGTGTGTTAGTGTAACAGTGTGTTAGTGTAACAGTGTGTGTTAGTGTAACAGTGTGTTAGTGTAACAGTGTGTTAGTGTAACAGTGTGTTAGTGTAACACAGTGTGTTAGTGTAACAGTGTGTTAGTGTAACAGTGTGTTAGTGTAACACATTGTGTTAGTGTAACAGTGTGTTAGTGTAACAGTGTGTTAGTGTAACAGTGTGTTAGTGTAACAGTGTGTTAGTGTAACAGTGTGTTAGTGTAACAGTGTGTAGACTCACCAGGGTCTTGCCCACCCAGTCATACTGGTAGTCGAACACGTAGGAGTTCCTGTTGAACAGGTCACTGAACAGCTTCCTCAGGTAGTCATAATCCGGCTTCTCAAAGAAGTCCAGCCTCCGTACGTAACGCAGGTAACTGGCCATCTCTTCTGTACACAACACAGCCATCACAACACAGCCATCTCTTCTGTACACAACACAGCCATCACAACACAGCCATCTCTTCTGTACACAACACAGCCATCACAACACAGCCATCTCTTCTGTACACAACACAGCCATCACAACACAGCCATCTCTTCTGTACACAACACAGCCATCACAACACAGCCATCTCTTCTGTACACAACACAGCCATCACAACACAGCCATCTCTTCTGTACACAACACAGCCATCCCAACACAGCCATCTCTTCTGTACACAACACAGCCATCACAACACAGCCATCTCTTCTGTACACAACACAGCCATCACAACACAGCCATCTCTTCTGTACACAACACAGCCATCCCAACACAGCCATCTCTTCTGTACACAACACAGCAATCACAACACAGCCATCTCTTCTGTACACAACACAGCCATCACAACACAGCCATCTCTTCTGTACACAACACAGCCATCACAACACAGCCATCTCTTCTGTACACAACACAGCCATCACAACACAGCCATCTCTTCTGTACACAACACAGCCATCACAACACAGCCATCTCTTCTGTACACAACACAGCAATCACAACACAGCCATCTCTTCTGTACACAACACAGCCATCACAACACAGCCATCTCTTCTGTACACAACACAGCCATCACAACACAGCCATCTCTTCTGTACACAACACAGCCATCACAACACAGCCATCTCTTCTGTACACAACACAGCCATCCCAACACAGCCATCCCAACACAGCCATCACAGGGGTAAAGGTGAGGGGTGCCTGGTTGGGGCCACACACCTGGGTATCCCTCACACAGCACCTCGATGGGCGTGGCTCTCTTGGTGTCTCCTATCTTCTGGTAACGCTCCTTCAGAGTGTCAGCCTGGAGGGACAAGGGTGGATCAGGTGGAGGGACAGGTGTTACAGGGGTGGATCAGGTGGAGGGACAGGTGTTACAGGGGTGGATCAGGTGGAGGGACAGGTGTTACAAGGGTGGATCAGGTGGAGGGACAGGTGGTACAGGGGTGGATCAGGTGGAGGGACAGGTGGTACAGGGGTGGATCAGGTGGAGGGACAGGTGTTACAGGGGTGGATCAGGTGGAGGGACAGGTGGTACAGGGGTGGATCAGGTGGAGGGACAGGTGTTACAGGGGTGGATCAGGTGGAGGGACAGGTGTTACAGGGGTGGATCAGGTGGAGGGACAGGTGTCCCTGAGGTTGACCTCTCACCTTCAGGCCCTGCCAGGGGAGGCTGCCTCGCAGGAAGTACATAAACATGTGACCCAGCGCTTCCAGGTCATCCCTTCTACTTTGTTCTACAGGAGCAGAAGAAGAGATGAACAGCAGGGTCAGAGGTCAGAATGGTCAAAGGTGGGGAGGGTCGCAGGTCAGCAGGGTCAGAGGTCAGCAGGGTCACAGTGGTACCTTTGCCCAGGTGTGTGTTGATGCTCATGTAGCGAGCGGTCCCAGTCAGACTCTTGTGTTCTCGGTAGGGGATGTGCTTCTTGGTCTCAGGGTCGATGTACTCCTTCGCCAGGCCGAAGTCGATGATGTGGATAATGTTCTGCCTCTTGCTGCCCGGCCGACCAGACAGGAAGTTCTCCGGCTTCACGTCCCGGTAGATCAGACTCCTGGTGTGAGCCACCTCCATCCTGGAGATCTGGGGCGACAGGAGAGAGGTCAGAGGGCAGGGGAGAGGTCAGAGGGCAGGGGAGAGGTCAGAGGGCAGGGGAGAGGTCAGAGGGCAGGGGAGAGGTCAGAGGGCAGGGGAGAGGTCAGAGGGCAGGGGAGAGGTCAGAGGGCAGGGGAGAGGTCAGAGGGCAGGGGAGAGGGGTGTAGGGAGGTGTGGCTACAGGGGGGTGTGGCTACAGGGAGGTGTGGCTCCAGGGGGGTGTGGCTACAGGGAGGTGTGGCTACAGGGGGGTGTGGCTACAGGGAGCTGTGGCTACAGGGAGGTGTGGCTACAGGGGGGTGTGGCTACAGGGAGGTGTGGCTCCAGGGGTTGTGGCAGCAGGGGGGTGTGGCAGCAGGGGGGGGTGGCTACAGGGGGGTGTGGCTCCAGGGGTTGTGGCAGCAGGGGGGGGTGGCTACAGGGGGGTGTGGCTACAGGGGGTGTGGCAGCAGGGGGGTGTGGCTACAGGGGGTGTGTCAGCAGGGGGGGTGTGGCTACAGGGAGGTGTGGCTACAGGGGGGTGTGGCTACAGGGGGGTGTGGCTACAGGATGCAGCAGCAGTATACCAGCTGGATGGCGATCATGAGGACAGTCTTCAGGCTGAAGGTTCGATCACACAGGTCAAACAGATCCTCCAGGCTGGGACCCAGTAGCTCCAGAACCATGGCATTATACTTCCCACACGGGCCAAAGTAATACACCTGGGGGACACCCTCTGGAAACACAGACAGGGTTAGTGTGTGTGTGTATGTGTGTGTCTGTGTGTGTGTGTGTGTTTCTCTGTGTGTGTTTCTGTGTGTGCGTGTGTGTGTCTCCTCACCTGATGCCCCTAGCTGCTTATAGAATCGATACTCCAGGTGTAGCTGTGGAGCTCTGGATTTGATTGGCTCCTGGAGAGGAAGTGGACAACATGAGCACTACTGACTCGTCACAATGAGTATTAGCCAGAGCCAATAGGAGGACTGATAAACATAAGCTCCTCCCACAAGAATCAAACCCACTTAGCCTAAATACAGGCTGTTCCTTGACTCTGACCACCATGTTTAAATCTACCCTCTCTGTGACCCATGATCTGCTGCTGTACTTTATACATGTTACCTTTAGAATCTCTCTGTATGAAAGTACTGAACTCAGAAAGCTGAACATATCCATGTTCATATTCATGCAGCAGCCAGTCAAATCCTACCAGTTTGATGGCCACATATTCGTTGGTGTAGAGGTTCTTCCCCAGACGAAGCTCTCCAAAGTTCCCACAGCCGATCTTCTTACCCACACGGAAGTTAGGGCCCACCATGAGGACCCCAGAGTTCCCGGGCCCCCGGCCACCGTGTGACCTGCTGCTGCCAGTCTTGGCCATCCTCTTCCCCTCGTCCCCCTCGCCCTTCCCTCCTCCTCCTCCTCCCCCTCCCCCTCCTCCCCCTCTCTTGTCAAAGTCCATAAGCTTGTGGTAGCCTGGCTTCTCCACTGTTACTCCCCCCGCCACACGCTGCTCACGAACCACGGAGGCCTCCTACTGGAGGATGGAGACGGCTAGGAGAGACTAGCCGGAGACGGGAGGGGCAAGCGGGGGCAGACAGGCAGACAGACAGGCAGACAGGCAGACAGACAGGCAGACAGACAGGCAGACAGACAGACAGAGCTAGCTTGGGTTCGGATGTTAACTGAAGCAACAGATTGAATGCAGTTCAAACCAGCAGAGCGTGAAGGAGAGATGAGCTTCCTGTTTGGTCTTCACCAGGTGTGCTGGTCTCTCTGTCGCTGCTTCACCAGGTGTGCTGGTCTCTCTGTCGCTGCTTCACCAGGTGTGCTGGTCTCTCTGTCGCTGCTGCTTCACCAGGTGTGCTGGTCTCTCTGTCGCTGCTGCTTCACCAGGTGTGCTGGTCTCTCCGTCGCTGCTGCTTCACCAGGTGTGCTGGTCTCTCTGTCGCTGCTTCACCAGGTGTGCTGGTCTCTCTGTCGCTGCTTCACCAGGTGTGCTGGTCTCTCTGTCGCTGCTTCACCAGGTGTGCTGGTCTCTCTGTCGCTGCTTCACCAGATGTGCTGGTCTCTCTGTCACTGCTGCTTCACCAGGTGTGCTGGTCTCTCTGTCGCTGCTGCTTCACCAGGTGTGCTGGTCTCTCTGTCACTGCTTCACAAATACGTCAAATGGTCCTGGCGGTTGTTCAGGTGGTCTCACTGTGAGAATGTAGGTGCTCTGAGCAGTCTCTCTCTCTCTCTCTCTCTGTATGTCTCTCTTTCGTGTTCTCTCTCTTCTCCTAGTCTCTCTCAGTGTGTCTTGGTAAAGCAGATTCCTGAGGTGTGGTAGGGTTTCACAGAAGCAGTCAGCCTCCCCTGTGAGGTGTTCCTGTTCCTCCAGCGAGGTGATCCAGCGAGGCCCAGCAGGCCACACAAACCCTCATACCCTCCTCTCTGCTCTCACAGGACACTCTGCAGGGGGCGTGTCTGCACCTGCGGGGGCGTGGCCAAACCTCAGGAAGTGTGGGGGTGAGCAGAGGAAGAGTGTCTCAGAGGAAACCTGGAGGAAGATGAGGAGAGGAGAGGGAGGAGAGTGAAGGAGAGGAGTGAAGGAGGAGAGTGAAGGAGGAGAGTGAAGGAGGAGAGTGAAGGAGAGGAGTGAAGGAGGAGAGTGAAGGAGGAGAGTGAAGGAGAGGAGTGAAGGAGGAGAGTGAAGGAGGAGAGTGAAGGAGGAGAGTGAAGGAGAGGAGTGAAGGAGGAGAGTGAAGGAGGAGAGTGAAGGAGAGGAGTGAAGGAGGAGAGTGAAGGAGGAGAGTGAAGGAGGAGAGTGAAGGAGAGGAGTGAAGGAGGAGAGTGAAGGAGGAGAGTGAAGGAGGAGAGTGAAGGAGGAGAGTGAAGGAGGAGAGTGTAATTAGCTGGTACATCAAGTCATCTATCCTGTACATTATATTTGTATTCCTATATGAAATACTTCATATAAAACTGTTGATAAGTACACTTTAATATGTGTTTCCTGTGATGTCGTGCACCACATCCTGTTCAGAGTAAAGCATTACTGCAAAGGAACATACAGCAGCGAAATAATCCCATGTTCTGTCCCTAGATACCAGCTAACTAGCAGCTTCCACCCCCCTGACCCAGCTCAGCTGGTTCCACTGCTGGTTCCACTGCAGAACATGTCACCAGGTGTGTTAGGTACTGCAGAACATGTCACCAGGTGTGTTAGGTACTGCAGAACATGTCACCAGGTGTGTTAGGTACTGCAGAACATGTCACCAGGTGTGTTGGGTAAAAGAACATGTCACCAGGTGTGTTAGGTACTGCAGAACATGTCACCAGGTGTGTTGGGTAAAAGAACATGTCACCAGGTGTGTTAAAGACTGTTAAGGTTCTTTATCTGAGGAAAACAGCGAGGCTATTAATAACATCAGCCACAGAGAGGCCTTCTTATTCTCAGTTACTTTGCAGCCAAAACAAGTTATGTCGATTATCTACTGTAGCCACATGAACAGCAGCTCCTTATTAAGGAGAGTGAAGGTTTGTGAACAGTTTATGTTAATTAAACATCTTTAGTCATGTTGATCCTTCACAATAACAAGAACTGAGCACATATTCAGCTAGCAGTCGGTTAGCTTCAGGCTACCTTCCTGTCCAGAGGCCTTCAGACTTAACCAATATTACTAATATTACGAACTTAACATCCCAAATATCGATCAGATGATACCGAACATGACAATCCAGCCCCTAAAAAATACAATTATTCATTACAATCCAAGAAATAACATGTCAGTCGCTTATTTATCGAGTTTACCAGCTGCGCTGTAGCATCTTCAGTAAGTTACTGAGTTAGCCTAGCTAGCCTGCTAGCTGCTGCATGTTCTGTTGATGTTTCACATAATAATATAACAATAAACATTATAAACTATGTTGTTACTTTAGATATCAAAGCTGACTATTAAAGTCCACATAGTTGAGCTAATGTTACACGAGTGTATGAATTAACCCTGTCGTCTGCCAGGGTATCCATAGCAACAACCTGGGCTAGCTAGCTAGGCTAACTCTGCTAATCCGCAGCTAAACGTTAGCTACGGATAGAAACAACCATAACCACGAATAAAACCCGAGTTCAACACAGACAAAACCCACAAACATCTTCTGATGAAATGACGATCATTAGGAGTAATAAGAGGAGTAATAAGAGGAGTAATAAGAGGAGTAATAAGAGGAGTAATAAGAGGATTACTTACTGCTGCTCCGTGTTTCTTATCCAGTTCTGGTTTCAGCCTCCAGTCAGAGGAAGACTGTCCTGTTCTAACACTGTCCTGTTCTAACACTGTGCTGTTCTAACACTGTCCTGTTCTAACACTGTGCTGTTCTAACACTGTCCTGTTCTAACACTGTCCTGTTCTAACACTGTGCTGTTCTAACACTGTGCTGTTCTAACACTGTCCTGTTCTAACACTGTGCTGTTCTAACACTGTCCTGTTCTAACACTGTCCTGTTCTAACACTGTGCTGTTCTAACACTGTCCTGTTCTAACACTGTGCTGTTCTAACACTGTCCTGTTCTAACACTGTCCTGTTCTAACACTGTCCTGTTCTAACACTGTCCTGTTCTAACACTGTGCTGTTCTAACACTGTCCTGTTCTAACACTGTCCTGTTCTAACACTGTGCTGTTCTAACACTGTGCTGTTCTAACACTGTGCTGTTCTAACACTGTCCTGTTCTAACACTGTGCTGTTCTAACACTGTGCTGTTCTAACACTGTCCTGTTCTAACACTGTCCTGTTCTAACACTGTCCTGTTCTAACACTGTGCTGTTCTAACACTGTCCTGTTCTAACACTGTCCTGTTCTAACACTGTGCTGTTCTAACACTGTGCTGTTCTAACACTGTCCTGTTCTAACACTGTCCTGTTCTACTGATTGACAAGACAAATGATTATGAAGGTAAATGTTAATGACAGTTAGATTAGATTAGATTCAACTTTAATGTCATTACACAGGTACAAGTACAGGGTAACGAAATACAACAGTTATTACAACAGAATATAATAAAAGTATACTCAGAATATACACAATATGAACAGTATAATCAGTTGATCCCTGCCTGAAGTATCTGAACATAGTTTAAATCTGATGTACAGACACACAGAGAGATGGACAGACAGTTAGACAGACAGACAGTTAGACAGACAGACAGTTAGACAGACAGTTAGACAGACAGACAGACAGTTAGACAGCCAGATAGTTAGACAGACAGACAGTTAGACAGACAGACAGTTAGACAGACAGACAGACAGCCAGACAGTTAGACAGACAGTTAGACAGACAGACAGTTAGACAGCCAGATAGTTAGACAGACAGACCGTTAGACAGACAGACAGTTAGACAGACAGACAGTTCAACAGACACAGTTCAACAGACAGACAGTTAGACAGCCAGATAGTTAGACAGTTAGACAGACAGACAGTTAGACAGACAGACAGTTCAACAGACACAGTTCAACAGCCAGATAGTTAGACAGACAGTTAGACAGACAGACAGTTAGACAGACAGACAGTTAGACAGACAGACAGTTCAACAGACAGACAGTGTTCTATACGTTCTATATGTTATAAATGTTCTTATAATGTTCTTATGTTATATAGGATTATGTTCTACATGTTTTATTTGTTCAAAGTTTTCTCTAGTATAAGTCATCATTTTCATTCAGTCCATCTTGATCAGTACACTAAGTCCTACCAGACATGACCTCATTGTAATCTTGTTATCCCTATTATTATTATTATTATCACAATATCGAAGTGACTGAAATGGTGTAGCTGAGTAAGGCTCAGGTCCAGGTCTCCCCAGGTGCACCGTGCACTGCCTGCTGCCTAGCCAGGCTCTCCAGTGATGGAAGGGACGTGTGCTGGTGCTCAACTCCAGCAGGCCTCATCCAACCCTCAGCCTCCACCTCCACCTGCCTCAGGTGCGGGCGAGCGACAGCAGGAACTACAGCTGCTGGACGGAGAACGGCGCTATCGTAATGCGTAAACAGAAAAATCAGATTCATTCAACAAATCTGTGTAATAAACAGTTTGTATTAAAGGCATCTTTATATTGTGACTCTATCCCCAGTATTGGTGTGTCCAGACAGGGGAGGGCCAGGCTGCAACACAGCTGTACTGGAGCTCCACAGTCTGCAGCCAGCGGCTCTATCCTGCCCCATCCTGGAGCTCTCCTGCTGGGCCTGGGGGTCCAGGGAGTTAGCCTGCTGTGACTGAAGGGGACCTGTAACCAGCAGGGGGCGCTGGAGGACCTCACCTTCAGAACCAGGCCAGACCAAACCGGGCCGGACCAGGCCAGACCGGACCAGGCCAGACTGAACCAATCAGGAGGCAGGTGACCCTAGTGAGGAGGAAGTTAGACATGAAGCTCAGAATCAGAACCCTAGAGGTCATACTGGGCCAACTGCCTCAGCAAGTCATCCAATCCCAGCAGGCAGCACTTGCGACCTCCGCCAGTCAGCCAATCACATATTGGCCCCGCCCCCTTTGCTCCGGAAGATTGAAGTAACGTCGACGACATGATGATGCGCGTGGAGAACAACCTCACCTAGAAACTTCTAGATGTGTATGAATTACAGTTTATTGAGTGTTCTGTTAGTGTCAAGGTCAAAGCTTACAGTTTAGAGGGTTGCTGGGGTTGGGTCAGATGGGTTAGGGTTACTGAACTAGACCTAACATGTTTGGATGCAGTTCATCATATCACCAGTAGAGGATGGTGTGTTTCCTCTGGGCTTTAGCAAAGTCCTTGTAGTTCTTCAAATTTAGCAACAAGTGTGTGCAGAGAAACGAGACTAACATTAACAACTGATTAATTGATGTAATGTCCAACACAGATGAACATTTCAAACAGGTCTGACCCTTGTCATCAACATCATGTAGCAACCAGACAGTTTGTTCTGAAAACAGATAAACAGTTAAACAGTTAAACAGTTAAACAGTAAAACAGATAAACAGTAAAACAGATAAACAGTTAAACAGATAAACAGATAAACTGGTCACTTTAACAGTGATAAAAGCAGTTTGTGTTCTGCTGTTTTCCCCCCCTGATAGCGTGTGTTTAGCGTGTAGCGTGTGTTTAGCGTGTAGCGTGTGTTTAGCGTGTAGCGTGTGTTTGTCCGCAGGTTCATCACAGATCAGCTCTGATAACAGATCCTGAACTCTGTGAGTTACTGCTTCCTGTTAAGACGATGGTTGGCACGGCAACAATGGTTGACAGGAAGTGCGCCTGGCGTTGATTCTTCTTCTGTGTTTGGACGGCCTCGAGCTGATGAGAGAACGAGGCGCTCGCCCGCGTCATCAGGCGGGGTTCGAAACTCAAACCGCTTGAGAGGATCCCGAACTAAACATTGTGACAATAGGGAGGGGGGAGGGAGGGAGGGGGGAGGGAGGGAGGGAGGGAGGAGGGAGGGAGGAGGGAGGGAGGAGGGAGGCAGGAGGGAGAGGACATATGTTCTTTTGTTACTGTTTGTGCTTTGCACAGGAAACCCTGTGGTTATGATCCCGTAAAGATGCGCTCTTTCTCAGAAACAGACGGAGAACAGAACTGCGATGTAAACATGTCAATCTGTTTATTTATATTCTATTGTTAAAGCATCCAGTGGCTTAGAGATCCTTCTAGTGTCATTACATCAGCACTCTGCATGTCACACACACACATACACACACACACTGCTCTGCATCTCACACACACACACACACACACTGCTCTGCATCTCACACACACACACACACACACACACTGCTCTGCATCTCACACACACACACACACACACACTGCTCTGCATCTCACACACACACACACACACACACTGCTCTGCATCTCACACACACACACACACACACTGCTCTGCATCTCACACACACACACACACACACACTGCTCTGCATCTCACACACACACACACTGCTCTGCATCTCACACACACACACACACACACTGCTCTGCATCTCACACACACACACACACACACACACTGCTCTGCATCTCACACACACACACACACACACACACACACACACTGCTCTGCATCTCACACACACACACACACACACACACTGCTCTGCATCTCACACACACACACACACACACTGCTCTGCGTCACACGCACACACTGCTCTGCGTCACACACACACACACACTGGTCTCTGTCACACACACACACACACTGCTCTGCGTCACACACACACACACTGCTCTGCGTCACACACACACACTGCTCTGCGTCACACACACACACTGCTCTGCGTCACACACACACACACACACACACTGCTCTGCTTCACAAATACACAAACCGCTCTCTGAATAAACACACACACACACACACGGAAGGCAGAGATCACATATCAGACACCACACACACTCACATACAGTCAGTTGCACTGAAGAGGTCAGATGGGTGTGGTGTCTAACTTCTGTGTGTGTGTGTGTGTGTGTGGTATCAGCAATTATCTGCCTTCGTGAGAAACCCTGTGTGTTTAATGTTGTTTTAACCCCAACAGAATGTCCAGAGGATGAGCAGGGAACAAGGAGGGGAAGAGGAGGAGAGAGGAGGAGAGGAGAGGAGGAGAGGAGAGGAGGGGAGGAGAGGAGGAGAGGAGAGGAGGGGAGGAGAGGAGGAGAGGAGAGGAGGGGAGGAGGAGAGGAGAGGAGGAGAGGAGGGGAGGAAAGGATAAGAGGATGGGATGGGAGAGGAGGGGAGGAGGAGAGGAGGAGAGGGGAGGGAAACAGGAGGAGAAGAGGAGAGGAAAGGAGAGGAGGGGAGAAGAGGAGAGGAGGGGAGAGGAGGGGAGGAGAAGAGGAGAAGAGGAAAGGGGAGTGGAAAGCAGAGGCAAATGGAAGGGAGCAGAAGGGGAGGTAGAGAGGGGAGGTGGGGGAGGTGGGGGAGGTGGGGGTTAAGAAAAGAGGAGGGGACAGGAAGTAAGATCCAGAACAGGAAGTGTGTTCAGTGCTTTATAAACTCCCATCTCCAATGTTTACACCTTCACAAGCAATATCAACTCATCACAACCAGTCTTTTCTCACACGCAATCACATCTTATCAGACACACAGTCCTCTCTCACGCACACACACACACACACACACACACTCTCCTCCTTGCACGGCAGCAGAAGCCAGGCTGACCGCCTGTTACCAGAGCTGGAGCCTGTGGGCTGGACTGGGACTGAAGCTGCTGTCACAGGCCAGAAGGTGCTGCACCATCGAGTTCCAGGAGGACTGTTAACTCGTGGACTGTTAGCTAGAAGGAGCCATTTTACCTGGGGGACACTTCCCCCCCCAGCAGTGTTAACAGGAAGCCCAGACCTGCGTCTTACTGACATTTAGTTTGTTTAACAGACGCTCTTATCCAGAACGACTTCAGCAAGTGGAGGGACATTCCCCCTGAGGCAAGTAGGGTGAACTTCATCTGTCACAGCCAGGAATCGAACCAGTAACGTTCTGAATACTGTCCTGATTCCTCAAGCGCTGAGCCACCTGACTCCCAGCCGCACCCGTGCATCCTTCAGGAGGCTTCATGTACGGCAGCAGCCTCCCCCCCCAGGGGAAGCTCTCCCCCCAGAGCAGGAAGGCTCTCCAGCGCTCCCAGAGCAGCCAGAGCTGTGGATACTACCTCCGCATCGCCTTCTTCTTCTCCTCCCTCATCCAGTCACTCATCATCGTGGGCTTGGTGCTCTTCCTCGTCTACGGCAAGCCGCAGGACTTCGCCTCTGAGATGCGGATCCGAGACCTGGAGAGCAGCTTCAACCGCATGTCTGTGTCCAATCAGGCGCTGCGAGAACAGAGGACCAACCTGTCTCGCCAGCTGAATGACACGCTGGCCCACCTGAGACACCTGGCTGTGAGGTCCATCCAGGCAGTCCAGTTCATCAACAGCAGCCTGGTGAGATGGAGGGATGAAGGTGGAGAGGTGGAGAGGTGGAGGGAGAGAGTGGATGAAGAGATGGGTTGGGATGATTAGCTTGAAGGGTTTGGAATATGGAGGGTTGATAAAAATGTCTGGCTGTGTGGGATTAGAAATGACATACTGTGGGATTCACATTTTAGTCAGATTAAGATAAATGTGAATTTGGATTAATCCCACGTTTTTACCTTTAATCAAAGAAAACCGTTACGTAAAATGTACACAGATATACTTCATTGTTTCATATGCAGTGATTTTAGCGGATGTGGTGGGTAGTTTAACAGATCTTGTGGTGTTAACAGATTGTTGTGGTTGTTGTCATGGGGACAGATAATCTGTGAACAGGAGAAGAAGAAATCCATGACACGTGTGTCCTCGTGCCCTCCCTCCTTCCTCATGCCCCCTGTTACATCATCAGGTGACCACAGACACCTGTCATCCACCACCAGATCATGACTCATGAAAGCAATATCATCATCATCATCATGGCTGTGTTTGCATCCAGGGGACAAGACTCTGATGATGCGTCTCCAGAACTGCGAAGAGAAGAACCGATTGGTCCAGACCAACTTCTCCCAGACCAATCAACAACTGAGATTGGATCTGGACCGTGTGTCCCTGGAGCGGAACACACTCCACCTGGAAGCCATCTCCCTCCGCAGGACCCGGGATTCACTGACCAATCAGCTTGAGCTGTACACCAGGAAGTGTAAGCAGGACTTTGTCCAATCGCTGAGCGGCATCTCCAACGTGTCCAAGACTTTCCTGGAGAAGATTGACCTGCTGGTGCCACGCCTCATCCCCTTCCAGATCACCTGTGACAAACAGCGACACTACCTGGAGCAGATCCAGACCAACTGCTCCAGTCTGTCCAGAGAGGTACCACATGAATTAGAATCTGACCTTTCAACCTCCTGCTCTGTATCCCCTTTTAACCACTGAGTCTCCCCCCCCCCCCCCCCCCCCCCCCCCACTGTTCCTCCTTGAAGGTAGAGACCAAGTTCCAGAGCTACCTGGACAACGTGGGCTCACGTGTGTCTGAGATCCAGGCTCACAGCAGCTGGCTGGAGAACAGAAAGGTCCACCTGGAGGAAGACCTGCGCTGGTGCAGCGGCAACCGCAGCAGACAGATCCTGGAGCACGTGGTGGTTCTGAAGAGGAACCAGGAGAGGCACGACCAGGAGAAGGAGAGCATCCTGCGGGACCTCCAGAACCTGAGAGGAGAGTTGAACCTGAAGGAGGCGCTGGTGAGGGTGAAGGAGAGCAACATCGCCATCCTGACAGAGAATATGAAGAGACTGAATGCCAGCTGCCCTAAGGTAGGGCTGGGTGGGGGTTAGAGCTGTTAAGAGTGGTTTAGACTGGTTTAGACTGGTTTAGACCTGTGTAGACTTGTTTTGATATGGGTACCAGGGAATGCTTGATTAACAGCCTGTTCTGATGCAGGATGTTCCTCTTGGTTCTGTTCCAGCATGGTGGTGTTCCTCCAGTCTCTAGTTCTAGCCGAACCGGTTCTCAAGGGATGGGCTTGGGTAGTACTGGAATAGGTAGTACTGGGCAAGGTAGTACTGGAATAAGTAGTACTGGAATTGGTAGTACTGGGCAAGTAGTACTGGAATAGGGAGTACTGGAATAGGTAGTACTGGAATAAGTAGTACTGGAATAAGTAGTACTGGAATAGGTAGTACTGGAATGGGTAGTACTAGAATAGGTAGTACTGGAATTGGCAGTACTGGAATTGGTAGTACTGGAATAGGTAGTACTGGAATAAGTAGTACTGGAATAGGTAGTACTGGAATAAGTAGTACTGGAATTGGTAGTACTGGAATAGGTAGTACTGGGCAAGGTAGTACTGGAATAAGTAGTACTGGAATAGGTAGTACTGGAATGGGTAGTACTAGAATAGGTAGTACTGGAATTGGCAGTACTGGAATTGGCAGTACTGGAATTGGTAGTACTGCAGTTGGTAGTACTGGAATTGGTAGTACTGGAATAGGTAGCACTGGAATTGGTAGCACTGGAATTGGTAGTACTGGAATTGGTAGTACTGGAATTGGTAGTACTGGAATTGGTAGTACTGGAACTAAAACTAGACTAGGCTCCACAGGCACAGGATTGGTCAGTGCAGGATTGGGTGGACTTGGTGGACCAGGTGGACTTGGTGGACCAGGTGGACTTGGTGGACCAGGTGGACTTGGTCCCAACACCAGGGGACAGCAGGAACAGGGTTTGGTGGCCTGTCATCAGTCGGAAGAATGGGCGGAGCTTCATCTATGGGCCACAGCTTCAGTCAAGGTGAGACTCCAGACACCTGTGTGGTCACATGACCAGCAGGAACCAGGTGTTCCACCAGGGCAGCTCACATGGTTTGTTTGTCACCATGTTAGAAATTCCTGAGGACAGGAAGCTGTCTGTACAGGAAGTTCTTCACCATCAGTCTTGTCTTATTCTCATGTTCCTGTCTTCTTCTCTCCTGGTGTCATCTGGTCCTCCTGGTCTCTTCTTCTTCTGGTTCCAGCTAGCATGGCTCAGCTGCTGAAGGAACTGCAAAGGTACAAACCAGCAAAACACCTGAGTGTCCCACAGACACATGAAGCATCCAGAACAAAGAGAACAAGATCTAATCATGTCTGTTTGTCTCCATCTCCTCCTCTTCCTCCTCACCTCCCCTCTTCTCCTCTCCTCCCCACTTTCCTTCTCCTCACCTCCCCTCTCCCCCTCTACTCTCCTCATCTCCCTCCTCCTCTCCCCTCTACTCTCCTCCTCTCCCTCCTCCTCTCCCCCTCTTCTCCTCTCCCCTTTACTCTCCTCATCTCCCTCCCTCCTCTCCCCTCTACTCTCCTCTCTCCCTCCTCCTCTCCCCTCTTCTCCTCTCCCCTCTACTCTCCTCATCTCCCTCCTCCTCTCCCCTCTACTCTCCTCTCTCCCTCCTCCTCCTCTCCCCTCTACTCTCCTCTTCTCCCTCCTCCTCTCCCCTCTCCTCCTCTCCTCTCCTCTCCCCTCTACTCTCCTCCTCTCCCTCCTCCTCTCCTCCTCTCCCTCTACTCTCCTCCTCTCCCTCTCCCCCTCCTCACCTCCTCTCCATCCTCCTCTCCCCTCTCCTCTCCTCCCCCAGAGTATCTGGCTGATACAGGAGATTGTAACTTACCAACATGGAAGATGACACAGCTAACAAGATTGACAACATGTATTTTAGTTGCACATGTAATTATTGTAAAATATTATTCTAAAGTAGCTTGCGGTCTAATACCATATATTCACTTGCACTATGTCGCAATTTTTTTTGTCTGACATCTTTGAAATGTTCTGTATTGTATGACTGTTCTGTACATATACATTTTATATTCATTAAAAGTATCTTCTTCAAAGGCCTCCCAAGGTTGTGATTACAGGGTGTTCACCATCCTCTTAAGAACAGACCCACCTGTGTGTTTAAATCCACGATTCACATTCAGGAGGGAAGTGGATGTTTTGTGCTGATCCACGTCATCCATTGTGAAGATATTTATTCCATATCCAAGCATCAGGAGACACATACTGGCACAAGGCTGCTCACTGTCACCTGTGTTTACGTTTATCAAAGCACTGCCAACAAGGTATCAGAGGGAGGGAGAGGGGGAGGAGGGGGAGAGGGGAGAGGGGGGGAGACGAGGAGAAGAGAGAGGAAGATGTGACATATTTGGGTGGCTGGAAGTGAAAAGGGGGGGGAGATGAACAAGATGAGGGGTGTTAAATTTCACACTCATTACTTTAACAGAAGATTTAATCAAGAACAACTGAACTGTAACAGTGCCAGTGTCATGTGACTCAAATGAGCATGTAGGCTATGGATGTGTTTCAATTCCAGGGAGAGAAGAAAACAAGTGTGATTGTATTCAAACATGTTGTGATTCTGGGTTCAGCAGAGAAGAAAACAGACCGATGTTATTTGAGAACAAACATCTGAAAGTCGAGGGCTTATTCAGACACGATTGTCTGGGAGCCAATTAATGAAGCTGGAGCTGAGTTCTGTCTGAAGGAAATCCTCTGTTTTAGCTCAGAGAGTTCCAGTTACAGTAAAGTCAAGAGGGAATAGGGGGCGGGTGAGGCTGGGGGCAGGGGTGAGGCTGGGGGCAGGGGTGAGGCTGGGGGCAGGGGGTGATACAGAGGCTGGGTCTGGGGCTTGAAGAGAGGCTGATGCTTGGATAGGGTCACTATTTGCGGCCCTGAGGCTGGGATAGGGTTGAGGCTGAGCCTAGGCCCAATGTTAGGTTGTTTACTGTGTGTAAGATTACATTTAGTCATTTATCAGTCGCTCTCATCCAGTGTGACTTACAGTAAGTACAGGGACATTCTCCCTGAGGACAGTAGGTGAAGTGCCTGCCAAGGACACAACGTCATATGGCCACAGCTGGAATCAAACTCACAACAATCATGAGCCCAACACCTTAACCACTGAGCCACCTGCCCTCCCGCTGCTGGACCTGGATGCTGACACTCTGTTAACTGTGCGTGTGTGTGTGTGTGTGTGTGTGTTAAGGTGCTGGAACTGTGTGTGTTAACTGTATGAGTAAGGTGCTGGGGCGGGGCTACTGTGCCCAGCCCAGGAGAAGTAATATAGCTGTGAGTGGCCTGTGTTAGGTTGGCTGTTTTAGGGTGACTGTGTTAGGGTGGCTGTGTTAAGGTGACTGTGTTAAGGTGACTGTGTTAGGGTGACTGTGTTAGGGTGGCTGTGTTAGGGTGGCTGTGTTAGGGTGGCTGTGTTAGGGTGGCTGTGTTAGGGTGGCCTGTGTTAGGGTGGCCTGTGTTAGGGTGGCTGTGTTAGGGTGGCTGTGTTAGGGTGGCTGTGTTAGGGTGGCTGTGTTAGGGTGGCTGTGTTAGGGTGGCTGTGTTAGGGTGGCTGTGTTTGTGTTTGTGTCACACCCCTATAGACAGGAAATGGAAGAGTTGACGCCTGTGATTGTTCCCTTTCTTCTCACTGACCTCTAACCAGCTCTGTCTCCGGCCGCTGAGGACCCAGAGGGCTGATTGTGTTTCCTAACAGCTTGGCCCCCCCAGCCCTCTAGCCCCCCAGCCCTGCAGCCCCCAGTCCCCCAGCCCTGCAGCCCCCAGTCACCCCCAGCCCCCAGCCCTGCAGCCCCCAGCCCTGCAGCCCCCAGTTCCCCAGCCCTGCAGCCCCCCAACCCTGCAGCCCCCAGTCCCCCAGCCCCCCAGTCCTCCAGCCCCCAGTCCTCCAGTCCCCAGTCCTCCAGCCCTGCAGTCTTCCAGTCCCCCAGCCCCCTAGCCCAGTCTTCTAGCCCCCAAGCCCCCCCAGCCCCCACAGCCCCCCATGTCCTCCAGCCCCCCAGTTTTCCTCCTCTCCTCCTCCTCTCCTCCTTCCTTCTCCTCCTCCTCCTCAGTTGTATATTGTGTATCTGTGTGTTCCATAGCTTGTGCGTGAGGTCTGGTCATTGATGCAAAGAGGAAGTCATTCATTAGAAGGCTGGTAGTTCTAGAACGTTCCACATCCACATGTAGAGAACCTGTGTGAAAGTGAGCAGCTGGTAAGTTAGTTATGTCATGAAGGTTCTGGAACACGCCTTCACAACGTTTTTACCCCTTTGTTTTGCTGAGACAGAAGTCCATTACTATATTATATAATACTATTTGTGTACCAGGGAACATTTTAACACACACCCTTACATAAACAGTTTTCATGATTGTTATTTTCGATTTGATACGCAATCTAATTCTGTACCGTACTTCTTTGTTTTTTAAGTTCCAAAACAGAAGGTTTAAAAACAAAAGATACACGCTTGTACAACATCCACATCCCTGATCTGTGTGACATCTCCAGCAGGAGGTCAAAGGTCAGGGTTGAAAGGTGTTTTCCTGACGCTCTAAGCAGGAACCTTCAGCTTGGCCTGTTCCCAGGTGTCACAGCTTTAGGGAGGATCCCATGTTAACCTCCACTGCTGTTACAGAACACAGACTATCCACACTGATTCACCTGGTCTGGTAGAGTTTCAGCTGTTTACTATGTCGTTAGTTAGTTTTATATATATGGCCTACAGACAGCTGTATCATCATATTAAGGAGTATTAAGGTGCTTCTAATGAGCCTCACCTGCTAATCACAGCTGTAGATCAGGCTGGTGTCTGTCAAGTCTGTGACTAACACGTCATCCTGGTTAACTTTGATGTTTCTACCTTTAGGATGGAGATGCTGAGCAAACTAAGCTGTTATTCTGCCACTCTGCCCCCCTCTGGCGGGTAGGACCAGGTACTGCAGCTACCGTGCAGTGTTCTGAATCAGGTAAAGGAACCCAGAGAAACACGATGAGGGAGGGAGGGAGGAGGGATAGGGAGGGATAGGGAGGGAGAGAGAGGGAGGGAGGGAGGAGGGATAGGGAGGGATAGGGAGGGAGAGAGAGGGAGGGAGGGATAGGGAGGGATAGGGAGGGATAGGGAGGGATAGGGAGGAGGAGGGATAGGGAGGGATAGAGAGAGAGAGAGAGAGAGAGAGAGAGAGAGAGAGAGAGAGAGAGAGAGAGAGGTCAACATGTAGGCAACTCTTCAGTTAAGCGCCATCCAGCGGCTGTCCTAATAACTCTCTTTACGCCGCATTGTTAAGACCGACAAGATGAACGGATTCATCTAGAAGACTGCGCGTGGACATCCGGTACACCAGAACAGCGTCCGTCTCCATAACGACGACCCTGTACACATCCCATCCGCACAAACTGCACACTGTAGTCCGATCTTCCTCACCCGCCCGAACTGCATGATTAATTAGCAGATGCTTGAGCAATTAACTTGTTTACTGAGAAAATCAGGAAGTGCATGATGACGTGAGCAGTCCACATCGCACGAGCTCCATCCTGAGAACAGGAGAGTTTGATGAGGTGAAGCATCTGTGCAGAGCTGCAGTCAGAACAGACATCATGTTGTTACTGAAACTTCTGATCAAACACAGCAGCTCCTCCATGCAGCGCGTGGGCCTTGGCTGGGTGTGTTGACAGAGACACATGAAGTCATCCATGACACTGAACACACACACACACACACACGCTCTCATGTCAGAATCAGAGACAAACCACATGTTGTTGTGTTATCAGTCAGGATTAACGGCTGATGGGCTGATTTCGGTGAAGAACCGGGCTGGTCTGCTCGAGCCTAACAGCTGCCGCATGGAAGACGCAGGCACGTGGACACGGTGTTTTGTTCATCTCGGTACCGTCTACTGGCGGGACTCGGTGTTCCCCTCCTCATGTCGTCACTGCCACGGAGGAGATATGCGCGCGTGCCTTCATCAGGTGGAGCTTCCCCGCGCCCTGTCATAGCACGCTCGTGCGAACCGACCGCCGCAACAACGGACAGCTGAACCGCGGCATCACGAGCCTCTCGTCGGTTTGTGAATAAAAAAACGAGCAGGACAGCATGACGGGCGCGGGAGGAGCTGAGATCGACGCCACTGTACACAGTAACGACAACGGGACAACGGAGAGGATGGACCGGACGGCGGCTGTTACCGGAGACACCGGACTGAAGAAGGAGATGACTTCATCGAGCCTGCTGGAGTTCTGGGTGAGCAGGACGGATACGCCATCACGATGACGTCAGGATGTTGCTTTGTGTGAAGACACGGCCCGCGTGCTAGGTGTGGTCCTGTAATGACATTAGTCCTGATCTAGAGAGGAGCAGGAGTCATTAGTGATGATCTAGAGAGGAGCAGGAGTCATTAGTGATGATCTAGAGAGGAGCAGGAGTCATTAGTGATGATCTAGAGAGGAGCAGGAGTCATTAGTGATGATCTAGAGAGGAGCAGGAGTCATTAGTGCTGATCTAGAGAGGAGCAGGAGTC
>CM059328.1:45285-60285 GCA_030340685.1 Protosalanx chinensis
ATCCTCCTCAGGATGACCTCGATGCCTCCCTGTGAGCTCAGCCTCTTGATCCAGCCGTGGGTTCTCTTCCTCTTTAGGTTCTTAGGCTGGTACTCTGTCCCTCGCTTCCTGGTGCGGATCTGCTGGTACTGCCACGGAACCTGCTGGAACACTCCCGCCCCCTCCGCACGCCACGACAAAGGAGCGCACCTGCCGCTAGAACTCTGAGGTTCTAGAACAGAACCCGGAAGAAACCAGCTGCTTCTGAAGGGGACAAGAAGCACGTGGATATAAAACACCACGAGATCAACAGGCTGTTTGTATACTGACTGTTTGTATACAGGCTGTTTGTATACAGGCTGTTTGTATGTTTGCATTATGGTTCAGTTTCCCAGACATGGATTAAGCTTCATCTCTGACTAAAAACAGAAATAATTGAATGTCTTTATTATTTTAGGACTAAAGGCTTAATCCATGTCTGGGAAACTGAGTCTGCAGGTTCAGATCAAAAACACACATTTATTCGTTGTGCACTGAACTGAACTGTGTGTTACTGATCTGAGGACAGCCTTACCACAGTATGATCCACACACAACACCATCATAATTACACAAGCACATATGTGATGTAAATACATCCAGCATGTCTGCAACCCTTCATGAAGGTTAAAACAATCAGTTTGTTCAGAATCTGAAGGGCTCAGACTGCTGGTATTAACTGATGATGCTAAGCTATTTTGCTAACCTGGCAGAACTTCCTTTTTAAACACCAGATTTCTAACCCTCAGATTCATCTTAGTGTCTGTAAAGTTACCTGCTGCAGTTCGTCAATCCGCTCAAACGAGACAGCGACGATCTTATAAGATTCATCTTGGAATATTTACAGGTTTTTACACGAACATTGAAACAGCATGAAAGTCATTTGCCTGCAACCCTGACATCACACCATGCAGACATGTGATTGGTTGCTGGTAAAATAGCCC
The DNA here is from genome assembly GCA_030340685.1 of Protosalanx chinensis. Taxonomy (NCBI): domain Eukaryota; kingdom Metazoa; phylum Chordata; class Actinopteri; order Osmeriformes; family Salangidae; genus Protosalanx; species Protosalanx chinensis. Next base: position 46,247 of record CM059328.1, read on the forward strand.
GACCAATAACAGTGACGCTTACTGAAACAACATGAAAGACACATGTGTTTATTATACTGTCATCTTGGATTTTAATGTTTGCGTCATTTTACTTTACATGTATTCATTTAGCAGTCTCTTTTATCCAAAGCGACTTACAAGAGAGAGCTTTATAAAAGAGCCATGGTCACTGATCATAGAAATGTGATAGACCCCGAACACAGCAGGTTTATAGATCCTGAAACATACATTGTGAGAAACCAATAAGTGCCAAAGGACAACTATAAGAGCTTTTAGCAGAACAAATATCAAATAATAAAGCAGGTACCTCTGATGGGCTGTAGTCTACTTGTGGGAGGCGAACAACAACAACAACAACAACAGCAGCAGCTGATATTTCTGCCTTAATATTTAAGTGCCAATAAACTCTAAGAATAAGTGAGTTTTGAGCCTTTTCTTGGAGGTGAGGAGACAGTCTGTGTTTCTGATGGAGGTGAGGAGACAGTCTGTGTTTCTGATGGAGGTGAGGAGACAGTCTGTGTTTCTGGTGGAGGTGAGGAGACAGTCTGTGTTTCTGATGGAGGTGAGGAGACAGTCTGTGTTTCTGATGGAGGTGAGGAGACAGTCTGTGTTTCTGATGGAGGTGAGGAGACAGTCTGTGTTTCTGATGGAGGTGGAGAGACAGTCTGTGTTTCTGATGGAGGTGGAGAGACAGTCTGTGTTTCTGATGGAGGTGGAGAGACAGTCTGTGTTTCTGATGGAGGTGGAGAGACAGTCTGTGTTTCTGATGGAGGTGAGGAGACAGTCTGTGTTTCTGATGGAGGTGGAGAGACAGTCTGTGTTTCTGATGGAGGTGAGGAGACAGTCTGTGTTTCTGATGGAGGTGGAGAGACAGTCTGTGTTTCTGATGGAGGTGAGGAGACAGTCTGTGTTTCTGATGGAGGTGGAGAGACAGTCTGTGTTTCTGATGGAGGTGGAGAGACAGTCTGTGTTTCTGATGGAGGTGAGGAGACAGTCTGTGTTTCTGATGGAGGTGAGGAGACAGTCTGTGTTTCTGATGGAGGTGGAGAGACAGTCTGTGTTTCTGGTGGAGGTGAGGAGACAGTCTGTGTTTCTGATGGAGGTGGAGAGACAGTCTGTGTTTCTGATGGAGGTGGAGAGACAGTCTGTGTTTCTGATGGAGGTGAGGAGACAGTCTGTGTTTCTGATGGAGGTGGAGAGACAGTCTGTGTTTCTGGTGGAGGTGAGGAGACAGTCTGTGTTTCTGATGGAGGTGGAGAGACAGTCTGTGTTTCTGATGGAGGTGGAGAGACAGTCTGTGTTTCTGATGAGGGTGAGGAGACAGTCTGTGTTTCTGCTGGAGGTGGGGAGTTGATAGAGGCTAGAGAGCAGGGGTGTAAGGCTGGAGGAGAAAGGACAGGGGTGTAAGGCTGGAGGAGAGAGGACAGGGGTGTAAGGCTGGAGGACACTGAGACTTGATCACAGGTATCTTCTGGATCGTATTGGATACAAGCCCAGAAAAAATTAAATCAAACGTTATGTAACATTCTCTCTCTCTCTCACTCTCTCTCTCTCTCACTCTCTCTCACTCTCTCTCTCACACACACACACACACACAATTAGTCACTGTCACACGTACACACTCTCTCACTGTAACACACTCTCATTGCAAAACACACGTACACACACTCTAACACACACTTGTTACCCTCCCATCACATTCGGCCTTAGCAACAGGAACACGCGCCATCCCATTGGCTTGTTGTCAGGCTCGGTTTGCAGCCTATTCGCCGCTGCTCGTGCCACTCTGCCGGTCACCGTTCAGGCTCGTGGATGCGGAGACTCTGAGCGCAGCGCAGCAGGGGCGGCAGATCAGCGGCTGTGTGCGCAGCAGCGGGGAGCTTTTGCATCGCCAATTAGCCCTGTTTTGTTTTCTAGACATGCATTAGTTATTGAAGCTGCTTTAGTCGCGCTGCGCGTGTTTGATGCAGTAACGTGGAGCTGCTTTACTTGATGTCTGTGCTGCAGACTAAAGCACTGCAGAGCAGCACTGGAGGTCATTTTCTTATTTCCCCCAGTTAGGGACTGAGATCTGAGCTGAGCTTCAACATCATCTTCATCCTCCCAGGTAAGAGCCGCTCTGCAGTACACTACATGCATGATGATTGGATTTGCTCTGATCCACACAGATGATCAACATCAATATCACGATTATGCTCAGAGGTGGATCTGTATGTTGTTGCATAAATACGATATCGGTCGATACGATGTCGATGTGCATCCGATAATCGGATCATATTGAAAATCTATCCGCATGTTACATTCGATTGCGCAACACATTCCATCGGATCGATTTATTGGTTCGGCCAGATCCGAGCTCTGCAGATCTGCATGTCATGCTATGAAATGTCTGTATAATCATGCAGGGAAGGAGAGAGGTGCGTGCACAAAGCTGTAAACACAGTATGACGAACATCTGTGTTACTGTGCTCTTATAAATAACATGCAGGTCGTTTATATCCTTTAATTACACTGTCAGGGTTTGTTGTGGTTGAAGGAAAAACAATCTGTCTCCTTCAGCCAAAAGCAGTGAGGATGAAAAGTGATGAAAAGCAGTGAGGATGCTGAGCTGGTGATAGTGAAGGAATATGTAGGTTAGGAGGAGAGAGAGGGGGAGGAGAGAGAGGAGGAGGAGAGAGGGGGAGGAGAGAGAGAGGAGGAGGAGAGAGAGAGATAGAGAGCGAGAGAAGGAGAGAGAGAGAAGGAGAGAGAGAGGGGGTAGGAGAGAGAGGGAGGAGAGAGAGGGGGAAGAGAGCGGAGAGAGAGGATAGAGAGAGATAGAGGGGAGAGAGAGAGAGACAGAGAGAGGAGAGAGAGAGGGGGAAGAGAGCGGAGAGAGAGAGGAGAGAGAGAGATAGAGAGAGAGAGATAGAGAGAGAGGGGGGGGAAGAGAGCGGAGAGAGAGAGGATAGAGAGAGATAGAGAGAGAGAGATAGAGATAGAGAGAGGGGGGGGAAGAGAGCGGAGAGAGAGGATAGAGAGAGATAGAGAGAGAGAGATAGAGAGAGATAGGGGGAGAGAGAGAGAGAGCACATTATGTCCTGTCTGTCTGAGTGTCATGTTAGGCTCCCAGTCTACCAGCTGATTCTGCATTGCAGACTTGAGCCACACGGTCACAGATCCACATGGCTGAACAGTATGGAGATGATCTGGATTCAGGCTGTCCCTCTGGTAGGAGGAGGCAGGAGGTGACTCACAGGACAGAGCGGGGGGGGGGGGGGGGTGGGGGGGGGGTTCTGGAGGCTGGAGGCTGGATGTGGGGGGGTGTTCTGGGGGCAGGAGGCTGGATGTGGGAGGGTGTTCTGGGGGCAGGAGGCTGGATGTGGGGGGGTGTTCTGGGGGCAGGAGGCTGGATGTGGGGGGGTGTTCTGGGGGCAGGAGGCTGGATGTGGGAGGGTGTTCTGGGGGCAGGAGGCTGGATGTGGGAGGGTGTTCTGGGGGCAGGAGGCTGGATGTGGGGGGGTGTTCTGGGGGCAGGAGGCTGGATGTGGGGGGGTGTTCTGGGGGCAGGAGGCTGGATGTGGGAGGGTGTTCTGGGGGCAGGAGGCTGGATGTGGGAGGGTGTTCTGGGGGCAGGAGGCTGGATGTGGGGGGGTGTTCTGGGGGCAGGAGGCTGGATGTGGGAGGGTGTTCTGGGGGCAGGAGGCTGGATGTGGGAGGGTGTTCTGGGGGCAGTTTTGGGGCTGACAGAACCATCAGACATCTGTTTATACTGTCAGAAGGATGAATAATTTAGGATCATCTTTCCTGGTTTGAATTATGTATAACAGGAGGAGGAGGAGGGAGAGGAGGAAGAGAAGGAGGAGTGAGAGGGAGAGGTGGAGGGGGAGGGAGAGGAGGAGGAGGGAGAGGAGGAAGAGGAGGAGGAGGGAGAGCAGGAGGAGGGAGAGGAGGGAGTTAAAGGTGATGGGATGAGAGCTGGATGTGTGACGTGAATTATGGTGTTTGTGTGTTTGTGTGTGTGTGTGTGTTTGCCTGTGTGTGTGTGTGTTTGCCTGTGTGTGTGTGTGTTCCAGTCCAGACACAGTTCATGTATGACAGATCTTCCTGTCTGGTCTCTCCTGATGCATTGTATTTGTTCTGTACCAAAGCAGGAAGTGATGTCGTTTATCAAACTAGAGCACCATGACAGGAAACAGACCCTTTATCAAAGTACAAACACAACTTAGTAACAGTTCAGCAGGAAATATGTAAACAATATGGCGGAACAGGGCCAGGAACAGGACCAGGGCCAGGAACAGGGCCAGGACCAGGGCCAGGACCAGGGCCAGGAACAGGGCCAGGAACAGGGCCAGGAACAGGGTCAGGAACAGGGCCAGGAACAGGGCCAGGAACAGGGTCAGGAACAGGGCCAAGAACAGGACCAAGAACAGGACCAGGACAGGGTCAGGAACAGGGCCAAGAACAGGGCCAGGAACAGGAACAGGACCAGGAACAGGACCAGGAACAGGACAGGACCAGGAACAGGAACAGGGCCAGGAACAGGAACAGGGCCAGGAACAGGGTCAGGAACAGGACAGGACCAGGAACAGGAACAGGGCCAGGAACAGGAACAGGGCCAGGAACAGGGCCAGGAACAGGGTCAGGAACAGGACAGGAACAGGAACAGGACAGGAACAGGACCAGGAACAGGACCAGGAACAGGAACAGGGCCAGGAACAGGGTCAGGAACAGGAACAGGACCAGGAACAGGACCAGGAACAGGACAGGACCAGGAACAGGAACAGGAACAGGACCAGGAACAGGACAGGACCAGGAACAGGACAGGACCAGGAACAGGAACAGGACCAGGAACAGGACCAGGACAGGAACAGGACAGGAACAGGGCCAGGAACAGGAACAGGGTCAGGAACAGGAACAGGACCAGGAACAGGAACAGGACAGGACCAGGAACAGGAACAGGGCCAGGAACAGGAACAGGACCAGGAACAGGAACAGGGCCAGGAACAGGGCCAGGAACAGGACCAGGAACAGGGTCAGGAACAAGGCCAGGAACAGGACCAGGAACATGGCCGCCAGAATAACATCACAACCTTCCACAGCAGTGATAAAAGCCTCTATCTCCCACAGTGCAACAGTAATATCTGAGCAGCAGCATGCAGCAGAGTGTCAGTTCAGCTGGAGCGGTCTGTCAACAATGTCCCAGTGTTAAGGCAGACCCTGACACTGAAGAAGGGACGCTCTGTTCTGGAGCTGGGGTGTGTGTGTGTGTGTGTCGTACAGCTAACAGTGCTTCTGATAAGGTGTGTGGCTGCCATGTTGTGACAGAGAGACAGACAGGAGTATTTCTAGGTTTGCTGGAAGCTACGCAGATGTGGTTGTGCTAGAGGTGTGTTAATGAAAGAGTGTGTTTCTGTGATGTGTGTGTGTAGGAGAGAGATCCAGCACAGTCCTGTTTATGAAACTAACTTCCTGGAGCTTCCTGTTATTCAGAGAATCTTCCAACAAAACATCTCTCTCTCTCTAACTTATATCTCTCTCTCTAACTCAGAGGGGTATCTCTCTCTCTAACTTATATCTCTCTCTCTAACTCATATCTCTCTCTCTCTAACTTAGAGGGGTATCTCTCTCTTTCTCTCTAACTTAGAGGGGTATCTCTCTAACTCAGAGGGGTATCTCTCTCTCTCTCTCTCTAACTTAGAGGGGTATCTCTCTGTCTCTCTAACTTAGAGGGGTATCTCTCTCTCTCTCTAACTTAGAGGGGTATCTCTCTCTGTCTCTCTAACTTAGAGGGGTATCTCTCTCTCTCTCTAACTTAGAGGGGTATCTCTCTCTAACTCAGAGGGGTATCTCTCTCTCTAACTCAGAGGGGTATCTCTCTCTCTAACTTAGAGGGGTATCTCTCTCTCTCTCTAATTCAGAGGGGTATCTCTCTCTGTCTCTCTAACTCAGAGCGGTATCTCTCTGTCTCTAACTCAGAGTGGTATCTCTCTCTCTGTGTCCCTCCAGAAGGAGGCCATGCTGACCAGCATCACTGAGGGGATCTGGTGCTGCCTGACAGGGAAGCCAAGCAGTCTGGTTCTCCCGCTGGACTCCTCCCAGCCTGCCTCCCCCGACACCTTCCACTTTGTGGAGGTGAGACCAGGCAGAGTGTTGAGGGTGAGACACATCCTGCCAGAACGCCAGCCTCCCGCCACGGACCAGCGGAGGAGGGAGGAGGAGGAGGAGAAGGAGGAGGAAGAGAAGGAAGAGGAGGAGGAGGAGAAAGAAGGGCAGGAGGAGGAGAAAGAAGAAGAGAAGGAGGAGAAGCAAAAGGAGAAAGAAGGGGAGGAGGAGGAAGGGAGGAAGGATGAGGGGGGTCCTGGTGACACAGCCCCCCCTGGTGGCAGCAGGGTGCACTGCAAGCGTAAGATCACTGTGTACCGGAATGGGCAGCTGGTGATCGAGAACCTGGGAGATGTTCTCCACTCAGAGATCCTGCAGGGTCAGGATGGAGCCCTGGAGCCATGCAGCACCCTGGAGGTGGAGCTAGCAGACTACAGGGAGGTGGCCTCCTCACCAGACCCCAGGCCTGCCCCACCCCTCCCAGCGCCGCCCGGTGACACAAAACCAGCACCCCCACCGAGACGGCGCCGACGCAAGCCGAAGCGCACGGTGCTGATCGACTCTGAGAGGGAGATCTCCAGCTGTAAGGGGACGCATGGAGACGTGGCTCTGTTCTTCATTCACGGTGTGGGCGGGTCCCTGGACATCTGGGCCAGCCAATTAGAGTTCTTCTCTCGGCTTGGATACGAGGTCATCGCCCCGGACCTGGCCGGACACGGTGCCAGCGTTGCCCCGGAAATGGCAGCAGCATACTCCTTCTACGCTCTGGCAGAGGACATGCGCGCCATCTTTAAGAAATACGCTCGCAGGCGCAACATTCTGATTGGACACTCATACGGGTAGGAGAAGAAGAAGTTTGTTTGATTCTTTCTTTGTTATATAGCTGCCATCTTGAATCTGGAATCTAAACAGATATATCCTCCCCCTCCCTCCCTCCCTCCCTCCCTCCCCTCTCTCCTCCCCTCCACCAGGGTGTCCTTCTGCACCTTCCTGGCTCATGAGTACCCTGAGCAGGTCCACAAGGTGGTGATGATTAACGGTGGGGGTCCCACAGCCCTGGAGCCCAGCCTGTGCTCCATCTTCCAGCTGCCTCCCTGCGTGCTGCACTGCCTCTCCCCCTGCCTGGCCTGGAGCTTCCTCAAGTAAGAACTGAGTGTGGGAGACCCTGGAGGACCCTGACCCTGACCTTGACCCTGTCTGACCTTGACCCTGTCTGACCTTGACCCTGTCTGACTTTGACCCATGAGGTTTGAGTTAGGCCCCACCACAGACATCAATCTCTCTCCTCTCTGCCTCCCCCTCTCTCCTCTTATTTTTCTCTTCCCCCCTCATCCTCCCCTCCCCTCTCCTCCTCCCCCCCCCTCTCCTCCTACCTTCCCCTCTCCTCCCCCCCTCTCCTCCTCTCCTCCCTCTCTCCTCTCCAGGGCAGGGTTTGCTCACCAAGGAGCCAAGGAGAAGCAGCTGTTGAAACAACGTAATGCCTTCAATGTGGCTCCGTTTGTGCTGCGTGCCATGATGAGCGGTCAGTACTGGCCGGAGGGGGATGAGGTTTACCACGCTGAGCTCACCGTGCCCACACTGCTGGTGCACGGCATGTGCGACAAGTTTGTGCCCATCGACGAGGACCAACGCATGGCTGAGGTAGACACTTGTTTCACCTGAATCCTGCTCTCTGTCTCTCTCTCTGTCTCTCTCTCTGTCTCTCCTGTCTCTCTCTCTGTCTCTCTCTCTGGCTCTCTCTCTGTCTCTCTCTCTCTCTGTCTCTCTCCTGTCTCTCTCTGTCTCTCTCTCTCTGTCTCTCTCCTGTTGCTCTCTCTCTTTCTGGCTCTCTCCTGTCGCTCTCTCTCTTTCGCTGTCTCTTTTTGTCTCTCTCCTGTCTCTCTCTTTCTCTCTATCTATAATTCTCTGTCTCTCTCTGTCTCTCTTTGTCTCTCTCTGTCTTTATCTCTCCGTCTCTCTCCTGTCTCTCTCTGTCTCTCTGTGTCTCTGTCTCTGTCTGTCTCCTCCCCTGCTCTCCCCTGTTTGACCTACTGCTTGTTAGGACTTGATAATGAGATAGTATCTGTGTGTTGAAGATCTCAGGTGGGTGACTGTGTGTGTCCGTCCTCCAGATCCTCCTGTTCTCCTTCCTGAAGGTCATCGAGGACGGAAGTCACATGGTCATGATGGAATGCCCCGACACCGTCAACACGCTCCTGCATGAGTTCTTCCTATGGGAGCCCGACATGTCCAAAAAGGACGCCGTCAAAACCGACCCTGACAACGCTGTTGCCGTCGGCAACAGAGGAGGTGCTGTGCTGCCAGTGGCCAAATAAACAACCAATGAGGCTGCTTGTTTGATGTGGTGAAGCCACACAGAGGGCCTGTGATTGGCAGGTGGTTTACTGTCAGGCTGAAGACGTCCAGAAAGACTAACAGGGTGAGACACTGGACTGAGAGGGAGGAGCTGAGGACAGAGGAGACACAGGAGGGAGGAGAGGAGGGAGGGAGGGAGGAGAGGAAGCCAAGGGTAAAGGAATCAGATGCAACTACAGAGACTTTTGTGGATGTTTCTGTTTTGGTGTCTGTTTCTCTGTCCTCCATCTTGTGGTGTTCATGTTAACCTCACAGACCCTACGGACAGCGGCCATCTTGTGATTCACTCAAGTACTGAGAACTTGTTTGTTGAGTCTGAGCGGTCCTGAGAGACGGACTGGGAGGAGCTGCAGTGTGTCTGAGGAGGCTGAGGAGGAGGCTGGGGAGGAGGCTGAGGAGGAGGCTGAGGAGGAGGCTGAGGAGGAGGCTGGGGAGGAGGCTGAGGAGGAGGCTGAGGAGGAGGCTGGGGAGGAGGCTGAATTCAGCCATGTTCCTGTTCTCTGTTTGTGGTGCTTCTTACAAGAGACAAACATGAGATGGAAGGAACCAGGGGGGGGGGGGACAAGGGGGGAGGAACCGGGGGGGAGGAACTAGGGGGGGGAGGAACTAGGGGGGGAGGATTTTTCCTCTTGCATTTGTTGGTTGTTCCATGTTGGTTGTTCCGTACTGTTGCTATGATACTGTGGACGTAAGCATCGTAAGCAAGGCGTCAAAACAGGAAGTGACACACCAGGAAGTGACACATCAGGAAGTGACACACCAGGAAGTGACACACCAGGAAGTGACACATCAGGAAGTGACACACCAGGAAGTGACACGCTGCACCAATGGCGCCTTCAGACCAGTGGTGGTCGTAAGTAAGCAAACTATGTTCAACAAAACATATGCAATAAGCTATACACTAAGCTAGAAAATGTAACGTAAATAGTAATAAATACAAACATTTAACACAACATGTATACAAGCATTTCATAGAGCAGCGTTTAACCTTGACAGCAGCAACATCTCCCTGTGTGTCAGCTAACACTACAGCTGACACCATTTACACTAACATTATAGCATCATCTAGAAAGCTTAAACCCTAAAGTATAACGTTGACTAAAGCCAGCACTTATACAGCAGGCATGGTTAGCTTCATGTCCCTGCATGGAAGATATTCTAAGATGTCAGAGACTGAGGACAGAGGAGAGGAGAGAGACTGTTACCTGATGACCATGTGATGACATCATCTCAGAACAACACGGATTACATTGTGGAATTCCGGAGGGTTCTAAAGTCAGAATTGTTGTTTTGTTGTTTTCCTTTTTTATTGTTGTTGATTTCCTTCTCTATATGCTACATTTCCTGTATTTGTAAGACTGTGACTGTCAGGACTCTGAATAAAGCTCGTCTAGAGTAACCATGGAAACACAGGGCAGCAGAACCTCAGACCCTCAGCAAAGAAGACCTGTCTCTGTCTCAGTCAGACGGTTACAGGTGCGAGTGAGACAGGTACAGGTGAGAGTGAGACAGGTACAGGTGAGAGTGAGACAGGTACAGGTGAGAGTGAGACAGGTACAGGTGAGAGTGAGACAGGTACAGGTGAGAGTGAGACAGGTACAGGTGAGAGTGAGACAGGTACGGGTGAGAGTGAGACAGGTACAGGTGTGAGTGAGACAGGTACAGGTGAGAGTGAGACAGGTACGGGTGAGAGTGAGACAGGTACAGGTGAGAGTGAGACAGGTACAGGTGAGAGTGAGACAGGTACAGGTGAGAGTGAGACAGGTACAGGTGAGAGTGAGACAGGTACAGGTGAGAGTGAGACAGGTACAGGTGAGAGTGAGACAGGTACAGGTGAGAGTGAGACAGGTACGGGTGAGAGTGAGACAGGTACAGGTGAGAGTGAGACAGGTACAGGTGAGAGTGAGACAGGTACAGGTGAGAGTGAGACAGGTACAGGTGTGAGTGAGACAGGTACAGGTGAGAGTGAGACAGGTACAGGTGAGAGTGAGACAGGTACAGGTGAGAGTGAGACAGTTAAGGGTTGGCGTGTGTGCTAAATCCTGTTTAACGGATGCTACATGATTATGCAATCTGGACAAAACTGAGACCAGAGTTACAGGACAACCCAAAAAACTAAACAGAAGTGAAAAAAGTTCATTTAAAGGGTTCAGTTCAGTTCAGTTAAAGTTTATTGTCCCCCAAGGAGGAAACTTGTCTTGCAGCAGGTAAAAAACATACAGATAACACAACAGGGATGAATCGTTTTCATGGTAAAAGTGAGTTGGAGAAAACAAACTATTCCAAAGTGTCTAAAAAGTGTCTCATATGAAAGGAGCTTGTGTTATGAAGAGGGATCCCAAACACAGTAACGGTCAACAGGTTTCAACTGTGTGGACGATTCAGAACAACTAAAGATGAATGTTTAGCTCAGTGGGTAGAGCCTGTTGAGATGACAGGTTCAAATCCCTCTCATCGCTTTGCATAACAGTGTAAATGTTAAACGATGATGTAACAGTCTTATCACTGTAAAGATGGCAGCATCACCCTCCATGTGAACACTTATCCCTGTCAAGTGATACAACAAGCTGCCATTTGTGTGGTCATGTGACCGATGCGTTCCTCCCCAGGACTCCTCCCCTTCCTGTCCCCTGTCTGTGTGTAGATGAGCACCATGGATCCTCATGCTTGTATTCCATGTATGAATGTGCCTTTTATGGCATGAAATAAAAAAACGTCTGTTTCCATTCTAGAAGCCTGTTTGTTGTTCTTTCTTTGGACAGAATGGAGCAGGTTATGTCTGTATGTTGCTTTGTTGTTCACAGTCAGGTGCACTGTTGTTGTTGTTGATGTTGTTGTTGCTGCTTTGTTGCTGTTGTTTGCTGTTGTTTTCTTTCCTACAGGTCCACTACAGCCTGTCGGAGATGCCTGCGTTATAATTGTAACTTGTTCGGCTGGATGCTCTTATAGTTCTTTCCTTTGGCACTTATTGGTTCTCATGATGTATGTTTCATCATCTATAAGCCTGCTGTGTTCGGGGTCTAACACCTTGTTATGCTCAGTGACTGATGCTCTTTAGTAAAGCTCTCTCTTGTAAGTCGCTTTGGATAAAAGCATCTGATAAATGAATAAATGTAAGTGTAGCCTGTGTGGATGTGTCTGTCTGTCTGTCTGTCTGTGTGTGTGGATGTGTCTGTCTGTCTGTCTGTGTGTGTGGATGTGTCTGTCTGCCTGCCTGTCTGTCTGTCTGTCTGTGTGTGGATGTGTCTGCCTGCCTGCCTGTCTGTCTGTCTGTGTGTGTGTGTATGTGATTAATTTTAAGTTATACATTTCATGTGACAAAATGGATAGTTGTAGCAGCATTTGTCAGTACGGATATAATTCTTTCACATTAGCCAAGGAAACTATTGAAATCAATAAGTTTAACCAGCAGCCTATTTTAGTATCGCAACAGATGCCGATATTGCATGTTGAGCAGACGCACTCTGATTGGCTACCAGTGGGCCCAAACAAACGTAGACCTGCGCATGCGTGTAGATGACTATGGAGGACAGTTTGAGCTGTTCGCAGGAAAACGAGCATTAAGTGTCTCCTTCTTGAGAGTTTGTTGCTAAGAAACGTATTTTGGATATATTCACTGCACTGGTAAGTAAACTGCAGAAGGATCTGTAGCCTTTAACCTGTTTAATCTGTCTGTATGCGACTGAATGACGATATTAGTGCTAGCCTAGAGCTACTAGCTATGTTAGAAGCCAGCTAGCAGAGCAGCGGCAGGTTAGCGCAGCGGCAGGTTAGCGCAGCGGCAGGTTAGCGCAGCGGCAGGTTAGCGCAGCGGCAGGTTAGCGCAGCGGCAGGTTAGCGCAGCGGCAGGTTAGCGCAGCGGCAGGTTAGCGCAGCGCAGCGTGTGTGGGTGTGTGTATTTATCTGTACGTGTGTGTACATGTGTGTGTGTGTATGCGTGTGTGTGTGTGTGTGTATATGTGTGTGTACACATTAAGCCTTAACCTGAAACATGGATCAAACCAAATTAAATCAATGAAATACAAACTACAGGATGTTCCAGCTGTTCCTCTAATCTCCTACATGTTATTATGACATGTTAATATCACATGTTAACATCACAGGCAGGTGTGGTCTGTTTCTGGGATGGCGTCCGAGTCTGGACTACTGACTCCAGCCGCCGTTTCCAAGGTGATCATGACGTTTCACCCGACCAATGAGGAGTTCCGTAACTTCAGCCGCTACATCGCCTATATGGAGTCCCAGGGGGCGCACAAGGCTGGCCTGGCCAAGGTGAGGACACAGCGCTGTTAAGTGTTTAGCTTGCTAGGCTGAGCCAGGGTGCTGTGCTGTGGCTGTTAGCTGTGCTGTCTACTGTGTTGTGGCTGTTAGCTGTGCTGTCCACTGTGCTGTGGCTGTTAGCTGTGCTGTCCACTGTGCTGTGGCTGTTAGCTGTGCTGTTCACTGTGCTGTGCTGTTCACTGTGCTGTGTCTGTTAGCTGTGCTGTCCACTGTGCTGTGTCTGTTAGCTGTGCTGTCTACTGTGTTGTGGCTGTTAGCTGTGCTGTCCACTGTGCTGTGGCTGTTAGCTGTGCTGTTCACTGTGCTGTGGCTGTTAGCTGTGCTGTTCACTGTGCTGTGTCTGTTAGCTGTGCTGTCCACTGTGTTGTGGATGTTAGCTGTGCTGTCCACTGTGCTGTGTCTGTTAGCTGTGCTGTCCACTGTGTTGTGGATGTTAGCTGTGCTGTCTACTGTGTTGTGGCTGTTAGCTGTGCTGTCCACTGTGCTGTGGCTGTTAGCTGTGCTGTGGCTGTTAGCTGTGCTGTCTGCTGTGCTGTGGCTGTTAGCTGTGCTGTGCTGTGTCTGTTAGCTGTGCTGTCTACTGTGTTGTGGCTGTTAGCTGTGCTGTCCGCTGTGCTGTGTCTGTTAGCTGTGCTGTTCACTGTGCTGTGTCTGTTAGCTGTGCTGTCTTCTGTGTTGTGTCTGTTAGCTGTGCTGTTCACTGTGCTGTGGCTGTTAGCTGTGCTGTCTACTGTGTTGTGTCTGTTAGCTGTGCTGTTCACTGTGCTGTGTCTGTTAGCTGTGCTGTCTTCTGTGTTGTGGCTGCTAGCTGTGCTGTTCACTGTGTTGTGGCTGCTAGCTGTGCTGTCTACTGTGTTGTGGCTGTTAGCTGTGCTGTCTACTGTTTTTCCCTGCCGGATGGTGATAACACACATGCTCTCCAGATTGTCCCCCCAAGGACTGGAAGCCCAGGCGTTCCTATGACGACCTAGATAACCTGGTGATCCCAGCACCCATCCAGCAGCTGGTGAGCGGCCAATCAGGACTCTTCACCCAGTACAACATCCAGAGAAGGCGATGACCGTGCGAGAGTTCTGCAAGATGGCCAACAGTGACAAGTGAGTGAGACAGACAGACAGACAGGCAGACAAGACAGACAAAGACCAGACAGACAGACAGACAGGCAGGCAGGCAAAGACCAGACAGACAGACAGACAGACAAAGAACAGACAGGCAGACCAGACAAAGACCAGACAGACAGACAGACAGACAAAGAACAGACAGACAGACAGACAGGCAGACAGATAGACAGGCAGACAAAGACCAGACAGACAGACAGG
>CM059328.1:65285-70285 GCA_030340685.1 Protosalanx chinensis
CCACAGGCTCCTCGTCCTGGCCTGAAGCTGGGCGTGGCCAGCCTGCTCTTCCACAAGACCCAGAGCTCCAGAGAGGCTGTGCAGGTGAACAGCTTCCCCAGGCAGCATCACACACAGCTGCATGTGCACAGCTACGCTCGCGAACACCAGCCTCGACACCTGCAGAACAAGGCCCAGAACCTGGCCCAGACCCACACTGTCAGCCCTGTGAAGAACGGCTCCACCAGCCTTGTGGTGAGGCAGCAGCAGCCAGGCGAGACCCAGGCTTCTGGGGAGAGGTCTGAGGCCTTCTGCAGTCCAAGCCCGAGGCAGCCTGAGGCAGGGAGGCAGCCTGAGGCAGGGAGACAGACTGAGGCAGGGAGGCAGACTGAGGCAGGGAGGCAGACTGAGGCAGAGTCCACCAAAGCAAACAAAAGGTTTGTATTGATACATTTGTACTTCAGTTCTTAATGAGCCTCCTGTGGAAGTGTTAAGCCAGTAAAATGCATCTGTCTTGCAGTTTCCCTGTGTGGCTGTGTTTGGAGCAGTGCCTGGTGCTGGCCAGAAGGGGGCAGTGTCTGGTGCTGGCCAGAAGGGGGCAGTGTCTGGTGCTGGCCAGAAGAGGGCAGTGTCTGGTGCTGGCCAGAAGGGGGCAGTGCCTGGTGCTGGCCAGAAGGGGGCAGTGTCTGGTGCTGGCCAGAAGGGGGCAGTGCCTGGTGCTGGCCAGAAGGGGGCAGTGTCTGGTGCTGGCCAGAAGGGGGCAGTGTCTGGTGCTGGCCAGAAGAGGGCAGTGTCTGGTGCTGGCCAGAAGGGGGCAGTGCCTGGTGCTGGCCAGAAGGGAGCAGTGCCTGGTGCTGGCCAGAAGGGGGCAGTGTCTGGTGCTGGCCAGAAGGGGGCAGTGTCTGGTGCTGGCCAGAAGGGGGCAGTGTCTGGTGCTGGCCAGAAGGGGGCAGTGTCTGGTGCTGGCCAGAAGGGGGCAGTGTCTGGTGCTGGCCAGAAGGGGGCAGTGCCTGGTGCTGGCCAGAAGGGGGCAGTGTCTGGTGCTGGCCAGAAGGGGGCAGTGCCTGGTGCTGGCCAGAAGGGGGCAGTGCCTGGTGCTGGCCAGAAGGGGGCAGTGCCTGGTGCTGGCCAGAAGGGGGCAGTGTCTGGTGCTGGCCAGAAGGGGGCAGTGTCTGGTGCTGGCCAGAAGGGGGCAGCAGAGCCAGGTCTCTCCTACTGTCAGACTGTGAAGAAGAGACAGCAGCAGAATCTGGGCAGTCTGCCTCGACACCA
The DNA here is from genome assembly GCA_030340685.1 of Protosalanx chinensis. Taxonomy (NCBI): domain Eukaryota; kingdom Metazoa; phylum Chordata; class Actinopteri; order Osmeriformes; family Salangidae; genus Protosalanx; species Protosalanx chinensis. Next base: position 66,537 of record CM059328.1, read on the forward strand.
CCCTCTGATCAGGAATGACTGCAGTGACCAAGGTGAGGAACAGTCCTGCCTGCTAAACTCCTAAAACCCTGGAGGAACAGAAAGCTACATTCCTTCCTTTGCTCTGTTCTGTCCTCTCTCTCCCGTCCCTCCATGTCTCTGACCCTCGCCCGCCCCCCTGCAGAGGAGGAGCAGGAGCAGGAGCAGGAGGAGGTGTGGCGGAGATGCAGTCCAGAGGCAGAGAGGGAATATAACACAAAGGCTGGTCTGCAGAGTCCATACTGTGCTGTCTGCATGCTGTTCCACACACACCAGAAGGTACACACACTCTCCAGCAAATAAACACTCTCCAGCAGCTACACACACACACACTCTCCAGCTGGTACAGCTTGTGCAGCATGGTAAATGTCCCCCCAGTGTCTTCAGTATATGTTGTTCCTGCTGCTCCCCAGGTAGAGGGCCCAGCAGTCCAGCTGGTGGGGGTGCAGGGGGGCCCCCAACGCTCCAGGCCCCTCATCCCCGAGGTCTGCTTCAGAAGCTCACACAAGAAGGGGGAGGGGACGGGGCCGGAGCCTGGTGAGGGGGCGGGGCTCAGGGAGGACCTGACCACGCCCCATCTGGAGCCGGACGGGACCAGTTGGCTGATCAGCTGCTCACAGTGCTGCGTCCGTGTCCATACCAGTGAGAACATACTGTGACATCACATCACCACACTATGACATCACATCACCACATTGTGACATCACATCACCACACTGTGACATCACATCAACACACTGTGACATCACATAACCACATTGTGACATCACATCAACACACTGTGACATCACATCACCACATTGTGACATCACATCACCACACTGTGACATCACATCAACACACTGTGACATCACATCACCACACTGTGACATCACATCACCACACTGTGACATCATCACCACACTATGACATCACATCACCACACTGTGACATCATCACCACACTATGACATCACATCACCACACTGTGACATCATCACCACACTGTGACATCACATCACCACACTGTGACATCATCACCACACTATGACATCACATCACCACACTCTGACATCATCACCACCCTGTGACATCATCACCACACTGTGACATCATCACCACACTGTGACATCATCACCACGCTCTGACATCATCACCACCCTGTGACATCATCACCACACTATGACATCTTCGCCACACTGTGACATCACCACCACGCTGTGACATCATCACCACGCTGTGACATCATCACCACGCTGTGACATCAACACCACCCTGTGACATCATCACCACGCTGTGACATCAACACCACACTGTGACATCATTACCTCACTGTGACATCATCACCACACTGTGACATCATCACCACACTGTGACATCATCATCACACTGTGACATCACCACACTGTGACATCACCACACTGTGACATCACCACACTGTGACATCACCACATATGTTCTGTTGTCCTCCAGGTTGCTACGGCGTCCCAGAGGGGACGGAGCCAGGCACCTGGCAGTGTGCCCGCTGTGAGGCCAACGCTCAGACCCAGGTCAGTGAAACACTACACACACCCTCACACTGACACACACACACCCTCACACTGACACACACACACCCTCACACTGACACACACACACCCTCACACTGACACACACCCTCACACTGACCCACACACACCCTCACACTGACACACACACACCCTCACACTGACACACACCCTCACACTGACACACACCCTCACACTGACACCCTCACACTGACACACACACACCCTCACACTGACACACACCCTCACACTGACACACGCCCTCACACTGACACACACACACCCTCACACTGACACACACCCTCACACTGACACACACCCTCACACTGACACACACCCTCACACTGACACACGCCCTCACACTGACACACACCCTCACACTGACACACACACACACCCTCACACTGACACACACCCTCACACTGACACACACACACCCTCACACTGACACACACCCTCACACTGACACACACCCTCACACTGACACACACCCTCACACTGACACACACCCTCACACTGACACACACCCTCACACTGACACACACACACCCTCACACTGACCCACACACACCCTCACACTGACACACACACACCCTCACACTGACACACACCCTCACACTGACACACACACACCCTCACACTGACACACACCCTCACACTGACACACACCCTCACACTGACACACACCCTCACACTGACACACACCCTCACACTGACACACACCCTCACACTGACACACACCCTCAGTGAAACACTACACACACCCTAACATTGTGTGTGTGTGTGTGTGTGCAGGACTGCTGCTTGTGTCCTCTGCGTGGTGGAGCTTTGCAAAGAGCCAACAATGACAAGTGAGTGTTCGACTTACACACACTAATACACACTAATACACACTAATACACACTAATACACACTAACACACACTAACACACACTAACACACACTAACACACACTAACACACACTAATACACACTAACACACACTAATACACACTAATACACACTAATACACACTAATACACACTAATACACACTAACACACACTAACACACACTAATACACACTAACACACACTAACACACACTAACACACACTAATACACACTAACACACACTAATACACACTAACACACACTAATACACACTAATACACACTAATACACACTAATACACACTAACACACACTAATACACACTAATACACACTAATACAAACTAATACACACTAATACACACTAATACACACACAGCATGTTGTGTGGGTAGAGAGGGCCTCACACACAGCATGTTGTGTGGGTAGAGAGGGCCTCACACACAGCATGTTGTGTGGGTAGAGAGGGCCTCACACACAGCATGTTGTGTGGGTAGAGAGGGCCTCACACACAGCATGTTGTGTGGGTAGAGAGGGCCTCACACACAGCATGTTGTGTGGGTAGAAAGGGCCTCACACACAGCATGTTGTGTGGGTAGAGAGGGCCTCACACACAGCATGTTGTGTGGGTAGAGAGGGCCTCACACACAGAACAGTGTTTTTACAGAAGTGTACCAGAGGACATGTTTACAGGAGGGGAATGTCCACACCGGACACAGTTGTGCAATGTTGCCATTTCCTTGAGCATGTAGCAGTCAGCCTCCCCCACACAGAGTTACAATGTCCTACTTCTTGTCCCCCTCCCCCACACATGGTCACATGATGTCCTCCTTCCTGTCCCCCTCCCCCACACATGGTCACATGATGTCCTCCTTCCTGTTTGGTCAGATGGGTGCATGTGCTGTGTGCCATCACGGTGCTGGAGGCTTGTTTCGTCAGCACGTTGGAGCGCAGCCCCGTCGACCTGCGTGGGATCCCGCTGTCCAGGTTCAAACTGGTAAGGACCCACTACCTCAGAGGGGGGGGGGGGCTGCTGTGAGTGAAAACAAATGCATCCTGAATGACTTGTGTTCCTGTGAAGGATATCAGACTTCAAGTCATCAAAAGCACATAAGATGGGTTCTAGACGAGCCTGTTCTGGAACATAGACAACTGGTACTAAATTAAATACTATAAAATCTAAATGTACAGCCCTTTTTACAAGCAACGTCACAAAGGGCTTCAAATACGCCTATAGAACTGCCCCTCAACCAACCTAAACCCTCAAGGAAGACGAGGAGAAACTCACTAGAGGAAAAACAACTGGTAGAAACCTTAGGAGAAGTACAGTGAGGTCT
>CM059328.1:75285-83249 GCA_030340685.1 Protosalanx chinensis
TATCACATCCTAGATCACATCCTCTATCACATCCTAGATCACATCCTCTGTCACATCCTCTATCACATCCTCTATCCCATCTTAGATAACATCCTAGATCACATCCTAGATCACATGCTTGAGAGAGGGACGGCAGATTAAGGATCCATCACCATTCACATCAGCTGGGGTTTCATTTAGAGATTACATTATTAAAACTGTTTAATGCTCTTAAAATCTGTAGAAACCCTCCATGTTTCAGAGATCAGGGATGGATTAGGTTCTGCTGTTCCACTATCATGGCTCCTAGTCTTGACTGTTCCAGATTAATATGCAGAGATCTGATCTTCTGCTTGTTCTGATCCAAGTTTGTTCTTGTTTACATCAGATGTCTCAGTTTTGGTTCCTTATTTAAACCAATGTGTCTCAGGAGGGTGCACACACACACACACACACGCACACACACACACACACACACACGCACACACACACACACACACACTTGCACTCACACACACGTGTGTGCCCATACCTCTTAAACCCTGGTGTTTTGGAGGGCTGTAGTCAGGGAACTGCTTAAGTAAATATCTGACTTGAGAAAACAAGACAATTGTCTGTGTTTTGTTCTAGATTCAAACGCAGATCTGGCAGGGGGGAGGGGCGAGGGGAAAGAAGGTCCACAGAAGAAGGTTCTAGAAGGTTTGTGGAAGGTTCCGTAGAAGAAGGTTCTAGAAGGTTTGTGAATGTTTCTGCAGGAGAACCTTCCAGAAGGTTTGCATGTTTAATACGTACTTATTTAAGTTGACATTACTTAGAACATTCTGGTGTTTACAGCCTTTATCAGATCATTTCAACTGAAGTTAACCTTGAATCAAAACATTGGGTCAGGATATCTGAGTGTTAAAGCACAGGTTCTCACAGCACAGGTTCTCACAGCACAGGTTCTCACAGCACAGGTTCTCACAGCACAGGTTCTCACAGCACAGGTTCTCACAGCACAGTTCTCACAGCACAGGTTCTCACAGCACAGTTCTCACAGCACAGGTTCTCTCAGCACAGTTCTCACAGCACAGGTTCTCTCAGCACAGGTTCTCTCAGCACAGGTTCTCACAGCACAGGTTCTCACAGCACAGTTCTCAAAGCACAGGTTCTCACAGCACAGTTCTCACAGCACAGGTTCTCACAGCACAGGTTCTCACAGCACAGGTTCTCACAGCACAGGTTCTCACAGCACAGTTCTCTCAGCACAGGTTCTCTCAGCACAGGTTCTCACAGCACAGTTCTCACAGCACAGGTTCTCTCAGCACAGTTCTCACAGCACAGGTTCTCACAGCACAGGTTCTCACAGCACAGGTTCTCACAGCACAGTTCTCACAGCACAGGTTCTCACAGCACAGTTCTCACAGCACAGGTTCTCTCAGCACAGTTCTCACAGCACAGGTTCTCACAGCACAGTTCTCACAGCACAGGTTCTCTCAGCACAGGTTCTCTCAGCACAGGTTCTCACAGCACAGGTTCTCACAGCACAGTTCTCAAAGCACAGGTTCTCACAGCACAGTTCTCACAGCACAGGTTCTCACAGCACAGGTTCTCACAGCACAGGTTCTCACAGCACAGTTCTCACAGCACAGTTCTCACAGCACAGGTTCTCACAGCACAGTTCTCACAGCACAGTTCTCACAGCACAGTTCTCACAGCACAGGTTCTCACAGCACAGGTTCTCACAGCACAGGTTCTCTCAGCACAGTTCTCACAGCACAGGTTCTCACAGCACAGGTTCTCACAGCACAGGTTCTCACAGCACAGGTTCTCACAGCACAGTTCTCACAGCACAGGTTCTCTCAGCACAGGTTCTCTCAGCACAGGTTCTCACAGCACAGGTTCTCACAGCACAGTTCTCACAGCACAGTTCTCACAGCACAGGTTCTCACAGCACAGGTTCTCTCAGCACAGGTTCTCTCAGCACAGGTTCTCTCAGCACAGGTTCTCACAGCACAGGTTCTCACAGCACAGTTCTCAAAGCACAGGTTCTCACAGCACAGTTCTCTCAGCACAGGTTCTCACAGCACAGGTTCTCACAGCACAGGTTCTCTCAGCACAGTTCTCACAGCACAGGTTCTCACAGCACAGGTTCTCACAGCACAGGTTCTCACAGCACAGGTTCTCTCAGCACAGGTTCTATCAGCACAGGTTCTCACAGCACAGGTTCTCTCAGCACAGGTTCTCACAGCACAGGTTCTATCAGCACAGGTTCTCACAGCACAGTTCTCAAAGCACAGGTTCTCACAGCACAGGTTCTCTCAGCACAGGTTCTTACAGCACAGGTTCTCTCAGCACAGGTTCTCACAGCACAGGTTCTCTCAGCACAGGTTCTATCAGCACAGGTTCTCTCAGCACAGGTTCTCTCAGCACAGGTTCTCACAGCACAGGTTCTCTCAGCACAGGTTCTCTCAGCACAGGTTCTATCAGCACAGGTTCTCAAAGACAGGAGTCACTATTGAAAGACTCAAATGTCAAACATGACAAGAGGAAGTTCAGAGAGAATCTGCATCTGCTGCTAACTGCCTGTTTCCTGTGTGTGTGTCTGTGTATCCTGTGTGCCCTGTGTGTGTGTGTGTGTGTGTCCTGTGTGTGTCCCGTGTGTGTGTGTCTGTGTATCCTGTGTGCCCTGTGTGTGTGTGTGTCCTGTGTGTGTGTGTCCTGTGTGTGTCCTCTGTGTGTGTGTGTCTGTGTATCCTGTGTGCCCTGTGTGTGTGTGTGTGTCCTGTGTGTGTCCCGTGTGTGTGTGTCTGTGTATCCTGTGTGCCCTGTGTGTGTGTGTGTCCTGTGTGTGTGTGTCCTGTGTGTGTCCTCTGTGTGTGTGTGTCTGTGTATCCTGTGTGCCCTGTGTGTGTGTGTGTCCTGTGTGTGTCCTCTGTGTGTGTGTGTGTGTGTGTGTGTCTGTGTATCCTGTGTGCCCTGTGTGTGTGTGTGCCCTGTGTGTGTGTGTGTCCTGTGTGTGTCCTCTGTGTGTGTGTGTGTCTGTGTATCCTGTGTGCCCTGTGTGTGTGTGTCCTGTGTGTGTGTGTCCTGTGTGTGTCCTCTGTGTGTGTGTGTCTGTGTCTGCCTGCTCGTGTGTAACGCCTGTTTGTTGTTAGAGTTGGTTAAAGTTTTTATTTCAATGATCATTTTGTTTTTCTATTAAATGCTATCCTATTTTTTAATAACACTCCTCTGTTATATGCAGTGTTTACTCTCTGTTTACTCTCTGTTTCTCTCTCACTGAATCTTCAATGTGGAATGTCAGTTCTCATTCTTCACCCTGACTCACCTCCCTCTCCTACTCCTCCCAAATCTCTTTCCTCCTTTCTCCCCCCCGCTCTCTCTCCTCCCCTCTCTCCTTCCCTCCCATCTTATTAGGATCTGCTGACTGATGAGCATGAACTGAGACTCTTTGTGTCCAGAGTACGTCTCTCTCTCTCTCTCTCTCTCTCTCTGTCTCTCTCTCTCTCTGTCTCTCTCTCTCTCTCTGTCTCTCTCTCTCTCTCTCTCTCTCTCTGTCTCTCTCTCTCTCTCCCTCTCTCTCTCTCTCTCTCTCTGTCTCTCTCTCTCTGTCTCTCTCTCTCTCCCTCTCTCTCTCTCCCTCCTGTCTCTCTCTCTCCTCTCTCTCTCTCTCTCTCTCCCTCCTGTCTCAGAGTAGTTCTGTGTTTGTTTTGCTGAAGCTTCTGTGTTGCGGTGAAGACAGTATTTTCGGCTCTGTTATCAACAGGTGGTGGACTGATCCAGCCCAGCCCAGCTGTGTGTGATGTTCACTTCCTGTTAGTCGGATCTTCTGAGTCGGATCTTCTGACGTGTTGATGAGTGTTGAAGCAGAGTTAAGAACATGGAGTTTCTGTGAAAACGTAGCTTTGACATGTTGCTTTTCATTGTCCAGGTTGACAGGGGAGACGAGCATGAAAGCAGTTCAATATGTTTAACTTATCTGGGTTATGAGTGTTTAGCCTTGTTACATTTACATTTAGTCACTTATCAGACGCTCTTATCCAGAGTGACTAGTACCAGCAAGTAGAAGGACATTCCCCCTTGATCTAAGTAGGGTGAAGTACCTTGCCCAAGGACAAAACATAATGTTGTTCTGATCACTGAACCAAAGCCCCGAACCTCTCAGCCACCTGACTTGATCACGACCACATAAGAATCTATTTAGCCAAACTCTGAGTTATTGATCTCTCCCCTAGTTAGGGTGGTTTGGACCAATCAGGGTCAGCGCTTGGTCCTCCCTCCCTCCCTCCCCTCTCTCGCTGTGTTTCCTAAATGTTTTTCAACCTTTCAACCTAAAATAATCTCGACATTTCCTTCTCCATTTTTTTTTTCTCCAACCTTAAAAAAAAAAAGAAATAATCATTTAGCAGGACGCTTTTATCCAAAGCCACTTACAGCAAGTACAAGGACATTCTCCCTGAGGACAGTAGGGTGGAGTGCCTTGCCCAAGGACACAACGTCATGTCTAATATTAATTAGTAATATTGTTTTTATGTGTGTGAAGGGTGAAAGTCTTGAATCTTTCCTTACTCCACATTCCTGTCAGACTTGCCCCAACAGGACATGAGAATAAGACACCATGGATTTGATTCTCATGAACTGAGTCACCACACACACACACACATACACACACACACACACCTTCACCTTGCAACAAAGATTGAGTAGATGTAGCATCTCCTTTGTTGACATCAAAACAGAGAGACGGAGAGAGAGAGGTATAAAGAGAGAGAAAGAGAGTGTTAAAGGGAGGGAGAGTGAGGGAGAGATAAAGAGACAAATAGGTAAAAAGAGAGAAAAGATTCAAAGACAACTACCATGCTGATAATAATAACAATAAAACTGGATCTGTAAACAATAATAAAACATAATGATAATTTAAACATTATTATGTTCATAATTATAATAATAAACACACCGGAGTGTCCCAATTACCTCTCCCCCTCTCCCTCCCCTCTCCCCCTCCCTCCGTACCTCCCTCTCTCTCCCCTCCCTCCCTACCTCCCTCTCTCCCTCCCTCACCTCCCTCTCTCTCCCCTCCCTCCGTACCTCCCTCTCTCTCCCCTCCCTCCCTACCTCCCTCTCTCTCCCCTCCCTCTCTCTCCCCTCCCTCCGTACCTCCCTCTCTCTCCCCTCCCTCCCTACCTCCCTGTGTGTGGTAGTAGACTGTGTAAGTCTCAGCTTAGCTTGTGGCCTCTGGTCTATTCTCTCTCTTTTCCTCTCTCTCTCTCTCTCTCACATGATCAGGCTGGCCTGTAATCGTCTGAGAAATCTGGGTCTGGCAGCATGCAATCCATCCAGCCTTTCCTCCCCTCCTGTCCCTTCTGTCTTCCTTTCCCTCCCTCCCTCCCTCCCTCCCTCCCTCCCTCCCTCCCCTCCCTCCCCTCCCTCCCTCCCTCCCTCTCCCTCCCTCCCTCCCTCCCTCCCTCCCTCCCTCCCTCCCTCCCTCCTCTCCCTCCCTCCCTCCCTCCCTCCCTCCCTCCCCCCTCCCTCCCTCCCTCCCTCCCTCCCCCTCCCTCCCTCCCTCCCTCCCTCCCTCTCTCCCTCCCTCCTCTCTCCCTCCTGTCTCTCTTCACTGAGCTGATGTGTCAGTTTGCCCATCAGAGATTCACAGCAAAACCAAACCAACTGAATTTAAACTAACGGACTTTGTTTCACTCTTCCCATGTTTGTAAGTGTATTGGCTGTTCATCTCCCCCCCCCCCCCTCACCGGACAGCCTGCAGCTGTTACTGGGTAACTAAGGCGAACATTTACACAAGATTTCAAAAGGACAAGGTCACTTCACAAGGTTCGACTGTCTCTCAGACAGGGCTAAACAGACAGGGCTTTCATTCATCTCATCATTACAACAGGAAAAACTGTCTTTACCTCAGATATCCTGTACACACACAAAGGGACACACACACACACACACACAAACACACCATGGAAAAGGTATTCAGCCAAAGAGCACCGTCTTCATCTATGATTCAGAAGTCAGGTTATCCATTACTCTTGTCTAGCAAAGCAAAGCCATGCTGGTTATCCTTCAGTGGTTATCTGAGCTGCAGAGGGCCTGTTCAGAGTCAGGGGGGGGGGGGACATCTTGAGGAACCAGAGAAACACCAGAGAAACACCAGAGAAACACCTGAGAAACACCAGAGAAACACCCGAGAAACACCCGAGAAACACCAGAGAAACACCAGAGAAACACCACAAGAACCTACAAGTTCCCTCTGTTCATACTGACACACAGTAACACGATTAACTAACCAACACTGCTGAAATACCCTGGAGCAACTTCCTGCTGCCTCCACACACACACGCACACACATACACACACACACACACATACACACTATATATAGTAAACCTGCTGACATGGTCCATTAGTTGCTTGTTTGTGGGAGTGTCCAGTCCAGCTCTTTATCTGCTCAGGACAGCGTCTCTCCCTGTGAACTGTAAACAAACCTCCAAGTCTTCCCCCCTCCGCCCTCTTCCCCCCCTCCGCCCTGTGTGTGTCCTCCTGTGTGTCCCCTGTGTGTCCCCTGTGTGTCCTCCTGTGTGTCCTCCTGTGTGTCCCCTGTGTGTCCCCTGTGTGTCCTCCTGTGTGTCCTCCTGTGTGTCCCCTGTGTGTCCTCCTGTGTGTCCTCCTGTGTGTCCTCCTGTGTGTCCCCTGTGTGTCCTCTCTGTGTGTCCTCCTGTGTGTCCCCTGTGTGTCCTCCTGTGTGTCCTCCTGTGTGTCCCCTGTGTGTCCCCTGTGTGTCCTCCTGTGTGTCCTCCTGTGTGTCCTCCTGTGTGTCCCCTGTGTGTCTCCTGTGTGTCCCCTTGTGTGTCCTCCTGTGTGTCCTCCTGTGTGTCCCCTGTGTGTCCCCTGTGTGTCCTCCTGTGTGTCCTCCTGTGTGTCCCCGTGTGTCCCTGTGTGTCCTCCTGTGTGTCCCCCTGTGTGTCCCCCGTGTGTCCCCTGTGTGTCCCCCTGTGTGTCCCCTGTGTGTCCTCCTGTGTGTCCCCCGTGTGTCCCCTGTGTGTCTCCTGTGTGTCCCCCTGTGTGTCTCCTGTGTGTCCCCATGTGTCCCCCTGTGTGTCTCCTGTGTGTCCCCCTGTGTGGTCCTCCTGTGTGTCCCCTGTGTGTCCCCCGTGTGTCCCTGTGTGTCTCCTGTGTGTCCCCCTGTGTGTCCCCATGTGTCCCCCTGTGTGTCTCCTGTGTGTCCCCCTGTGTGTCCTCCTGTGTGTCCCCCTGTGTGTCTCCTGTGTGTCTCCTGTGTGTCCCCCCTGTGTGTCCCCCGTGTGTCCCCTGTGTGTCCCCCTGTGTGTCCCCCGTGTGTCCCCTGTGTGTCCCCCTGTGTGTCTCCTGTGTGTCCCCATGTGTCCCCGCTGTGTGTCTCCTGTGTGTCTCCTGTGTGTCCCCCTGTGTGTCCCCCGTGTGTCCCCTGTGTGTCTCCTGTGTGTCTCCTGTGTGTCCCCCTGTGTGTCCCCTGTGTGTCCCCTCAGCCTTGAGGAGACTGTGGTCAGTGTGTGCCTCTCTGCCTCTGGTCCTCCACCTCAGACAGGACTGAAGATGGCAGCTCTCCCCGAAGCCTAGTCTGTTATGTTGACATGGTGTAAAACACACGGGTGTGTGTGTGAGTGTGTGAGAGAGTGTGTGTGTGTGAGTGTGTGTGAGAGAGAGAGTGTGTGTGTGTGAGTGTGTGTGAGAGAGAGAGTGTGTGTGTGTGAGTGTGTGTGAGAGAGCGAGTGTGTGTGTGAGTGTGTGTGTGGTGAGGTGTGTGTGAGAGAGAGAGTTTGTGTGTGTGAGTGTGTGTGAGAGAGAGAGTGTGTGTGTGTGAGTGTGTGTGAGAGAGAGAGTGTGTGTGTGTGAGTGTGTGTGAGAGAGAGAGTGTGTGTGTGTGAGTGTGTGTGAGAGAGAGAGTGTGTGTGTGTGAGTGTGTGTGTGAGTGTGTGTGAGAGAGAGAGTGTGTGTGTGTGTGTGTATAAATACTTGAT
>CM059328.1:83749-86249 GCA_030340685.1 Protosalanx chinensis
TAAACAAAAATAATACAAAACTTGAGATTTATCACTAATTAGTTGAGCTAAATAGATTTGAGGCTTCAGCCACATGTGTTCCTGGTTGAAAGGTCAGGTGTAACTATCCAGCATGACCTCTGCTATGCTGCTTCCTGTCCTGAAACGCTACTCCTGCTCTTTAACTTCTATATTCCTGTCAGGTCAGTTTTATTATTGCTACTGGTGATGCTGTAACCCGGTACAACCTGTGTCAGTGCTTTAACCTTTCTAAAGAGTCTATAGCAGAGAACAAGTCTACATTAGCAGCCTGTGTTAGCATTCTGGCTCACTACAGCCAATTATACAGCAATAATTACAGTCTGGGGTCAAATAAGGAAGAGATGGGGGTCAAAGGTCAGCACCCAGATGGAGGAGGTGGGACTAAGGAGACGTAGGCGGAGCATAGAACAGCCAATCAACATGTCTGGTGACGGTCCCCCCTGCTGGGCGGACGAAGACACAATCCCAGCCAGACGGAGCTCCGCCCTCTCATCACAGCTCGCCCTCGCCAGCACGCCAGCAACACTCAAGCGCTGTCAAAGCTTGCAGTTAATTCCAGATTTTTGAAAGACCGCAACTACCACTTGATGCTGCTCGATGATGTCACATGACAGGATGCTACATCACAGGATGTGATGTAATGAGCCATGCAACAGAGTAGGAGAGGTTAGCGCTGGACCACACTGGAGCTGGAAAGAGGAGAGTGTGAGTGAACTTATCAAAGTCTCCTGAAGTGTCGGAATAGACGACGTTCTTTAGGATCAGTCGAGGAAGACGGTTACCCTGGAAGCTGTTAATGATCTGCCAATCGCTGATGCACTGTTTATATATAAATATCTATATGTTTTCAATTTTCTTAATAAACTGAAATTTATTCAAATGTGGGGCAGGTATTTTTCATGTCAACACTTGCAGATATTACAATTTTAACAAGAAGATCTGAAAAGTTGCTGTTGGATGAAATCATCCAGAGTAAAGGTGGAGTAGACACACACATGCATACAAAATATGTACACACTAATACATGAGCATAAACACACGTAAGTAAGCAAGGTTTAATCTACTGGAGTGTAGTTCGTGTGTGAACTGGTCACGATGCGAGTGGACAGGCTGCGTTTCATTCATCCTGTTTTGCTGATAAAGTTGGTCAAGACCAAGAGCTCAAGGACAGAGCAGCTTGATTTGCTTAGTTGGAATCTAGTTTCTGAGTTGTTACAAAACTTGTTCAGCTGAATGCTCTTAGCTTTTCCTTTGGCACTTATTAGTTTCTCACCATGTATGTTTCATAATCTCTAAACCCGCTATAGTTTGGGGTCTATCACGCTGCTATGATCAGTGACTGGTGCTTTTTTTTTTTTTAAGCATCTGATGAATGAATACATGTAAATGTCATGTATGGAATAAGCAGTCATACACATGATCCCCGTGTCGTCTGTTTGTCTTCATGTTTTTGTGTTTTGACGCTCAGCAGAAAGAGGAACCTGCATCTCTGTAGCTCGACTGGATCAACCGGAGCAGGAAGAATGTCTCCAAGTGAGTGAATCTGTGCCAGGGACTTCCTGCTCCCTGCTGTGAGGGTGTATATATGTGAGTGTGTGTGAGGGTGTGTGAGGGAGGGTTTGTATAGGTGTGAGTGTGTGTGTGGGGGTGTGTGAGTGTGGGTTTGTATAGGTGTGTGTGGGGGTGTGTGAGTGTATTTGTGTCTTAGAAACATGTTCCTCAGGTTTTCATCAGGTGCACCATGCCCTGACAACACTAGCCTTACACACACACTCACACACACAGACTCACACTCATGCACACACACAATAACGGGCACACACTCACACAATCACACACTAACCAGGAAGCTGTAGTGGAGCGCTTGTGCCATCTGCTGGTGAAGAAACACACGACAGCCTCCACAGACCAGCTAGATCAGGGGTCTCCAACCCTGGTCCTCAGGGGCTGCTGTCCTGACAGTTCTAGATGTTTCCCTGCTCCAGCACACCTCCACAGAGCTTGATAACGACGCTTTATTAGAATCAGGTGTGCTGGAGCAGGGAAACATCTAAAGCCTTCAGGACAGCGGCCCTCCTGAGGACCAGGGTTGGAGACCCCTGAGCTGGCTGTTCTGATCCTGATCACTGGGTTGGAGAACCACTGCTGAGCAAGGTCACAGCAACAAACCTGGGTGACTTTGTGTGTTTGTGTTGAAAAGAGCATGTTTTGGTGAGTTTGTGTGTTTGGGTGTGTGTTGCAGAAAGAGAGTGTGTAAGTATTTTGGTGTGTGTATGTTTGTGCATGCTGCATTGAGATATATGTCAGACATGCAGCGAGACCGTTAGTATGTGTGTGTGCGCTTGTTGTGTGTCTGTATGTTTGTGTGTGTTTACATGACTGTGTGACATAAGTGTGACTAAAGGAGTGTGTGTGTGTAAAGTAGTGTGTGTGTCTGTAAAGGAGTGTGTGTTTAAAGGAGTGTGTGTTTAAAGGAGTG
>CM059328.1:91249-103749 GCA_030340685.1 Protosalanx chinensis
AGGAGTGAGGAGGAGGAGAGGGGGAGGAGTGAGGAGGAGGAGAGGAGGGAGGAGAAGGAGAGGAGGAGGAGTGAGGAGGAGGAGAGGGGGAGGAGTGAGGAGGAGGAGAGGGGGAGGAGTGAGGAGGAGGAGAGGGGGAGGTGGAGTAATCAGCTCTACAGAGTTCCTGGTGAATAAACCTCTCTAGAGGTCATCAACATGAGGACATATCTCCTCTTCTCTTTTCAGCCTTCACACACACACACACACACACACACCACGCTACCATCAACAACTGCCTGATAAGAATCCAGGATGGATGGAAGGTTGATGAGATGGAGGGAGAGAGATGGAGGGGGAGAGATGGAGGGGAAGAGAGATGGAGGGAGAGAGATGGAGGGGAAGAGAGATGGAGGGGAAGAGAGATGGAGGGGAAGAGAGATGGAGGGGAAGAGAGATGGAGGGGAAGAGAGATGGAGGGAGAGAGATGGAGGGGAAGAGATGGAGGGAGAGAGATGGAGGGGAAGAGAGATGGAGGGGAAGAGAGATGGAGGGGAAGAGAGATGGAGGGAGAGAGATGGAGGGAGAGAGATGGAGGGAGAGAGATGGAGGGAGAGAGATGGAGGGGAAGAGAGATGGAGGGAGAGAGATGGAGGGGAAGAGAGATGGAGGGGAAGAGAGATGGAGGGGAAGAGAGATGGAGGGGAAGAGAGATGGAGGGGAAGAGAGATGGAGGGGAAGAGAGATGGAGGGGAAGAGAGATGGAGGGGAAGAGAGATGGAGGGGAAGAGAGATGGAGGGGAAGAGAGATGGAGGGAGAGAGATGGAGGGGAAGAGAGATGGAGGGAGAGAGATGGAGGGAGAGAGATGGAGGGGAAGAGAGATGGAGGGGAAGAGAGATGGAGGGAGAGAGATGGAGGGGAAGAGAGATGGAGGGAGAGAGATGGAGGGAGAGAGATGGAGGGAGAGAGATGGAGGGGAAGAGAGATGGAGGGAGAGAGATGGAGGGGAAGAGAGATGGAGGGAGAGAGATGGAGGGGAAGAGAGATGGAGGGAGAGAGATGGAGAGAGATGGAGGGAGAGAGATGGAGGAAGAGAGATGGAGGGAGAGAGATGGAGGGGAAGAGAGATGGAGGGAGAGAGATGGAGGGGAAGAGAGATGGAGGGAGAGAGATGGAGGGGAAGAGAGATGGAGGGAGAGAGATGGAGGGAGAGAGATGGAGGGAGAGAGATGGAGGAAGAGAGATGGAGGGAGAGAGATGGAGGGGAAGAGAGATGGAGGGAGAGAGATGGAGTGGTGAAGAGGCAGACTTCACAGCAGGAATCTTACCATACTTATAAAGATCTAAAAACCTCCTACCCTCGTCCAGCTCAACTTCATAAGGTGAAGGACGCCTCTTTACCCTGCTGCTGGGGTACAACCCAAAGTGATCTGACTCCCCCTGGCTGCTGGGAGGAACACACACACACGTGAGTGTTACCATACACACACACAGAGCACACACACACACACAAGGAACACACACATACACACACACAAAACACACAAAACATACACACACATACATACACACACACTCATACACTCTATATACAGTATATGCATATTCACACACATACCTACACACACAAAGGCAGTATAAACACAACACTTAGGATTTCTACACACACACACACACACACAGACAGTGTATATACAACACACTATATGCATGTGTAGTATATGAAGAACACAAATGTACATATACATATATATATCTGTACAGTATTGACACATACCACCGACAAACTGCACCCTTATCTTTAGAATAGAAAATCTATCACATTTCAATGGGTCAAATGACCAAGTTATTATTTATTTAAATTAATAACTACAAGGCCACAAACAAAATAAACAATACTTTTTTATATAAATATATTTTTGTTTACTTCAAAGTTGTGTTAAATAGCTTTAAAGGGTCTTACAGCGTTAAAATGCCATACATAACATCAGATACATTATTGAGAATGATTTTTAAAGGGTAAATAAAATTTTCAGAAATGTCTCCATTACGAGACTAATAATATATTATGTTATTATTATGCAATTATTTGTCATCTATTGTCATTGTAAAAATAATAAATAGTCTAACATGCTAGTTTACCTGTTGATGACCAGAGGTTGAGCCAGGTTGTACAGCATCGCTCGCGCCGGGACAGGGAACGCGCTCGAGCTCAGCTGAACCATCCGCGCGCTGTTCAGAGCGTCTCTGTGCGGCAGCGGCAGCGGCACGGGAGGTCTGCGAAGCTCCGTGATCGGTACCGTGTGTCTGTCCGCTCTCAGCTCCCCCGCCTTTATAACACCTCTCCTCGAGAGCTCTATCACGGGGACCCCCCCCTTCAGGTCAAGGGCGTCAAGAGTAGTTTCCTTGGCAACGCCGTTAGTGATGATAGTCCCGTTTAGCGCGCTGCGAGGAGGAGCTTCATCAGACTCTGCTCTGTCCTCCTCCTCCACGAGCTTCTCCTCTTCCTCACCCTCCTCCTCCTCCTCCTCCTTGTATCCATTCGCAGTGGTGAGCGGTGAGCTTGGGCTCGGTCCACTACCGACCTCCCGTATCCGTTTATCCATCATCCCCGCTGCCTGAGAGGCCGAGCAGAGCCCGTCTGGGACCGCGAAGACACACACACAAACACATACAAACACACACAAACACACACAAACACACACAAACACACACAAACACACACAAACACGGACAGAAAGGAGGAAGACTTCAAGTCTGCATGTCACTATAACACCGCCTCCATTTCCCTAAAACGTGACAGCCTAATTTATTGAATCATATTTATAATCGAACCATAGGTGTTATAATCTAACACAGTGGACCTCAGGGCCCCACACTGTCCTGCATGTTCTAGATGTTTCCCTGGTCCTCAGGGCCCCACACTGTCCTGCATGTTCTAGATGTTTCCCTGGTCCTCAGGGGCCCCACTGTCCTGGATGTTTTAGATGTTTCCCTGGCCCTCAGGGCCCCACTGTCCTGCATGTTTTAGATGTTTCCCTGGTCCTCAGGGGCCACTGTCCTGCATGTTCTAGATGTTTCCCTGGCCCCCAGGGCCTCATTGTCCTGCATGTTCTAGATGTTTCCCTGGCCCTCAGGGCCCACTGTCCTGGATGTTCTAGATGTTTCACTGGTCCTCAGGGCCTCATTGTCCTGCATGTTTTAGATGTTTCCCTGGCCCCCAGGGCCTCATTGTTCTGCATGTTCTAGATGTTTCCCTGGTCCTCAGGGCCTCACTGTCCTGGATGTTTTAGATGTTTCCCTGGCCCTCAGGGCCCACTGTCCTGGATGTTTTAGATGTTTCCCTGGCCCTCAGGGCCCACTGTCCTGGATGTTTTAGATGTTTCCCTGGTCCTCAGGGCCTCATTGTCCTGCATGTTTTAGATGTTTCCCTGGTCCAGCACGCCTGATTCTAATACATACGGATTCTACAGACCTGGATAACGACCCATTCAGTAGAATAAGGTGTGTTGGAGCAGGGAAACATCTAAAACATGCAGGACATGAGGTCCTGAGGACCTGATCTAACAGATGTTATAATCTAACATATAGATGTGATATCTAACCTATAACTGACACAAACCCTCATGTTTGGACACGGTCATCATGGTTTCCTGCATGTTGCTGATTTCCACCGCCCAGCTTAGATCACAGAATGAGCTTTAAATAAACACAATGACTGAACTGAACTAGTCTGAAAAAAGGAACAGTTGGTTCGATTATTTCGAGTTGTTAAGAAATGTTTTAAAATTCAGTTTTGGTCTGTTTAGAGTTTAAGATCTAACGAATATCGCCTGATGTCTGTCTATAATGGACTTCAGTTATCTTAGACTCTAAATTACACAGAATAACGAAACATTAATTTGATAACCAGCCGCTGTGTTTGTTTGTTCTTACCAATCCGTTTATTTTTGAGCAAGTTTAAGATTTATAATTTAAAAGGATAATTCTGAAATGTTTTTTTTGTTGTTGATCTGTCGTCGCCGTCTTAAATCTATTTAGTTTATTCCTTAATCGATGTGATCTATTCATTCAAAATTAATAGTTTAATATGGGAAAATACGAGAACTAAATCGAACATTAAATAGAATCAATCTATTTCTTCCGATGTTTTATTTCAGAAAATAGGCTTTTTTATTTGACCATTTAAAACAACGAAAATTTAGACTTCAGTTTTCTAAATCGGTTACTGTTCTATTGTTTTAAATCTAACGTTTCTATACATCAATTAAAATGACCACAACACACTTTAGTTAAACAACAACAACTGAATCCACTAAAATCCACTAAAATGGGCCTTTCAGCAGCTTTCCACTCTCTGTTCAAACAATAACAGAAAACACACAAATATACCAACAATATATCCTGCAGGAATCAACTTAATAACCTTCGAGTCTTCCATCAAACCGTGATAATAGTAATAATAATAAAGTCTCTCTTCTCTTACCTTTCCTGATGTGTTGATGTTAGTGTGTGAGAGGAGAGAGGAGCCATTTTGTGAGGAGCTCCTCCATATCTGGAGAGGAGAGACTGTGGAGAGACTGTGGAAAGACTGGAGAGACTGTGGAAAGACTGGAGAGACTGTGGAGAGACTGTGGAGAGACTGGAGAGACTGTGGAGAGACTGGAGAGACTGTGGAGAGACTGTGGAAAGACTGGATCTGGACCTCAGACAGACTGTGTGGATCTGGACCTGCACCCCGCGCGCTGCTCGGTCTGGGAGCGGGAACAGGAGCTCAATGTGGCACGAGAGATAAGCGCGCGGCAGCGGCCTCCTCGCTCGCGATAAGCAGCTAAACCCATTATTTATGAAATGATTCATTATTATTTGGCTGTGGTGGGGTATATAGGCTCGTGGAGGGCAGAGATATGGAGGCATCTTTGAGGCAGTTTAGAGGCAGTTTAGAGGCAGCTTAGAGCTCGTGAAGAGAAACCAGAGTTGAGGAAATAAACCAATAGCCTAAACGAATGTTGTGAATAACATGCTGATGTAAACACACAAAACGAATCACGCACCTATGACAAGAAAAAATAATAAATAACTACACAAGAACGTTTATAAAATAAGAAAGAAAATAATAATAATAACAATACTAATAAAGAAGTAATAAGAAATAATAATGCACATTAAGGATCTCAGTATTAAAACTCTCCGTCAGTATTAAAAAATGAACCGTCATTCTCAATTTGTATTTAACGTAAACATTTAGAATATGATTAAATAGTCCTGCATCTATAATAAAATATTATATAGGGCTAAAATTGTATTATATAAATTATAATGCATTATATTATTGATGAAAAAGCATATTTAAAGATCCACTGGAGACGGCAGTGTTCCTGTCACCGTGCTGTCACAGTGGGGGGGCCCAGTCTGGGGGTCCCGGCTCCCAGGGGCCTCCCGGCTCCCAGGGGCCTCCTGGCCGGGACAGATAACCTGGATCAGCTGTGCTCCATCAGAGGCCACGCGGGGTGTGACGGGCCTTGGTGCGCGCGGAGAGGACAGACAGGTGATGATGCTTCAGTTTGATTGGAGCTTCAAGCTGAGCTGCTAATGAGGCTCTGGGCCTAATTAACCTGCTCAATTAATTAATAAGTCTGCTAACCATGAAATAACGCAGGGGTCCGTATTTATCCCGTTCTGCACTGTTCGTTACTAGACTATAATACAGCTCTCTCTCTCTACACACACACACACACACACACACACACACACCGTATTAGGTCTAAATGAACAAACTGGTCTTTTAATTAACATAAATCGAAATGAAGTGAAGGAGTTAACAGAACAGCCGTTTAGGCTAAAATCACTGTGACATTTGAACGGAAACGGTTTGAAGTCATCCAGTCACGATCTGTTCTCTCTGTTGATGTCCTGTCACGAGCATCTGGTCACGAGCCTATGGTCACGAGCCCCATCCTGCATCGCTGCAGACAACCTTCCTCTCTCGAGCAGCCCCCCAAATCCGTCACACGCGACAGCATATCTTCACATTTGAGATACCGACCACTTTAGTGGTCAACAAAAGAGATATATGCAAATATATGCAATGCATTTTCTCAGAAGGTTAATCATATTATCTCTTTATTATTAGACACAAATAATTACATTCAGGTTTCAGCTCTATAAATCTAGGTTTTCTACAACATAACAGCCAGTCAACAGTAATTAAATAGAATATTCTTAAATTATCTTTGCATAAACTTTGATTTACACACACTATAATAATATGATGTCATATCCTGTATTAACATAACAACTTTGCTGTTAGCATCCTCCTCTGTTTCCTGTATCCTGTTTGAAGCAGAACCAGGGCTGGACTCTTCCTCACTGGTCTTGGACTCTTCCTCACTGGTCTTGGACTCTTCCTCACTGGTCTTGGACTCTTCCTCACTGGTCTTGGACTCTTCCTCACTGGTCTTGGACTCTTCCTCACTGGTCTTGGACTCTTCCTCACTGGTCTTGGACTCTTCCTCACTGGTCTTGGACTCTTCCTCACTGGTCTTGTCATGGTCACTCTCCGCCTCTTCCCTGAGTCTTTCAGTATCTCTCTGCCTCTGAGCCAGACACTGCTCCTCCTTCCTCTACTACAGCTGATGATGCTGAAGCCCCCCCCCCCAACATGCTCATCCACCCCAATTTAACTGGACTGTAAATCCCTTCATCTGGTGAGGGGGTGTTTCTGTAGAGATGAGGTGTTTCTGCAGAGATTAGCTGTTTCTGTTTCCCCAGCCCCCAGGTTCCCCAGGTCCCCAGCCCCCAGGTTCCCCAGGTTCCCCAGGTTCCCCAGCCCCCAGGGTCCCCAGCCCCCAGGTTCCCCAGCCCCCAGGTTCCTCAGCGGGGGTTGTGGTGGCAGGGCATGATGCGCAGGGAGGCTGTGCTGTCTCGGGTCATGAGGCGGGTCACCTGGTCCAGGGTCAGCCCGCCCACAGGCTCCCCATTCACCTCCAGGATCTCATCGCCCACCCCCAGCAGCCCCACGTACTGCCCCTCCCCCAGGCCACCGCCCACCTGCTCTATGTACACACCTGGGGGGAGGGGGGGGGGAGAAGGTGGGACAGAGTAAGAAAGGGGGAGTGATATAATCCTATTTTACTTGAATACATTTTCATTGTGCAGTCAGGGAGGTGTGGCCTCAGTCAGGGAGGCGTGGCCTTAGTCAGGGAGGCGTGGCCTCAGTCAGTGAGGCGTGGCCTCAGTCAGCGAGGCGTGGCCTTAGTCAGGGAGGCGTGGCCTCAGTCAGGGAGGCGTGGCCTCAGTCAGTGAGGCGTGGCCTTAGTCAGGGAGGCGTGGCCTCAGTCAGGGAGGTGTGGCCTCAGTCAGGGAGGCGTGGCCTCAGTCAGGGAGGTGTGGCCTCAGTCAGGGAGGTGTGGCCTGCTACCTGTGTCGGGGCGACCTTTGCCCCTGGATATCAGGAAGCCAAAGGGTCCGTTGGGCGGCCGAGAGATGTCCAGCAGCAGGGTGCCGTCCTGCAGGGGCTGGGAGACAGCAGGGCGCAAGGGACCCCCCGCAGGGACCTCCTCCACACTAAGGGCCCTCTGGAGCTCCCTGGGTGGTGTGGAGGAAGGGGGGTATGAGTGTGTGGAGGTATGAGGTTTGGAGGTTGAGTTAAATGGTGAAAAACACACACACACACACACACACACAGACACACACACTCACAGAGACAGACACACACACAGACACACACTCACAGAGACAGACAGACACACACACACACAGACACATGCACACACAGAGACACACACACACACAGACACACACACTCACAGAGACACACACACACAGACCTGGGAGCCAGTCCACAGGGTACGTGCAGCTCTCCCAGGATAGTGGAGCGCTCAGCTCTTCTCTCCAGACTCTGCACTGACGACGCCTTGCGAAGCTGGGCCAGCGGGGACACCTGCTGGACAGATCAGGTATTACAACCAGTGCATTCCACCCAACACAGGCTGACTAGAAGACTAAGAGGAGAGGGGGAGGGAGGAGAGGAGGGATGGAGGTTAGAAGAGGAGAGGGGGAGGGAGAAGGAGAGGAGGGATGGAGGTTAGAAGAGGAGAGGGGGAGGGAGAAGGAGAGGAGGGATGGAGGTTAGAAGAGGAGAGGGGGAGGGTGTAGAAAAGAACAAAGGAGAATAGAATAAAAGAAGAGTGGTTGGAGGGGGGGGGTGGGGGGGGGGGGTTTGGGGGTTTGGGGGTGGCTGGGGGGTGGTTGTACTGACGGTGTTGAGGGCTTGTAGAGAGGGGGTCCTCTGCAGGCGTAAGGGGGAGTGATGCCTGCGTGTGGGGCTGGGGGAGGCAGAGTGGGCTGGCACGATGCTGAGCTGCTCCATGCTGCTGGACCGGCCTCCCTTTACCAGCCTGCCAACGCTGTTCAGACCCAGGGAGGAGAAGAAGCGACGCAGGGAGAGCTTCCCTGGAGCCCTACTGCTGGAGAGAGGAGCAGGTGTGAGGAGGGGTGTGTGTGAGGGGTGTGTGTGTGAGTGAGGGGTGTGTGAGGGGTGTGTGTGTGAGGGATGTGTGTGTGAGGGCATCACGGTTAAGGCGTTGGCCTCATGATCGGAAGGTTGTGAGATCGAGCCCCGGCTGTGGCTACATGATGTTGTGTCCTTGGGCAAGGCACTTCACCCTACTGTCCTCAGGGAGAATGTCCCTGTACTTACGGTAAGTCACTTTGGATAAAAGCGTCTGCTAAATGAATAAATGAGAGGTTAAGGTGCTGGGCTAGTGATCGGAAGGTTGCGAGATTGATTCCTAGCTATGGTAACATGACGTTGTGTCCTTGGGCAAGGTACTTCACCCTTCTTGCCTCAGGGGGGGAATGTCCCTGTACTTACTGTAAGTCTCCCTGAATAAGAGTGTCTGCGATATTACGTAATTTAAATGTGTGTGAGAGGTGTGTGTGAGTGCTGCAAGCTGTTAGTGTCTCTGACAGGACAGTAGGGGGCAGTGTTGGATCTCTTGTATATTTACAGTGTTCACCCAAAGCTACATAGAGAAAGAACAGCAGAACATCAAGTAACTGTATCATTACCAGCTAAAGACTACATCATCCAGTGTGTGGGCGGGGCCAACTCATCATCCAGTGTGTGGGCGGGGCCAACTCATCATCCAGTGTGTGGGCGGGGCCAACTCATCATCCAGTGTGTGGGCGGGGCCAACTCATCATCCAGTGTGTGGGCGGGGCCAACTCACCGAGCTCCTTCAGGACTGTCCTCCCATTGGCTCTCTGCCTTCAGGTGCTCCGACCTCAGAAGCTCTGCTCTCAGGTCGTCCGTCCTGGACACGCCCAATCCCCGGGGGCGGAACTCCGGGACAGGGGGGGAGGAGTCAGCCAGCATCACACCTGGGGAGGTGAGGAGGAAGGTGACGTCAGTTTCACTCCCCCTACTAAGAGGGTCATACAAGGTCATTAAAGGTCATACAAGGTCATACAAGGTCATACAAGGTCATTAAAGGTCAGTGGAGTTCTTGTCAGGTCAGGGTCAGGTCAGGGTCAGGTCAGGGTCAGGTCAGGGTCAGGTCAGGGTCAGGTCAGGGTCAGGTCAGGGTCAGGTCAGGGTCAGGGCCAGGGTCAGGGTCAGGTCAGGGCCAGGGTCAGGTCAGGGTCAGGTCAGGGTCAGGTCAGGGTCAGGTCAGGGTCAGGTCAGGGTCAGGGCCAGGGTCAGGTCAGGGTCAGGTCAGGGTCAGGTCAGGGTCAGGTCAGGGTCAGGTCAGGTCAGGGTCAGGTCAGGGTCAGGTCAGGGTCAGGTCAGGTCAGGGCCAGGGTCAGGTCAGGGTCAGGTCAGGGTCAGGTCAGGGTCAGGTCAGGGCCAGGGTCAGGGTCAGGTCAGGGCCAGGGTCAGGTCAGGGTCAGGTCAGGGTCAGGTCAGGGTCAGGTCAGGGTCAGGTCAGGGTCAGGGCCAGGGTCAGGTCAGGGTCAGGTCAGGGTCAGGTCAGGGTCAGGTCAGGGTCAGGGTCAGGTCAGGGTCAGGGCCAGGGTCAGGTCAGGGTCAGGTCAGGGTCAGGTCAGGGTCAGGTCAGGGTCAGGTCAGGGTCAGGTCAGGGTCAGGTCAGGTCAGGTCAGGGCCAGGGTCAGGTCAGGGCCAGGGTCAGGTCAGGGTCAGGTCAGGGTCAGGTCAGGGTCAGGGTCAGGTCAGGGTCAGGGCCAGGGTCAGGTCAGGGTCAGGTCAGGGTCAGGTCAGGGTCAGGTCAGGGTCAGGTCAGGGTCAGGGTCAGGGTCAGGTCAGGGTCAGGTCAGGGTCAGGTCAGGGTCAGGGTCAGGTCAGGGCCAGGGTCAGGTCAGGGCCAGGGTCAGGTCAGGGTCAGGTCAGGGTCAGGTCAGGGTCAGGTCAGGGTCAGGGTCAGGGTCAGGGCCAGGGTCAGGTCAGGGTCAGGTCAGGGTCAGGGTCAGGTCAGGATCAGGGCCAGGGTCAGGTCAGGGTCAGGTCAGGGTCAGGGTCAGGTCAGGGTCAGGGTCAGGTCAGCTCCTCACCTCCGTCTGACGGTGAGTCCCAGAGTTCAGCTGGCGGAAGGTCGGGGGTGATCCTGGCTGAGGAGTACCGGAGAGAGGAGGGCTGTATACAGGGCACCAAGGAGGGGGCCAGCCCCCCCTCAGCCCCCGTCTCCAAGGCCCCCAGCCCAGTTGGGCCCCCGGACTCCCCGGCCTGGCTCAGCCTGAACTGCACAGAGGGGCCGGCAGAGGGGCGGGGCCTGCAGGAGGCCTTCAGAGCAGACTTGATGGGCAGTGGAGGGGCGGAGCTTTCCCTGTTACCCACCACAGGGTGCTCTGTGGGGGCGGAGCTATCTGTGGGGGCGGGGCCCCGGGGCCGAGGGAGGGAGTTGCGTCTCTGGGCCCAGGAGGGACCGTACGGCCCGTTCCCAGACTCCAGACGACTCTCTCCCTTCCGGCTGCGTCTGCGGAGCTTCCCGAACCCTGACCTCTTCCCCCAACCGCCCCCCCCGGCTCCCCCGGGTCCCCTGGGCCCCCCCACACTCGTCCTCCCCCAGGATGAAAGCACCTGCAAACGTCACCACAGGCACTTTGACTTTTGCTCCCTGGACGCTTGGTTCCGATTGGCTGGGAGGTGGCGCCCATCGAGAGGTCGGCTTCTCTGATTGGTTGTCGTTGGGCAGCGAGGAGGTGGGATTAGCTTGAGGCTCCAGTGGAGGAGGATCTCTCAGGATTGATCCACATGCCTCACACTTCCTCCATGTCACTTCCTGTCCCCGTGCAGCCTCCCCATTCGCTGCTATATCCTTTCTGGGTGGGGCCATGACAGAGACAGGCTCCACCCTCTTCTCCTTCTTCCCTGACTTGGGCTTGGGGCTCCGCCCACGCTCCCTCACCCTGTCTAGGTAGCGAGACTCCGCCTCCCTCTCTGATTCGTCTTCGAAACGCACCCGTGTGGGTGAGTAACCTTGGCGACGCAAGCGGCGGGCTGGGGAGTCTGTCTCCTGGGGCACGAGGAGGGGGCCGGGCTGGGGAGGAGGAGGACTGGGGGGAGGAGGAGGAGCAGAACTGGGGGGAGGAGGAGGAGCAGAACTGGGGGGAGGAAGAGGAGCAGGACTGGGGGGGAGGAGGAGGAGCAGGACTGGGGGGAGGAGGAGGAGCAGGACTAGGGGAGGGAGCAGGACTAGGGGAGGGAGCAGGACTGGGAGAGGGAGCAGGACTGGGGGGAGGAGGAGGAGCAGGACTGGGAGAGGGAGCAGGACTGGGAGAGGGAGCAGGACTGGGAGAGGGAGCAGGACTGGGGGGGGGAGCAGGACTGGGGGGGGGAGGCTGCTCCTGCTGGTGCTTCCTCCTGCTGGAGGGGAGAAGAGGAGTAGGAGGAGGAGAGGGAGGGAGGGAGGAGAGGAGAAGGAAGGGAGGAGGAGGACAGAGAATAGGAGAAGCAGAGGAGGAGAGAGAGAGAGGAGGAGGAGGATTAATCAAGATTTTAGCAAGTTGTTGAAGGACTGGTCATACTATTGTAACTCAAACCTTTGCAACCCAGCAGTGAATGACTAGCTTCAGCCACATCACCGTGACAACAGTGCATCCAGCTTCACAGGCACATCACCGTGACAACAGAACATCCAGCTTCATAGCCACATCACCGTGACAACAGAACATCCAGCTTCATAGCCACATCCAAATGGACAATGCATCAACGCCCTGTGTGATTCTGAGGGTGAGCGCTCAGTGTTTCCACTGCTGTGTGTGTGCCTGCTGTGTGTGTGCCTGCTGTGTGTGTGCCTGCTGTGTGTGTGCCTGCTGTGTGTGTGCCTGCTGTGTGTGTGTGAGCTGGTAGTGTTGGGGTATCTCACAGGTAAGGGGATTGAAGGATGGAAGGAGGAAAAGATGTGTTTCATAAACATGATTACATAAGATAAACAACCTGCTGGCTCCACTGCAGCAAGCTGCTTAAGCAGTTATGATTTCAACACTAACAGCAGTTACATAACAACAACTGGAGGAAGAGAGAGGGAGAGAGACAGAGAGAGGGCGACAGAGAGAGAG
>CM059328.1:108749-138005 GCA_030340685.1 Protosalanx chinensis
ACACCTAAACACACACTCTCATACACACACCTAAACACACACTCTCATACACACACCTAAACACACACTCTCATACACACACCTAAACACACTCTCTCATACACACACCTAAACACACTCTCTCATACACACACCTAAACACACTCTCTCATACACACACCTAAACACACTCTCTCATACACACACCTAAACACACACTCTCATACACACACCTAAACACACTCTCTCATACACACACCTAAACACACTCTCTCATACACACCTAAACACACTCTCTCATACACACACCTAAACACACACTCTCATACACACACCTAAACACACACTCTCATACACACACCTAAACACACACTCTCATACACACACCTAAACACACACTCTCATACACACACCTAAACACACACTCTCATACACACACCTAAACACACACTCTCATACACACACCTAAACACACACTCTCATACACACACCTAAACACACTCTCTCATACACACACCTAAACACACTCTCTCATACACACACCTAAACACACACTCTCATACACACACCTAAACACACTCTCTCATACACACACCTAAACACACACTCTCATACACACACCTAAACACACACTCTCATACACACACCTAAACACACACTCTCATACACACACCTAAACACACACTCTCATACACACACCTAAACACACTCTCTCATACACACACCTAAACACACACTCTCATACACACACCTAAACACACACTCTCATACACACACCTAAACACACTCTCTCATACACATGCTGACACTCACATTGTTATAAAGAGCAGCTAACATGTTGTCCTTCCAGCTGTTCACACACTCCTCACACCAAACACTACACAGCTGGCCAGGCTGTGATTGGCTGGATACAGCGTGACATCAGAAACACAGCCAGCTGGCCAGGCTGTGATTGGCTGGATACAGCGTTGCGGAAGAAATTGGATTTCCTGTGTACTTACATTAATCACTACGGAACACACTTTCTCTGAAGACAGTTGTAACATCATTACTGCCTGACTGTCATTATCGATGTTTACATTCTTGTGCTCTATAAAAGAAGGTCCTCTTGCCTTCAGATGGGAGAGAGACATGATGAAGACCTCAGCTTTGTGGGTTAGAGACATGATGAAGACCTCAGCTTTGTGGGTTAGGGTTAGGGACATGATGAAGACCTCAGCTTTGTGGGTTAGGGTTAGGGACATGATGAAGACCTCAGCTTTGTGGGTTAGAGACATGATGAAGACCTCAGCTTTGTGGGTTAGGGTTAGGGACATGATGAAGACCTCAGCTTTATGGGTTAGGGTTAGGGACATGATGAAGACCTCAGCTTTGTGGGTTAGGGTTAGGGACATGATGAAGACCTCAGCTTTGTGGGTTAGAGACATGATGAAGACCTCAGCTTTGTGGGTTAGGGTTAGGGACATGATGAAGACCTCAGCTTTGTGGGTTAGAGACATGATGAAGACCTCAGCTTTGTGGGTTAGGGTTAGGGACATGATGAAGACCTCAGCTTTGTGCTGTCTGGTTATTTCTCTCCCAATCTGCAGATTTGTCTGTGACAGTTCAGAGTTCTAGATTTAATACGTATTTAACAATCTCAACTTCCCTCACTTCCTCCACCCTGTTACCCAGGCAACACCCTCACCTCCTCTACCCTGTTACCCAGGCAACACCCTCACCTCCTCCGCCCCGTTACCCCGGCAACACCCTCACCTCCTCCGCCAGGTTACCCAGGCAACACCCTCACCTCCTCTACCCTGTTACCCAGGCAACACCCTCACCTCCTCCGCCCTGTTACCCCGGCAACACCCTCACCTCCTCCGCCAGGTTACCCAGGCAACACCCTCACCTCCTCCGCCCCGTTACCCCGGCAACACCCTCACCTCCTCCGCCAGGTTACCCAGGCAACACCCTCACCTCCTCTACCCTGTTACCCAGGCAACACCCTCACCTCCTCCGCCAGGTTACCCAGGCAACACCCTCACCTCCTCCGCCAGGTTACCCAGGCAACACCCTCACCTCCTGAACAGTTTAACCTGAGTTTCACCAGATGTTATCTTCCTCCCACCTGAACATGAGGTGAAGGTCTCCTCACCTTCTTTATCCTCCGTCCTGCTGGCCTCGTCTCCATAGCGATATGGGTTGTCAACGCAGAGCCCCTCCTCCCTCCTGCTGCCCTCGTCTCCATAGCAATATGGGTTATCAGCCCAGAGCCCTCGTCTTCTTCGGATCCTCTGATTGGCTTCCACCCTCTGGTTGATGGACAGAGCACTGCCCTGTGAGCACACACTCTCACAGCTGTCAGCCCTCCACAGCCCTCCCACTGGCAGCTCAGGCTCCGCCCCCTGCCGCTCACACCTGTCCAGGTAGTTCTCCAGGCTGTCGGAGCGTTGAAGATCCCAGGGGGTTGCCATGGCACCGCCCCAATCTGCTTCCTGCTCGCCTGTTCTCTGGTGCTCATCAAGCTCCTTCACAGGAAGTGATGCGGCTGGAGTGTACTCCTTCACAGGAAGTGATGCGGCTGGAGTGTACTCCTTCACAGGAAGTGATGCGGCTGGAGTGTACTCCTTCACAGGAAGTGATGCAGCTGGAGTGTACTCCTTCACAGGAAGTGATGCGGCTGGAGTGTACTCCTTCACAGGAAGTGATGCGGCTGGAGTGTACTCCTTCACAGGAAGTGATGCGGCTGGAGTGTACTCCTTCACAGGAAGTGATGCGGCTGGAGTGTACTCCTTCATAGGAAGTGATGAGGTCAGTGTGTAGTCCTTCACAGGAAGTGATGAGGTCAATGTGTAGTCCTTCACAGGAAGTGATGAGGTCGGTGTGTAGTCTTTCACAGGAAGTGAGGTCTTAAAATAATCCTTCAAAGGAAGTGATGTCATCACATTATGGTCCTTCACAGGAAGTGAAGTCAAATTGCAGTCCTTCAGAGAAAGTGAAGCAGTCAGACTGTAATCCTTTACAGGAAGTGATGACATCAGAGTGTAGTCCTTCACAGGAAGTGAACTAGCAGCATACAGTGGCTCTCCACCGTTGAGGTGCAGCGTCTCTGGACGCACTGCTCTCCATAAGCCTTTAGGGGGCGCCCAGTGTGGAGAGGAGGAGGTGGTAGTGGTGGTGGAGGAAGAGGAGGAGGAGGCAGCGGTCATGGAGAAGGAGAGAGAGGAGGAGGTGGTGGTGGTGGTGGAGGAAGAGGAGGAGGAGGCAGCGGTCATGGAGAAGGAGAGAGAGGAGGAGGGTGGAGCAGGCTTTGAGGAAGGGGGGTCATCTGTAGTGCTGCTAGAGATGTCTGCCTGGAGGTTCTCCACACTGGACCCCTCGCCCAGACCTCGAGGAGGAACAGGCTGACCAGAGGCTGTCTGACCTGGGCCTCCTTCAGAGCCGTTCTCCCCCCTCCTGGAGCTCCAGGCCTCTGGTTCCTCGGGCGTGTCAGGTGGGGAGGTGTTTAGATGTAGTCTGGCCACCTCCACCTCCACCTGCACCTGCCTCTCACCATCCTCCTCCTCTTCCTCACTGCTGCTCAGGGCCACTCCACACTCAGGGTACTTTAGGGGGACTGGAGAATTCAGTCTACCCCTGCCAAAGACGTTCTCTCTGGGTATGACCAGAGGCCAGGCGGGTCCCCCAGACTGGATGTCTGACGTCCCCTTGTCTCTCCTCCTCTCCCTCCGCCCAGGCCGGTAGGAGACGGCCCTCACCTTGGTCTGTAAGGCGTGCACAGCAGAGCTGGTCGGAGGAGAGAGAGAGAAGGGAGGCCCAGGCCCCAGGGCTCTCTCCTGGAGAAGGGAAGCCGAGGGCCCCGCCTCTTTCTGGAGCTCCACTTCCAGCTCCTCCATGGTGCACGGCCAAGACAGAGCCTGGGAATAGAGGGAGATGGAGAGATGGAAATGGAGGAATGGAGGTCGAGGGATGGAGGGTGGATAAAGCACATGGAAACACAGTTTTGGAATAGACGAATAAGAGGGTTACACTGCACATGCAGGTAGACCTACATATATCTAACTACAGCAAGTGAATGGTTATGGTTAAGAAGTAAAGCAGGACATGAGATTCAAATCCCCCCTGTACGTTATTTTGGGGAGATCATGAATGCGATGAACTTGTATTACGCTATGGCTGAACTCGTCATAAGTCTCCATGGCAACACTGTTGTTTCACACAGCTCGGACGGTCTCGAGGTCCTCATGTGTGACCTCTAGCCAAGTGTGTTATCTTGTACCCTGAGATTAGAACACACACTCTTAATCCCCCAAGAGGTGATCATGCTGGAAACACCATGAATCTACTTTATCAAGGGAATCTTACAGAATGTTTCATGTTCGGTGGATGATTAAACAAAATGTTATATAATCAACAAACACACAAATTATATAAATAAATGTATCTTTGTTTAAATCCGATAAAACATTTGCAAAGTCTTAAACAGACATCACGAGATTCACATCCAAAACACATTAGTAGTTTATAGATGTTCATAACATTATAGAGACTAATCTAGTGCCAAACCTTTTCAGATCGTGATTATCCTGCTTCGAGTCTCAGATCATTTCAGAGGGTCTCACACAGAAACCGACCTGCTGGACTTCAACAGCACCAGCTCACCGGGACTCCAACTCACGCGCATCGGTAACCGGGAGTGTTAATTGGATGTCATGAAAGAAAGAAAAAACGCGAGCCGATGAACCGCATTTTGAAATGGAACAACTTTTCCCTGTGGACCCACTGCGCGTCTGCCGCTGTCCCTCTGTGGAGCTCAAATACAGACTGTACCAGATAGTCCAGCCTCTCACTTTAACACTGCAGCTGGGCGCTCTCTCAATATTCATGATTGGACCGTTAATCCTCCTGGAAATGAGACGGATTAGAAGAAAACTGAAACATAAAAATGGTCCTGCTTTAATTTCGCACTGGTGAACGGACGTTATCTGTTGCGTAAATGCAGTCTGCAGTAGAGTGTGTAGTCCACAGTAGAGTGTGTAGTCTATATTAGAGTGTGTTGTCTATATTAGAGTGTGCAGTCTATATTAGAGTGTGCAGTCTGCAGTAGAGTGTGTAGTAGTATACAGTAGAGTGTGTAGTAGATTGTGTAGTAGTATACAGTAGAGTGTGTAGTAGATTGTGTAGTAGTATACAGTAGAGTGTGTAGTCTACAGTAGAGTGTGTAGTAGTATACAGTAGAGTGTGTAGTAGATTGTGTAGTAGTATACAGTAGAGTGTGTAGTAGATTGTGTAGTAGTATACAGTAGAGTGTGTAGTAGATTGTGTAGTAGTATACAGTAGAGTGTGTAGTAGATTGTGTAGTAGTATACAGTAGAGTGTGTAGTCTACAGTAGAGTGTGTAGTAGTATACAGTAGAGTGTGTAGTAGATTGTGTAGTAGTATACAGTAGAGTGTGTAGTAGATTGTGTAGTAGTATACAGTAGAGTGTGTAGTAGTATACAGTAGAGTGTGTAGTAGATTGTGTAGTAGTATACAGTAGAGTGTGTAGTAGATTGTGTAGTAGTATACAGTAGAGTGTGTAGTAGATTGTGTAGTAGTATACAGTAGAGTGTGTAGTCTACAGTAGAGTGTGTAGTAGTATACAGTAGAGTGTGTAGTAGATTGTGTAGTAGTATACAGTAGAGTGTGTAGTAGATTGTGTAGTAGTATACAGTAGAGTGTGTAGTAGTATACAGTAGAGTGTGTAGTAGATTGTGTAGTAGTATACAGTAGAGTGTGTAGTAGATTGTGTAGTAGTATACAGTAGAGTGTGTAGTAGATTGTGTAGTAGTATACAGTAGAGTGTGTAGTAGATTGTGTAGTAGTATACAGTAGAGTGTGTAGTCTACAGGGGCATCAAATCGTAATAGTAATAGAATTACAATATTGGAGGAATGTGGCCTAGAGTTAGTGGGTGGGGGGGGAGGGGGACTAGAGTTAGTGGGTGGGGGGGGAGGGGGACTAGAGTTAGTGGGTGGGGGGGGAGGGGGACTAGAGTTAGTGGGTGGGGGGGGGAGGGGGACTAGAGTTAGTGGGTGGGGGGGGGAGGGGGACTAGAGTTAGTGGGTGGGGGGGGGAGGGGGACTAGCATTTAGTCTTATGAGGATTCCTCCGTCAGGAGGAAACTTATTGTTATTGTCGGAATTCCGAATCTTGTAGCATTGAAGTCAATGGCAGCTCTTAGATCACAGCAGTACAAAGTTGAGATTTTTTGGGCATGGTGAAACAGTACAACATGATGAACCAGAACTACCACACCCATTTTGGTCCACTTGAGACCAAAGGGGGCGCTACAGGCCCCAATTTGACCATTTGTGTCCTTTTTAAAAGTGATGCCATTTGTACCCCTTTTGTCCTAGAATCCTGAAATCATGGTCCAATAAATGGTTAGTGGTCCGATGACTTTTGCAGCAATGAATCCTGATGTGTCAGCAAGGCCAAATCAGGGTGATTTTGTTGTTTTTTACTTACTGAACCTGGAAAATAGCTTGTAAAACGCTTTTGATTTTGGTTTATACTTTGAGTTAAATCCAGAAGGAAACCTATCATGGATGACTAAAAGTTTGCAACAAAAAAAAGTAGAAAGAAGAAAAATGTAAGTTGCTATACTGTTATTACACTTTTTAACTGGTTTTAAAAAGTTGTTACACTGATATGATGTTGTCATTCTACTTTCTACAGAGTGAATACACTGGTATTAACCCTAACCCTGTTATTAAGTTATTTTTACACTTTATACCGGTTATTGCTACATAGTTACGCTGTTATTACGTTGTTATTAAACCTTTTACCAGTTATTACCACGTTGTTACATTGTTATTAAGTTATTATTACTTTTAAATAGTTTCAGCTGTGGTTAGTGGTCCGCTGACTTTTGCAGCATTGAATCCTGATGTGCCAGCAAGGCCAAATCAAGGTTATTTTTGTTTTTGTTACTCACTGAACCTGGAAATCAGCTTGTAAAACACTTTTGATTTTGGTTTATACTTTGAGTTAAATTCACACCAAACTTGCAGGGTGCACTTTGCATTACAAGACAATTGAATTATTCTTGTAAAGTGGAAGTAAATGGCAGCCCTTAGACCAAAAGAGTAAAAAGTTGAGATTTTTGGTCTGGTGTAACAGCACAACATTATGAACTACCACACCCAATTTGGGCAGAGGCTTGGATAAATGATTATGTACAAACTATACAATTACAATTATACAAGTATTGGTCTTGTAGAATATACAGTATTATATCAGGATGTACAGGATTTACAGTTTTTTTTGCAGAATATGCAGCAGAATATAGTGCAGGTTACAGATTATACAATTATAGTCTATACAATTCTATGCAATTACAATTATGCAAGTATTGGTCTTGCTGAATATACAGTGTTATGTCAGATCCACAGTAGGTCCTGATCCACAGCAGGTCCAGATCCACTGCAGGTCCAGATCCACTGCAGGTCCAGATCCACAGCAGGTCCAGATCCACAGCAGGTCCAGATCCACTGCAGGTCCAGATCCACTGCAGGTCCAGATCCACAGCGGGTCCAGATCCACTGCAGGTCCAGGCTTCCAGTCGGCAGGGTGGTGAAGGAGCAGAGTCTAGCCGCCAGATGGCACAGTCACCCCGGACCCCAGCAGGACGGGAGCAGCTGAGAGACTCCAGCTGAGACACCCAGACCTCGGCAGCAGCAAAGCTGCACAGTCGACATGGCGACCGACATAATAACACATCACTTTCCTAAATACAGATGAAAATCTCCCAAGTTTTGGAATGAGTAAGTGAGCTACGCATTTATTACCGCGGTATAAACGCCATATGGGGGTGTTAGTTGCTTTTGGATCCAGATATTGGTTGTGTTAGTTAGCTAGCTGGCTAACAGGCTAACACTGTTAACAACAACGTCTGTTAGCCTGTTAGCTCTTTTAGCTAACTTTGCTAAGCTAACTAGCTTCTCATTCCTCACATCCCGTTTGAGCGCAGTTGTCTGTTGATGTCAATAATTATAAAGTTACAATAATAAGATATTATCTAGTAGTTATATGAGGTGGGAAAGAAGATGTTGTGTATAGTAGAAAAGTATTATCTGGTCTGATGTTAGTATTTACGTTACATAATCTGTCATTATTATCACATTTAGCTTGCCTAGCATGTTAGCCTAGCATGTTAGCCTAGCATGTTAGCCTAGCATGCTAACATTGTGAACTACTTCGATATGTGACGATTATATATGTGAGTTACAGACAATGGAAATAAAACACGACTAATGGAATAAAACCCAACATTAGTCTTAGTAAAATGTAATTTTTTTATTTCCATATTTATGGGTTTGTTAGACTAGCTGGTGTTTTCCTCAGTTTAGCTTCAACTGAAGCCTCTTTGTCCTGCGGCAGCAGCTAACAAGCTAGGCCACATCTTAGCCCGCTAGCTCAGTGTTCCTTCACAACGTTGTTTTTCTGGCGTGTTGGAGGTTAAACAGTAGAAATACAATAAAACACTGAATATATTCGAGGTTCTATTATAGAACAGGTACTAGTTATGTACAGTAGAACTCTGTCAGTACCGTGTTAAAGCATGAAGGTAGCAGCTGTTAGCGGCTAACCTGCTAACCTGTTAGGACCGGCGGGCTGAACAAGAACCAGGCTAATAGCTAGATAGGGTTAGAACAGCTAGTCAGGGTTAGAACAGCTAGTCAGGGTTAGAACAGCTAGTCAGGGTTAGAACAGCTAGTCAGGGTTAGAACAGCTAGTCAGGGTTAGAACAGTTAGTCAGGGTTAGAACAGCTAGTCAGGGTTAGAACAGTTAGTCAGGGTTAGAACAGCTAGTCAGGGTTAGAACAGTTTGTCGGGGTTAGAACAGTTCGTCGGGGTTAGAACATTTAGTCAGGGTTAGAACAGCTAGTCAAGTTAGAACAGTTAGTCAGGGTTAGAACAGTTAGTCAGGGTTAGAACAGCTAGTCAAGTTAGAACAGTTAGTCAGGGTTAGAACAGTTAGTCAGGGTTAGAACAGCTAGTCAGGGTTAGAACAGTTAGTCAGGGTTAGAACAGCTAGTCAGGGTTAGAACAGCTAGTCAGGGTTAGAACAGTTAGTCAGGGTTAGAACAGCTAGTCAGGGTTAGAACAGTTAGTCAGGGTTAGAACAGCTAGTCAGGGTTAGAACAGTTAGTCAGGGTTAGAACAGTTAGTCAGGGTTAGAACAGCTAGTCAGGGTTAGAACAGTTAGTCAGGGTTAGAACAGCTAGATAGGGTTAGAACAGCTAGTCAGGGTTAGAACAGCTAGTCAGGGTTAGAACAGCTAGTCAGGGTTAGAACAGCTAGTCAGGGTTAGAACAGCTAGTCAGGGTTAGAACAGCTAGTCAAGGTTAGAACAGTTAGTCGGGGTTAGAACAGCTAGTCGGGGTTAGAACAGCTAGTCGGGGTTAGAACAGCTAGTCAGGGTTAGAACAGCTAGTCAGGGTTAGAACAGTTAGTCAGGGTTAGAACAGCTAGTCAGGGTTAGAACAGTTAGTCAGGGTTAGAACAGCTAGTCAGGGTTAGAACAGCTAGTCAGGGTTAGAACAGCTAGTCAGGGTTAGAACAGTTAGTCAGGGTTAGAACAGCTAGTCAGGGTTAGAACAGTTAGTCAGGGTTAGAACAGTTAGTCAGGGTTAGAACAGCTAGTCAGGGTTAGAACAGTTAGTCAGGGTTAGAACAGCTAGATAGGGTTAGAACAGCTAGTCAGGGTTAGAACAGCTAGTCAGGGTTAGAACAGCTAGTCAGGGTTAGAACAGCTAGTCAGGGTTAGAACAGCTAGTCAAGGTTAGAAC
Organism: Protosalanx chinensis; assembly: GCA_030340685.1. Classification (NCBI taxonomy): domain Eukaryota; kingdom Metazoa; phylum Chordata; class Actinopteri; order Osmeriformes; family Salangidae; genus Protosalanx; species Protosalanx chinensis. Next base: position 118,547 of record CM059328.1, read on the forward strand.
AGTTAGTCGGGGTTAGAACAGCTAGTCGGGGTTAGAACAGCTAGTCGGGGTTAGAACAGTTAGTCAGGGTTAGAACAGCTAGTCAGGGTTAGAACAGTTAGTCAGGGTTAGAACAGCTAGTCAGGGTTAGAACAGCTAGTCAGGGTTAGAACAGCTAGTCAGGGTTAGAACAGCTAGTCAAGGTTAGAACGGTTAGTCAGGGTTAGAACGGTTAGTCAGGGTTAGAACAGTTTGTCGAGGTTAGAACAGTTCGTCGGGGTTAGAACATTTAGTCAGGGTTAGAACAGCTAGTCAAGTTAGAACAGTTAGTCAGGGTTAGAACAGTTAGTCAGGGTTAGAACAGCTAGTCAAGTTAGAACAGTTAGTCAGGGTTAGAACAGTTAGTCAGGGTTAGAACAGCTAGTCAGGGTTAGAACAGTTAGTCAGGGTTAGAATAGCTAGTCAGGGTTAGAACAGCTAGTCAGGGTTAGAACAGTTAGTCAGGGTTAGAACAGTTAGTCAGGGTTAGAACAGTTAGTCAGGGTTAAAACTGTTAGTCAGGGTTAGAACAGTTAGTTAGCCAATGAGTCTCTTAGACAGAATCCCGTTTTGTCAGTTTTAGTCACATGTGACATGTTTGTGTTCAAATGATCAGTTTTCTTGAAGTCAGATGGTTTGACTTGCTTGACAACACCAGCGTCAATATGTCGATGTTTGTTGAACGTTTGTCCATTTTAAACTACTATGATTAATTTACTTCCTTCTTGTGTTTTTTTGTATCAGGTTAGTTGACTCATTATTCTCCCAGTGGAGACTCAGTCTTATCTCATTTAAACGAACTACATTTGGGTCTGTTTGACTTGACACCCTTGTTATCAGTCAGTTTGCACTGTGTCTGAGTGTAGTAGTGATAGTTAAGTTATAATATAGTGCAGCCTAGGCTGAGTTCATGCTGCTTGTGATGATTGTGACGTTAATGCTGCTTGTGATGATTGTTCTAGAATGAACAGGTTTTAATGTTGTGATGTTATTGTCTCTCTCTCTCTGTAGGATTAGTCACGTGATGTGATAACCATCCACGATGTGTGAGAACATTTGAGAACGATTGAGTTCGGAAAAAAAAAACCTTGATTCCAGTGGAATCTTCCATATAATATTATAGATATTTTTTCTCTGTAAAAGAAATCCTGCCCCCCCCCCCACACACACACACACACACTTAAAACACACGCCCACCCCCCCCCCCCCCCCCCCGCCTGCCACCATGCCTGTACAAGCGCCCCAGTGGACAGAGTTCCTGCTCTGCCCCATCTGCACCCAGACGTTTGAGGAGGCGGTGAGGAGGCCCATCAGCCTGGGCTGTGGACACACTGTGTGCAAGCTGTGTCTCAATAAGCTGCATCGTAAAGCATGTCCCTTCGACCAGACCGCCATCAGCTCCGACATCGAGCAGCTACCTGCCAACACCGCCCTGCTGCAGCTGGTGGGGGCACAGGTAGGCACACTTGGGGGAGCTGTGTGTGTGTGTAGGGTGTGTCTCAGGTAGGAAAACAGGTGTGTGTGTGCGTCAGCTCAGACAGGGTGTGTCCTCCTCAGGACCGTTCCAGTTAGATGGGTGTTGCATCTGTGGCTAGCTGGTTTGTAGGTGTGGCTAGCTGGTTTGTAGGTGTGGCTAGCTGGTTTGTAGGTGTGGCTAGCTGGTTTGTAGGTGTGGCTAGCTGGTTTGTAGGTGTGGCTAGCTGGTTTGTAGGTGTGGCTAGCTGGTTTGTAGGTGTGGCTAGCTGGTATGTAGGTGGGGCTAGCTGGTTTGTAGGTGTGGCTAGCTGGTTTGTAGGTGTGGCTAGCTGGTTTGTAGGTGTGGCTAGCTGGTTTGTAGGTGTGGCTAGCTGGTTTGTAGGTGTGGCTAGCTGGTTTGTAGGTGTGGCTAGCTGGTTTGTAGGTGTGGCTAGTTAGTCACAGGTCAATAATGGTGCAGACAGCACCATGTTAGTGTGGATCTAAATGTGTCCCTGATGATGTGATTCTTTTTAGAATGTGTGTGTGTTCTGACAGGGTGTTTGTAGTTCTAGAAGGTGTGTGTGTGTGTGTTGTGACAGGATGGTTGTGGTTCTAGAAGGTGTGTGTGTGTTGTGACAGGATGGTTGTGGTTCTAGAAGGTGTGTGTGTGTTGTGACAGGATGGTTGTGGTTCTAGAAGGTGTGTGTGTGTTGTGACAGGATGGTTGTGGTTCTAGAAGGTGTGTGTGTGTGTTGTGACAGGATGGTTGTGGTTCCACAAGGTGTGTGTTCTGATGGAGGTTGTTGTGGTGCAGGTTCCCAAGGCCCAGCCGGTGGCTTTGATCTCCAGCTCTGAGGACCTGCAGCACTATGAGGAGGCCAGGCAGTGTGTGGAGGAACTGGCCCTCTATCTTAAACCACTCAGCAACACCAGAGGTATGCACACACACACACACACACACACACACACACTCATGTAGAAGACACACACACACACACACACTCATGTAGAAGACACACACTCATGTAGAAGACACACACACATCTGGTATGTACACAAACTCATCTAGCATACACACACACACACACACTCATCTACATTTACTAGGCACTTCACCATACCTACCTCAGGGGGAATGTCCCTGTTCTTGCTGTAAGCATCTGCCAAATGGCTAAATGTAATGTTAATGTACATATACACACACACACCCACACTAATCTAGTATATACGCACACACTCTCATCTAGCATACACCCACACTGACATGTAGAATATACCCCCTGCACAGGCAGTGCCCACACACACACACACACACACACATCCCCAGGATAACCCCCCTTGTCCCTCTCCAGGTGTGGGGGTGAGCAGTGCTGCTCAGAGCATGCTGAGCCGGCCCATGCAGAGGAAGCTGGTGACCCTGGTCCACTGCCAGCTGGTGGAGGAGGAGGGCCGTGTGAGGGCCATGCGAGCCGCCCGCTCCCTGGGGGAGCGCACCGTCACCGAGCTGATCCTGCAGCACCAGAACCCCCAGCAGCTCTCCTCTAACCTGTGGGCTGCTGTTAGGGCACGAGGGTGCCAGTTCCTGGGGCCAGGTAGCTACACACTCTCTAGACCAGGGGTCTCCAATCCTGGTCCTCAGGGCTCGCTGTCCTGAATGTTTTAGTTGTTTCTCTGCTCCTGCACACCTAATTCTAACGTTATCAAGCTCTGTGGAGGTGTGCTGGAGCAGGGAAACATCTAAACCCGTCAGGACAGCGGCCCTCCAGGACCAGGATTGGAGACCCCTGATCTAGACACACACACTCAAACACACACAGCGGTCAGGGAGCTTCTCTGAGTGTGTGTGGTCTCTGTCTCCCCTCAGCCATGCAGGAAGAGGCTCTGAAGCTGGTTCTGTTGGCTTTGGAGGACGGCTCGGCTCTCTCCCGGAAGGTTCTGGTTCTGTTTGTGGTCCAGAGGCTGGAGCCTCGCTTCCCTCAGGCCTCCAAGACCAGCATAGGCCACGTGGTGCAGCTCCTCTACAGGGCCTCCTGTTTCAAGGTAAGGCCATGTGGTGCAGCTCCATGATGGGGCCTCCTGTTTCAAGGTAAGGCCTTGTGGTGCAGCTCCATGATGGGGCCTCCTGTTTCAAGGTAAGGCCTTGTGGTGCAGCTCCATGATGGGGCCTCCTGTTTCAAGGTAAGGCCTTGTGGTGCAGCTCCATGATGGGGCCTACCTCATCGAAATAGACCAGAGACTGTCTGTAAATAAGAACCACAATCAGGCCAATAAGAGCCATTTCACCACCAGCCAATCACTGATCAAACACTAAGTAGAAAATAAATAAATAATCGAAACAACAAATCAGAAAGCTCCCCCTCCTCCTCGTCTCCTAGGTGACGAAGCGAGATGAGGACTCGTCCCTGATGCAGTTGAAGGATGAGTTTCGGACGTACGAGGCCCTGAGGAGAGAGCACGACTCCCAGATCGTCCAGATCGCCATGGAGGGAGGCCTGAGGATCGCCCCGGATCAGTGGTCCTCTCTGCTGTATGGAGATCAGTCCCACAAGTCCCACATGCAGTCCATCATAGACAAGGTGGGATCAGGACTGACCTGGGATCAGGACTGACCTGGAGGGGGCAAGACACTGGCCAATCAGCACTCGGCACAAGCTTACCCTGTGTGTGTGTCTGTGTGTGTCTGTGTGTGTCTGTGTGTGTCTGTGTGTGTGTGTGTGTGTGTGTGTGTCTGTGTGTGTGTGTGTGTGTGTGGTTGCACAGCTGCAGACCCCAGCCTCATTTGCTCAGAGTGTACAGGAGTTAACCATCGCCCTTCAGAGGACAGGAGACCCAGCTAACCTCAACAGACTGAGACCACATCTGGAGCTGCTGGCTAACATAGACCCCAGCCCTGGTGAGAGCACACACACACACACACCATACACACACATACCATACACACACCATACACACACCATACACACACACCACACACCACATACACCATACACACACACCACTGTGACAGGAGTCCGGCTGACAGAAGTGTGTGTGTGTGTGTAGATGCCCCCCCTCCCTCGTGGGAGCAGTTAGAGAAGGGTCTGGTAGCAGTGAAGACAGTGGTTCATGGTCTGGTCGACTTCATCCAGAATCACAGCAAGAAGGGGGCGGACCCCCAGCAGGTAGGACCTGACCCCTGATCCCTGAGCCCTAACCCTGAGCCCTAACCCTGACCCTGACCCCTAACCCTGACCCCTAACCCTGATCCTTGACCCCTAACCCTGTCCCCTAACCCTGATCCCTGTCCCCTAACCCTGTCCCCTAACCCTGATCCCTGACCCCTAACCCTGATCCCTGACCCCTAACCCTGTCCCCTAACCCTGATCCCTGACCCTTTCCCCTAACCCTGTCCCCTAACCCTGATCCTTGACCCCTAACCCTGTCCCCTGACCCCTAACCCTGTCCCCTAACCCTGTCCCCTAACCCTGATCCCTGACCCTTTCCCCTAACCCTGTCCCCTAACCCTGATCCCTGACCCCTAACCCTGTCCCCTGACCCTAACGCTGACCCCTGGTGGTGATGATGATGAGGCTAACATCTGCTTCCTGTGTCCAGCCTCCTCAGCACAGCAAGTATAAGACGTACATGTGCAGAGACATGAAGCAGAAGGGGGGCTGTCCTCGAGGAGCCAGCTGCACCTTCGCTCACTCCCAGGAGGAGCTGGAGAAGTAAACAAACACACCCTAACCCTGACCATGACGCTTAACCAGCAAAACCACTTAACTGTCTAATACAACTGTGTGTGTATCTGTGTGTGTATCTGTGTGTGTGTGTATCTGTGTGTGTGTGTATCTGTGTGTGTGTGTGTGCGTGCGCTCCTCTCAGGTACCGTAAGATGAACAAGCGTCTGGCCTCTCGTCTTCCTGGCTCCTCCCTCCTCCCAGATGACGGGCTGGGGATGGAGGTGGGCGTGGCCCGCAAACCCTCGCCCCTGGCCAACGGCTCGGCCCCGCCCCTTCCCCAGCTCATCGCTCGAGGCACTGACCCCGCCTCCTATGACATCATGAGGAAGCCCCTGAAGCTGGAGGGAGGGGCAGGCTCCGCCCCCGGGTCACCTCCTGACTCGTAAGTAGGAAACACCCCAGCTGCCTGCGCCCTGCTCTGATTGGCTGATCTGAGTGTTGTCGTAGTATTGATTGAGTCTTGGTGGTACTTAATCAGGATTAGTTTTATTCACCATGCAAGTTACACAAGCACAGAATTTACTGTGGCAGGATGGAGCAAATAACTTATGTTGTAATACTCTCTACCCCCCCCCCGCCTCCCAGGATGAACTCGGGTCCCAAGTCAGGCATGATGGTGTCTCACCCCCTGCCCCCCCCCAGGCTGCCAGGAGAGCACCTGTCAGGGTCTAAGCAGGGTGGCGGGGCTCCGCGGGGCCCCCAGATGTACCCTCCCCAGCAGCAGCTGGCTGACATGTACTACAACACAGACACTAGAACTCCAGCTGCCTCCACTCAGTATGAACCCTCACAGTACCCCTCTGGTGAGACACTCCTCTCTCTCTCTCTCTCTCTCTCTCTCTCTCTGTCTCTCTCTCCCTCTCTCTCTCTCTCTCTCTCTGTCTCTCTCTCTCTCTCTCTCTCTCTGTCTCTCTCACCCTCTGTCTCTCTCTCTCCCTCTCTCTCTCTCTCTCCCTCTGTCTCTCTGTCTCTCTCTGTCTCTCTCTCCCCCCCTCTCTCCCTCTGTCTCTCTCTCTCCCCCCCCCCTCTCTCTCTCTCTCCCTCTCATCATGTCATGTTCTCGTCTCCTAGGTTACCCTTACCAGCAGCCCGCTCCCTACCCTCCTCGAGGCTACCTGCGGAACCCTGTCCCTCCCAACGACCCCCCCGGCCCCCCCTATCCTGATACCTACCCCGGCTATGCCCCAGAGCGCCCCTACCCCGCCCCCCACGCTGCCCCGCCCTTCTCCTACCCCCCCCACTACGATTCTCGCTCCCGGCACGCCCCCTACCCCCCTGCCCCGGCCGCTGCCCCCCAGCCCTACCCCTCCCCCCGGGACGACATGGTGAGGATTAGCCCCGCCCCCCTGGAAGGGGCTCCCTCCTCCGGCCAGGCGGGCGGACTGTACCACCCTGAGAGCGGGGGCCGGGAGAGGTACCCCCCTGAGGGATACTACCCTAGTGGGGCCCCGCCCACTTCCATGAGGGGCTATGCCAGGGTGAGTTGGGTTTGTAATCTGGGGTGCCACACATGGGTGGAGGCTGGGTGGTTATACTGTTCTGGTGCAAAGCTAATCCTGTGTGTGTGTACCTGTGTGTGTGTGTGTGTGTGTGTGTGTGCGTGTGTGTGCAGGAGGTGTACGGGCGCCCTCAGACCAGTCTAGATTACCTCCATCGTCGTCGTAAGGAGCTGATGGCTCAGCTAGAGGAGAGGAAGATCGTCTCCCCCCCTCCCTTCCCTGTCCCCTCCTCCCTCCCCCACGGCTTCCCCTCCGATTACCCCCCAGAGGTGAGACTCACACACACACACTAACATAGCTGCACACATACACACACTTTACACTTCCTCTGTCAGTTAGTGTCACTAACCCCTCCTCTTCCTCCTCCTCCTCTCCTCCTCCTCCTCCTCCTCCTCTCCTCCTCCTCTCCTCCTCCTCGTCCTCCTCTAGTATGGGGAGGAGAGCTCCAAGGTGTTGGGCCGGTCCAGGGAGCAGGACTATGCTGGTCAGTACTCTCCATGGTCATGTGACACCATCGGCTCTTATATCGGCTCCAAGGACGCCAAGCCCAAAGATCACATGACCCCTGTTGCCATGGAGATGATGGTGAGAACCGGACATCCTCTCTCTGTCTTTCTCTCCTCTCTCCCTCCCTCTTTCCTTTTGACTCTTCTTCCTGCTTCTCTCTCTCGGTCTTTTCCTCCCTGACTCCCCCCCTTTCTCTCTCTCTTCTCCCCCCTTTCTCTCTCTCTTTCCTCTCTCCCTCCCTCCCTCTCTCCCTCCCTGACTCCGCCCCCTCTCTCTCTGTTACTCTCCAGAGTGTGGAGGGTAAGACTCTGGAGGCCCCCAGGAGGGGGGCAGAGGGCAGGGATGACGACCCCATCATCCCATTCGGCCCCCAGCCCACCGTATCTCGCTTTGGCGCCATATCCCGTACCTCCAAGACGGGCTACCAGGGGCCACCCCATGCCCTGGGGCCCAGCGGGGCCAAGCACATGTCTGGTGAGCACTGCTGTGGTGTGTGTAGGGGCTGGAAGAACACATCTCTGTGATCCTTGAACTGCATGACAAGGTCAGTGATGACACCTGGTTTGTCCCTCCCCTCCAGCAGAGTACGCCTATGGGAACCACGGAGGATGGGGCGGAGCCTCTTACCCCACCCACCATCAGGTCTCCTCCTCCCAGACTCACTTCCCTGAACGGTGAGTCTGCCTTAGCCTCCCTTCTTCTCTCTCCCTGTCTGGATGTGCTCTCTGTCTCCTGTCTCTGGATGTGCTCTTTGTCTCCTGTCTCTGGATGTGCTCTCTGTCTCCTGTCTCTGGATGTGCTCTCTGTCTCCTGTCTCTGGATGTGCTCTCTGTCTCCTGTCTCTGGATGTGCTCTCTGTCTCCTGTCTCTGGATGTGCTCTCTGTCTCTGGATGTGCTCTCTGTCTCCTGTCTCTGGATGTGCTCTCTGTCTCCTGTCTCTGGATGTGCTCTATGTCTCTGGATGTGCTGTCTGTCTCCTGTCTCTGGATGTGCTCTCTGTCTCTGGATGTGCTCTCTATCTCCTGTCTCTGGATGTGCTGTCTGTCTCTGGGTGTGCTCTCTGTCTCCTGTCTCTGGATGTGCTCTCTGTCTCCTGTCTCTGGATGTGCTCTCTGTTTCCTGTCTATGGATGTGCTCTCTGTCTCCTGTCTCTGGATGTGCTCTCTGTCTCCTGTCTCTGGATGTGCTCTTTGTCTCCTGTCTCTGGATGTGCTCTCTGTTTCTTGTCTATGGATGTGCTCTCTGTCTCCTGTCTCTGGATGTGCTCTCTGTCTCCTGTCTCTGGATGTGCTGTCTGTCTCCTGTCTCTGGATGTGCTGTCTGTCTCTGGGTGTGCTCTCTGTCTCCTGTCTCTGGATGTGCTCTCTGTCTCCTGTCTCTGGATGTGCTCTCTGTTTCCTGTCTATGGATGTGCTCTCTGTCTCCTGTATCTGGATGTGCTCTCTGTCTCCTGTCTCTGGGTGTGCTCTCTGTCTCTGGATGTGCTCTCTGTCTCCTGTCTCTGGATGTGCTCTTTGTCTCCTGTCTCTGGATGTGCTCTCTGTTTCCTGTCTATGGATGTGCTCTCTGTCTCCTGTCTCTGGATGTGCTCTCTGTCTCCTGTCTCTGGATGTGCTGTCTGTCTCCTGTCTCTGGATGTGCTCTCTGGATGTGGAAGTGCTCATGGATGTGCACCTGTATGTGGATGTGCCCATGGACGTGTTCATGGATGTGCTTGCGGATATGCTGCTGGATATGGATATGCTCCTGTATGTGGATGTGCCCATGGATGTGTTCATGGGTGTGCATGTGCTCCTGGATGTGCTCACGGATGTGCTCTCTGTCTCCAGGATGACTCTGGCTCCTGACAGGGAGCAGCTGAAGATGGAACTGCAGCAGGTCAACCAGCAGATCACACAGCAGTCCCAGATACACCTGGAGGTACACACACCACACACACACACCTCACACACACACCTCACACACACACCACACACACACCACACACACACACACACCTCAATCACACACATACACACACACACACAGCAGTCTCAGATAATAGTGTCCCTCCTCTCCCCCAGCCTGCTGGCTCCTCCCTGCTCCTCCAGAGGGAGTCTGGTCAGGGCCCCCAGCAGCAGTGGTCTGCAGGGCCCGGGGGGGCCGGGGGCCCCGGGTCCTCCTCAGTGTCCAGCCAGCAGCTCAGTCTGGAGCTGCATGAGGTTGAGAGAGAAATAGGCAAGAGGACCCGGGAGATCGCTATGGTGAGGGGGGTTGCTATGGTGAGGGGGGTTCGCTATGGTGAGGGGGGGTCACTATGGTGAGGGGGAGAAGTTAAGAGTTAGTGGTTTTCAGAGGACACATTCAGATTGGAGTGAAAGGTTAAACGTGTGTGTCTGTGTGTGTGCGTGTGCGTGCGTGTGCAGGAGGGCCAGGTGGAGGTGCAGTACAAACTGAAGTCATCAGAGAATGGAGGACAGCCAGACCACAAGACCCAGCTGGAGGAGATATCCCTGGCTCTGGGGTGTGTACTGCACACTGATACACACTGCATACTGTATAAACACTGTACTGCAATGCACACTGCACTGCACACTGTATACACACTGCACTGCACACTGTATACACACTGCACTGCACACTGTATACACACTGCACTGCACACTGTATACACACTGCACTGCACACTGTATACACACTGCACTGCACACTGCACTGCACACTGCACTGCACACTGTATACACACTGTACTACACTGCACTACACTGCACTGCACACTGTATACACACTGTACTGCACTGCACTACACTGCACTGCACACTGTATACACACTGTACTGCACTGCACACTGTATACACACTGCACTGCACACTGCACTGCACACTGTATACACACTGTACTACATTGCACTACACTGCACTCCACACTGTATACACACTGTACTGCACTGCACACTGCACTGCACACTGTATACACACTGCACTGCACACTGTATACACACTGCACTGCACACTGTATACACACTGCACTGCACACTGTATACACACTGCACTGCACACTGCACTGCACACTGCACTGCACACTGTATACACACTGTACTACACTGCACTACACTGCACTGCACACTGTATACACACTGTACTGCACTGCACACTGTATACACACTGCACTGCACACTGCACTGCACACTGTATACACACTGTACTACATTGCACTACACTGCACTCCACACTGTATACACACTGTACTGCACTGCACACTGCACTGCACACTGTATACACACTGCACTGCACACTGCACTGAACACTGTATACACACTGCACTGCACACTGTATACACACTGCACTGCACACTGCACTGCACACTGTATACACACTGCACTGCATACTGTATAAACACTGTACTGCACTGCACACTGTATACACACTGCACACATACACACTGTACTGCACTGCACTGAACACTGTATACACACTGCACTGCACACTGCACTGCACACTGTATACACACTGCACTGCATACTGTATAAACACTGTACTGCACTGCACACTGCACTGCACACTGTATACACACTGCACACATACACACTGTACTGCACTGCACACTGTATACACACTGCACTGCACACTGCATTGAACACTGTATACACACAGTACTGCACACTGCATTGAACACTGTATATACACTGTACTGCACACTGTATACACACTGCACTGCAAACTGCATTGAACACTGTATACACACTGTACTGCACTGCACACTGTACTACACACTGCACTGCACACTGTGTATATACTATGATATACATGATATAAACATTACACACATTACATACATGATGTACACGCTACACATGCTCACACTGTACACACACAGTGTGTCAGGTCCTGTGTAACGCTGTGTGTCCCCCTGCAGGGAGGTGTCTAATGGCTCTGGACTGTCCCAGGACCCCCTGCTGACCCTGAGCAGCAAGACCACCACCCTTAGCCTCTGCTGTGAGCAGGGTCCTGCTGGAGCTGACATACAGAAGAACGGCCTAACACACACCTGCTCATAGAGCCTCTCTGTCACACACACACCTCATCATAGATCCTCTCTGTCTCCCACACACACAAACACACACACACACCTGCTTATAGAGCCTCTCTGTCGCTCTAACACACACACGAACACACACCTGCTCATAGAAGTCTCTCTCACACACACACTCACACTCGTACATGCCTGCTCCTAGAAGTCTCTCTGTCTCATATACACATTCATACAGACCTCACACACACACACACACACACACACTCATGTTAGGAGATGAGCAGTATCTGCTGTGATATGAATTGTTTCTTTTTGTTCTGTGAATGAGCTTCTTTTCTTTTCTTCTTTATATATTTTTTTTTAAACTACTTTCATTGCCTGGATCCAGGGAGTCTCCATAACTGATCACCTGGATCCAGGGAGTCTCCATAACTGATCACCTGGATCCAGGGAGTCTCCATAACTGATCACCTTCTCACTGTTTTTCATTTGTTACTGCGAGTAGACCAGCCCAGGGGGGAGAAGGAGGAGGAGGAGGAGGATGATGAAGAGGAGGAGGAGGACCTGGGGATACAGCTGGCTCCTGCTGGTGTAGGGAGTTGTCATGTTGACGGCAAGGTGTGGTCCAGGGCGCGAGGTCATTGGTTTAGAGAAGGGGACAGGGATGGGAGGCGACGGTCGGACCTTGGTTAGACCCCGCCCCCAGAACTGAGTAGGCGTGGCCATACCGAACCAGGAAGTTCAGTGGGAATGGAAGACAGAACATTCTACCAACGCCCATGAAAACAGTCATGGCAGGTCTCTATCTTCTCCCCAGTCAGACCCCAAACACCCCCAGAAGTTATGTTTTATTAGTGCATTTTATGAATACATCACGCGTCTGTTTCATACTTGAAAAGCAGTATATATATATATATTTATCCAAAGCATTCTGTTTTAAAGATTGCAAATGAATCTTTTTGATAATGATCTTCGCTCCTGTTTTCTATAAGGGAACCTCCTATTAGCTTCTGCTGGGTGGGGCTTGGGTCTACTGTGGGAGGAGCCACATGACTTGCCTGTGGTCTCTGATTGGCTGAAAGTTAAATCAATCAAACTTAAAGGGGTGTTCTGGATGGGAGCCCCTCCTGTCTTCCAGGGGGAGGAGCTAATGCTTCTCAGAACTTCCTGAGTGGTGGATTGGAAGGCTTCCTCATTGGCTCCCATTGGGACCTTCCTTGTGATTGGTGCTCCTTAACTTCTATGAAGTTGTGCACCCTCGCGCTTATTCTCACTCTCATTGGTCACAGTTCTGGGTGAGCAGGGTGTCAGCTAAGAGGCTGTCCATGATTGGAGGGAGCAGGAAGGGGGCAGACCAATCACAGTTGTCTCAGAGGGACCTGAAAGATGTTTCACCTGACAGATCACACCTTGCTCTCATCATCATCTTCATCATCTTCCTCCTCTCATGCACTGTTCTCCACACTGATTTCCTGCCCTCTGATTGGTTAACTCAGAGCAGGGGGCAGGTGTGGGGGGGCAGGTGCTCCAACAGTTAAAGAGTTTAAGCTACAGGACAGACAGGTGGAGTTTAGAATACAGGCTCACCTGACAGGGGTGGAGTTTAGACACAGGCTCACCTGACAGGGGTGGAGTTTAGAATACAGGCTCACCTGACAGGGGTGGAGTTTAGAATACAGGCTCACCTGACGGGTGGAGTTTAGAATACAGGCTCACCTGACAGGGGTGGAGTTTAGAATACAGGCTCACCTGACAGGGGTGGAGTTTAGAATACAGGCTCACCTGACAGGGGTGGAGTTTAGAACACAGGCACCTCAGCATTACTCTAGCAGGGGAGGGGGGGTACTGGGGCACAGCCACTCAGACAGCTGTCAGGTGATACCTGGGGCAAACACAGTTAAGGTGTGCTTGATTTAAGCATCCCATGCATCCCCCCCCCACACTGATACTAGTTGAACTGCCCTTAGGAGTTGTGCTTTTGAGTTAAATCAAAGTGCACCTCTCAGTATGTGGCGCTTGTGTGAGACTCTAGTTGTGGGTGGATCTTCTGTGTTTAGCCCCGCCCCCTATTCCCCAGAAGCCTCTTCCTACAACATACATGGTTTAGGTACACTCTCTTATACATATGAGTATGTATTCATATATTAATATACTAAAGCACTGTTATCGTGCCTCCAAGTACTCTACTCACTTTGCATTTATATTAAATGATCTCTACTTAGAATCTGCTAAATGGTGTTACTTTGTTACTCTCCTTTTATACTGTCATTCTTTCTCTTCCTGCCCACTGGTTGCCAACACAGAATTTTATCCTTTCACAGTTGAAGGACCTCTGTGCACATTAATGTGTTCACTTAATCTTTTTGTGTTAAAACAAAGAAATGTTATTTTCAAGACGATATGCTTCCGACGAAGACAAATTTAATAATAATGATGAATTGCTGACAAAGTTTTTTTGTTTTGGTTGTGTTGTGTGTGTGTGCTAGGTTGTGTTGTAGGAACTGTACCTTTGGTTGTGTTTGTGTCGTATGAGGTGAGCTGGGCTGAGAGGGATCCTGCTGTAGTCAGGATCGGCTGTCTTTCTCCTAGGAGCCCCCCCCCCCCCCCCCCCCCACCCCCCCCCCCACCCCCCCCCCACCCCCCCCCCCCCCCCCCCCCCCCCCCCCCCCCCCCACCCCCCCCCCCCCCCCGCCCCCCCCCCCCCCCCCCCCCCGCTACACCTCCCCCCTCCCCCTGCTGCACCTCTACCCTCCCCCGCTACACCTCCAACCCCCCCACCCCCCCTCTTACCCCCCACTACACCAAGCTATGCTATGCTCATCTGCCCTAGCTACGTTAATGGTCCCAGCTATGCTAAATTGTCTTAGCTATGCTAACCTTTTCTAGCTAGCTAATATGGTGTGGCCATGCTAACTTGGCCAAGCTAAAGCTAATCTGTCCGAGCTATGCTAAACAACACTTATTTGTCTTAGCTATGCTAACTGTCCGAGCTATGCTAAACAACACTTATTTGTCTTAGCTATGCTAACTGTCCGAGCTATGCTAACATGGCCCCCAGGTCTTGGAACAGGAAGTCGTCTCCCGCCTCTCCAGGTGGTGTTATGGTGTCTCCATGGAGACATCTGACCTTCTCTGTTCTCTCATGTCCTCCTCCCTCACTCCCAATCCAGCCAATCACCTCTCTTCCTTCCCTCTCCCTCCCAATCCATGCAGCCAATCACCTCTCCCTTTCCAGAAACATGAAATTCAGTTGCCCCTCTTATTTGAATTCTGCTGACCACATGAACAGCTTTTTATATGATGATATTCCCATGTAAGATATCTCTTAAATTAAGGTACAGGTTTGATTTCAGCGAAAAAAAGAAAACGTTTTTTATATGTATATTATACTCCATTAAGGAATGTCTAGATTTATCTTCCTACAATGTGGATGTAGCCATTACTACGCCATTCTATGACTTTGTAAGAGAATTCACTGTGTGAAAATTGGTTTGCATTTTTGTATAATACAATCTGCTTGTTTTTGTTTAATACGAGAGAAAGCGGTCCAACCGGACATTTGAAAAGGATAAAAAAGATGTACCTGTGAAATTTGAGGAAATAAAATGTAACTTATGTACAACAGTGATTCTGGTCTGATAGGGATTAAATGATATTGCTAACTCTGCCACTGAACTGTACTGGTCTGTCTGATGCACACACACACACACACACACTGACACAGCAGTTCATTCATGATATTGGGTAATTTTTGGTTTAAATCATTTATTTACATACATAAACAAAGCATGTACACACATAACCACAAAAAAAAAAAATAGGCTGAAACTTACATCTTATTTAATGCCTCCATATTAACACATACTATTAGGGTTAGTGAAAACAGCTTCACATAAAAATATTACATTCTAGACAATGCTTCCCTGTGTACTACATATATTTCTGATAATAATACATTTAAATAAAGAGGTAATTGATTTAAATGTATCACTTATTTCCTTCCATAATTTTACATCAAGAACTGAAACACATCTTAATTAGGATTCCTCCGTCAGGAGGAAACTTATTGTTATTGTAGGAATTCCAAATCTTGTAGCATTGAAGTCAATGGCAGCCCTTAGATCACAGCAGTACAAAGTTGAGATTTTTGGCATGGTGAAACAGTACTACATTATGAACTACCACACCCATTTTGGTCCACTTGAGACCAAAGGGGGCGCTACAGGCCCCAATTTGACCATTTGTGTCCTTTTTAAAAGTGATGCCATTTGTACTCCTTTTGTCCTAGAATCCTGAAATTCATTTCAGATGCCTTATTCGTCACAATGTTTTTGATTGTGGTTTATACTTTGTGTTAAATCCAGAATTAATCAAACCATGGATGACTAAAAGTTTGAAAAAAGACAGTAGAAAGAAAAACTATTTATATAAAGATTGTAAGTTGCTATACTGTTATTACACTTTTTAACTGGTTTTAAGAAGTTGTTACACCGTTATTATGTTGTTATTCTAATTTCTACAAAGTGAATACTCTGGTATTAAGTTGGTATTAAACTTTATACCATTATTACCACATTGTTACACTGTGGTTAAGTTGTTGTTACACTTTATACCAGTTATTACAACGTTATTACGTTGTTATTACACTTTTTACCAGTTATTACTACGTTGTTACATTGTTATTAAGTTATTATTACTTTTTAAATAGTTTTAGGTGTGGTTAGTGGTCTGATGACTTTTGCAGCAATGAATCCTGATGTGTCAGCAAGGCCAAATCAGGGTTATTTTGTGTTTGTTACTCACTGAACCTGGAAATCAGCTTGTAAAACGCTTTTGATTGTGGTTTATACTTTGAGTTAAATCTAAAGCTAAAAAAAGACAGTAGAAAAATAAAAAATGTATATAAAGATTTTAGGTAGCTATACTGTTATTAGGACTCCTCCGACAGTTATCCATAGGATTTTTGATGTTCACAATCCTTTGTCCGTTACAGCACAGGGGCACTACAGTCTTGGATGTATTCACACCAAACATGCAGATTGCATTTTTCATAAATCATTTTCATAAATTGTTCTAGGAGGAATCCACCATCGCTGCTTGCAGCTATATTTTTACTTTGTTCTTACTTCAGCATATTACAAATACATTTTAGACCCCATAAATTAGCATTATTAGGATTCCTCCATCAGGAAGGAATAACAATACTGTTATTCCTGCATTCCCCAGATGTCTGCACAATATGAACCAATGAACAATAAATAAAATAAAATGCCTCTTTGTTCAATATATATCTTATTTTATACAGAATGCTGATAGATTTGGAGACTTTATGTTTAATATATTCAACGTGTGTTTTCCAAGATTCTTTTTTACGTTTATTTTCTATGATCACTCCTGAAAATTTGGCTCATTAAACACGTTGAATTTCGATGCCATTTAAATATAATTTAGCATTGTCTATATTTTTTATATTACACAAAAAATCCTTTTGTTTTTATTTAGGGCGACATTTTTACAGTGAAACCACTTTTATTTATCAAAAACTATTTTTTAACAACTGCTTTCATTATGTCGTCGGTATATTTACCAGTACAAAATGAAATGGTGTCTTCCCGCAAACATCATACATTTCAACAATTTTTATATGGAAAGAATATAATTCATAGAGATTTTGAATAATTGTGGTCCAAAGTCCGAGCCTTGTGGGACACCACATATGAATTTATCAAATGAGAATCTAAAAGATCAATCGGAACATATTTAAGTCTGTTCTCTAAATAACTCTGTTGTATGGATTTATTTTTCCTCAAAGACCACAGTATTATTATTATTTTTATAAGCATAATGAATTGTATTAAATGCCTTACTCAGATCAATGACCCCACATGTATTTAACTTTGGGTCAAATGCAGTTGCAACATGCTCAACAAATTATATCACTGCAAGTGAAGTTCAACAGTTAGCCTACTCCTAAATCTTTACTGATGCTCATTTATTACGTCATACTTATCGATAAACAGTGTCTAATCTGTTTACAATTTTAGAAAACTGAAGAGGAGTGAGATTGGTTTAAAATTAGATACTAGTTGTTTATTGTCACTTTTGTAGATTGGAATCATTTTGGCTATTTTCATTCAATTTGGAAAGAAAAGATAATGAATTGTTAGAAATATAAGAAGAAGGATCCACGACACAGTGGACTACTTCACTTCCTTGATGAGAAACACATCAACACTACAGCAATCTGAGAGTTCTAGTTTCTGAATAGACGAACAACTTCTACCACTTTGACACCACTTAAAAACACTGTATTACTGTTGAATAAAAGTGTCACATTTAAGTCATTAACAATGAGGGTGTGATGGTTGGTTTGTGTGTGTGAGAGGGTTGGTGTGTGTGTGTGTGACAGAGTTGGTGTGTGTGTATGTGAAAAGGTTGGTGAGACCTAAAATTTATAGCTATGGCAGTGAGTTGTATGATTTAACTGTTTATTTTTTTTCACTACTGTACATTTTTCCATCTTTTTTCTCCAAGTGCTACATAACTTCTTCAAAAAAATTTTTTTCAATCTTATGATTGACTTTTTTACAACCTCCTTTAGGTGACCCTGAAGGAGGGTCTCTCTCCTCTCCTATATTTATCTCTCTAAATATAGGTTGTTACATAAAACTGACTACCATCTTCTTCAGTTACCAGGATGCAGCTTGATGTTTACAGTAATGGTTGCCATGGTTCCGTATGATCATGTGACATGTTCATCCTCTCCACAGGGGGTACGTGAGCTGGATCAGCTTCCTGTCACAGTGGAGTGTTCTAATGGTGTCAACATCCTGCTCAGACAGACTCCAGTCCTGCACCTGCACACACACACACACACACACACACACACACACACAGCTCACTAAACACCTCACCTCACACACAGACAGACAGATAGACACGCAGGCAGACAGAGGGGCAGGCAGGCAGGCAGACTGGCAGGTAGACAGACAGACAGGCTGGCAGACAGAGAGACAGGCAGACCGACAGGCAGACAGAGAGACAGACAGACAGGCAGGCAGACAGGCAGAGAGACAGACAGGCAGACAGGCAGACAGAGAGACAGACAGGGTTAAGACAGTCATGCTAGACCTGTGTCGCTGCACACGCTAGAGTCACTGCACACCCGAGGGGTCCCAGCTGACATGTCTCCCATCATGCATCTGACTCAGCTCTGCCATGTCCTGCTCTTCCAGACAAAACCCAAACACCTGATGGAGGGGGGGGAGGGGGGGAGACAGACAGACAGAGGTCATGATGATGCAAGTGGAGTAGGGTGAGGGGGGTAGGGTGAGCGGAGGTGAGAGGAGGTGAGGAGGTTAGGGGGTGAGGGGGTGAGTTGGAGGAGTGAGGGGGTCAGGTGAAGGGGAGGTGAGAGGAGGTGAGGGGGGTGAGGGGAGGTGAGGGGGGCGAGGGGAGGTGAGGGGGGTGAGGGGAGGTGAGGGGGTGAGGGGAGGTGAGGGGGGTGAGGGGAGGTGAGGGGGGTGAGGGGAGGTGAGGGGGGTGAGGAGGTTAGGGGTGAGGGGGTGAGTTGAGGAGGTGAGGGGGTTGGGGGGTGAGGGGTGAGGGGGGTCAGGTGAAGGGGAGGTGAGAGGAGGGGGAGGTGAGAGGAGGTGAGGGGGGCGAGGGGAGGTGAGGGGGGCGAGGGGAGGGTGAGGGGGGTGAGGGGAGGTGAGGGGGTGAGGGGAGGTGAGGGGGGTGAGGGGAGGTGAGGGGGGTGAGGGGAGGTGAGGGGGGAACAGGCAACATGCTGTCCTCCTGCTCCTCCTACCTGACTGTTCTCTAGAACCCTCTCCTTCTTGGTGGACTTGGGATGGTGACCACACCATTCTACAGAGGGGAGAGGGGGGGGAAGAGGGAGGGAGGAGAGGGAGAGGGGGGGGGAAGAGGGAGGGAGGAGAGGGGAGGGAAAGGGGAGGGAGGGAGAGCACCGATCTACTAGGGCTGTACATACAGGACCAGTGATGAAGCATCTAAGTTTAGAAGAAGAGGAGGAGGAGGAGGAGGAGGAGGAGGAGAAGGAGGAGGAGGAGGAGAAGGAGGAGGAGGAGAAGGAGGAGAAGGAGGAGGTACCTGGATACTCCAGCGGATGCATATCTGAGCAGGGGTGCGCTGGTGCTGCTGAGCCAGGCGCAGGATGGTGGGGTGGCTGAGGGCCTGGCCCTTGGCCAGGGGGCAGTATCCCTCGAACACCACACCCTCAC
>CM059328.1:138505-168505 GCA_030340685.1 Protosalanx chinensis
AGGACAGTGTGAGGACAGTGTGAGGACAGTGAGAGGACAGAGAGAGGACAGTGAGAGGACAGTGTGAGGACAGTGAGAGGACAGTGAGAGGACAGAGAGAGGACAGTGTGAGGACAGTGTGAGGACAGAGAGAGGACAGTATGAGGGACAGTGAGAGACAGAGAAAGCTGTAGGCCAGGCCTCCATACAGACCTCCCCTCTCCCTCCATACAGACTCCCCTCTCCCTCCATACAGACCTCCCCTCTCCTCCATACAGACCTCTCCCTCCATACAGACCTCTTCCTCCATACAGACCTCTCCCTCCATACAGACCTCTCCCTCCATATAGACCTCCCCTCTCCCTCCATACAGACCTCCCCTCTCCCTCCATACAGACCTCTCCCTCCATACAGACCTCTCCCTCCATACAGACCTCTACCTCCATACAGACCTCTTCCTCCATACAGACCTCTCCCTCCATATAGACCTCTCCCTCCATACAGACCTCTTCTCTCTCTCCATACAGACCTCTTCCTCCATACAGCCCTCTCCCTCCATACAGACCTCTTCCTCCATACAGACCTCTCCCTCCATACAGACCTCTCCCTCCATACAGACCTCTCCCTCCATACAGACCTCCCTCTCCCTCCATACAGACCTCCCCTCTCCCTCCATACAGACCTCTACCTCCATACAGACCTCTCCCTCCATACAGACCTCTTCCTCCATACAGACCTCTTCCTCCATACAGACCTCTACCTCCATACAGACCTCTTCCTCCATACAGACCTCTCCCTCCATACAGACCTCCCCTCTCCCTACATACAGACCTCCCCTCTCCCTCCATACAGACCTCCCCTCTACCTCCATACAGACCTCTCCCTCCATACAGACCTCTTCCTCAATACAGACCTCTTCCTCCATACAGACCTCCCTCCATACAGACCTCTACCTCCATACAGACCTCTACCTCCATACAGACCTCTTCCTCCATACAGAACCTCTACCTCCATACAGACCTCTTCCTCCATACAGACCTCTCCCTCCATACAGACCTCTACCTCCATACAGACCTCTCCCTCCATACAGACCTCTCCCTCCATACAGACCTCTCCCTCCATACAGACCACCCACAGAAGCAGACACAGCACCACTGAGCAGCAAT
The DNA here is from genome assembly GCA_030340685.1 of Protosalanx chinensis. Classification (NCBI taxonomy): domain Eukaryota; kingdom Metazoa; phylum Chordata; class Actinopteri; order Osmeriformes; family Salangidae; genus Protosalanx; species Protosalanx chinensis. The sequence continues at coordinate 139,651 of CM059328.1, forward strand.
GCTCTGTCACTGGACTGTTCTAGAACAGCCGGCTGTTACTGGCATGGTCATGCATGTGTGTGTCTTTCGTGAGAGCTCAATTGATTTTTTGATTGATTCGACTCCAAAGCGTGCCATAATATCTTTCCATGGGAACACAATGACCAGGGGTCACACACACACACACACACAGAGAGGAGGCAGTTCAGATGGAGATCTATCAAAGCTGTCCTTTACTGCAGTTCTCACACACCTGACATCACACACCTGACATCACACACACCTGACATCACACACCTGACCTCACACACCTGACATCACACACCTGACATCACACACCTGACATCACACACCTGACATCACACACCTGACATCACACACCTGACATCACACACACCTGAAATCACACACACCTGACATCACACACACCTGACATCACACACCTGACCTCACACACCTGACATCACACAGCGTTACACCTGGACCCTGGACAGCTACCAACAGACCTCCCCTCAGGAGGGTCCTGGGTTTCTCCAGGGTTCTCCAGGGTTCTACTCAGTTCTACTCGGTTCTCCTGGCAGATGGTCCCAGGGACCTCATGCCAGATGTTTGATGGAGACTGATATGATGTGTTACTCCCTGTGTTACTCCACACACACACACACACACTCACACACGGTTCAGTCACACACACACACACACTCACAGTTCAGTCACACACACACAGTTTCAGTCCACACACACACAGTTCAGTCACACACACACAGTTCAGTCACACACACACAGTTCAGTCACACACACACAGTTCAGTCACACACACACAGTTCAGTCACACACACAGTTCAGTCACACACACAGTTCAGTCACACACACACAGTTCAGTCACACACACAGTTCAGTCCACACACACACACACACACACACACAGTTCAGTGATTCACCTCATGTACCTCAGCTGTTCAGGCACGTTAACATCGTTAATAAGAATCACCTCCACTGCTGCTAACTGTTAATGAGTTCATTAAAGCAGGGAGTTCTTAACCAGCAGGAACGACCAGTCCTACAATAACAAGGTCTCTTCCACCAAGACATAGGGTTCAGCCAATCACATCTCAGTACAGTGACCTACAGCCAATCACAACTCAGTTATGTGACCTACAGCACTCAGACTCACATCCAGAGGTGACTCACATAGAGAGGTGACTCACATAGAGAGGTGACTCACATAGAGAGGTGACTCACATAGAGAGGTGACTCACATAGAGAGGTGACTCACATAGAGAGGTGACTCACATAGAGAAGTGACTCACATAGAGAGGTGACTCACATAGAGAGGTGACTCACATAGAGAGGTGACTCACATAGAGAAGTGACTCACATAGAGAGGTGACTCACATAGAGAGGTGACTCACATAGAGAGGTGACTCACATAGAGAAGTGACTCACGTAGAGAAGTGACTCACATAGAGAGGTGACTCACATAGAGAGGTGACTCACATAGAGAAGTGACTCACATAGAGAGGTGGACTCACATAGAGAGGTGACTCACATACAGAAGTGACTCACGTAGAGAAGTGACTCACATCCAGAGGTGACTCACATCCAGAAGTGACTCCTGGCTTCACTACTGCAGGTTGAGAATGAGCAGCTAGCAAGGAAAGTGACTCATGATAAGAACACTGATGCTGTTTGAATCCTTTCAACCCAACAGGTTGAGTCCTTCCAGGCATCCCAGAGTAGCCAGATGGGCATGGACCTCTGCTTTCTGATTCCTCGTCCAGATTCGGGTGAGAAGGAGCTCTTCACGGTCAAAATGTTGTTTTGGCGAGTTATAGTGTACATTACACTGTTGCATTCTGGGAGTTGTAGTTACTAGTTTTTCCTTGTGTTCCTTGAGGGCAGTTCTATGGGCGTATGTGAAGCCCTTTTGTGACACTGCTTGTAAAAAAGGGCTGTACAAACAAATCTAGATTGGATTAGTGAACACAGTGCTGTTGTGAACAGTGTTGCATTCTGGGAGTTGTAGTTACTCACTGGAGTCGGTGTTATCGTCCTTGCTGCCATCGATGCTGCCGTCTGCCTGCATCTGGAGATAAAACCCCTGCTGGCTGAACAGCCGGGTCACTATTCCCTTCAGCTGTGGCTCTGTAACACAGGACACACCACACACACACCACACACACCACACACACACCACACACACCACACACACACCACACACACCACACACACCACACACACCACACACACACCACACACACACCACACACACCACACACACCACACACACACACCACACACCACACACACACCACACACACACCACACACACCACACACACACCACACACCACACACACACACCACACACACCACACACACACCACACACACCACACACACCACACACACACCACACACACCACACACACCACACCAAGTCAGACCACAACCCCTCAGCAACAGACTCCACACCCTTGATACTTCCTGTTTGTGGACCAGGTGCACAGGGAGGACAGGCAGGCAGGGTGGGGACAGGTGTGGATACTTCCTGTGGAGAGCGCCCCCAGCTGGAGGTAGATGAAACTACAGGCGCTAGTATGAGGGACTTGATGTAGTGAGATGGTGTTTGTTGTGACTCAGGAGATTTGATAAAACAGGCATCTTTCCTAGACATCATCATGCTGAGGACACTGCTCAACATACTAACGATTTTGACACCAAATATTAATATGAGAATTGTTTTATTGTTTATTAAAAAAAGGATGATGGCTTCCTCAAAAGGAAAAAAAGAAAAAGGTTATTCGGATTCAAAACTGCATCCATTTATTAGAGGGGTCAGGGGTCAGGGCAGAGCCAGGTTAGAGGGGTCAGGGCAGAGCCAGGTTAGAGGGGTCAGGGGTCAGGGCAGAGCCAGGTTAGAGGGTCAGGGCAGAGCCAGGTTAGAGGGGTCAGGGGTCAGGGCAGAGCCAGGTTAGAGGGGTCAGGGCAGAGCCAGGTAAGAGGGGTCAGGGGTCAGGGCAGAGCCAGGTTAGAGGGGTCAGGGCAGAGCCAGGTTAGAGGGGTCAGGGGTCAGGGCAGAGCCAGGTTAGAGGGGTCAGGGCAGAGCCAGGTTAGAGGGGTCAGGGGTCAGGGCAGAGCCAGGTTAGAGGGGTCAGGGCAGAGCCAGGTTAGAGGGGTCAGGGGTCAGGGCAGAGCCAGGTTAGAGGGGTCAGGGGTCAGGCAGAGCCAGGTTAGAGGGGTCAGGGGTCAGGGCAGAGCCAGGTTAGAGGGGTCAGGGGTCAGGGCAGTTGATGCTGGTTGATTGGAACAGCAGCAGCAGTTAGAGTGTTAGTGATTTTAGTTAGTTGGGTTAAAGTGGATTAGGGCAGCTCTGTATTGATCTCTGTGGGGAAACAGCTGTCAGTGAGGAACAAACCAGGCTGCCATCAAACTGGTTCAGACTGGTTCCAACTGGTGCAGACTGGTTTAAACTGGCGCAGACTGGTTCAAAACTGGTGTATTCTTTTGAAAACTATGCCTGATCAAAACTGAACCTGGTTAGTTGGATCAAACCATTTAAACCTGGACTATCCTTAACCAGGAGGAGAGGATGGACCAAACCAACACTGAGTAACAGGAAGAAGTAAGAGATTAGGGAGGTGCAGTGGAAACTATCTAGCATGGAGCTAAACCGTGTGTGTGTGTGTGTGTGTGTGTGTGTGGGGATGTGTGTGTGGGGATGTGTGTGTGGGGATGTGTGTGTGTGTGTGTGGGGATTGTGTGTGTGTGTGGGTGGGTGTGTGTGTGGGGATGTGTGTGTGTGTATGGGGGGATGTGTGTGTGGGGATGTGTGTGTGTGTGTGTGTGTGTGTGTGAGGTTGAACACAGCTTCTCTTACATCTTGATCCAGGTCTTCACACTCAAGCTGAAGAAGCCTTTGATTTGAGGATAGAGGGTTTTACCAGCCGGGGGGGGGGGGGGGGGGGGGGGTTGATGTCTAAAGCTCTCTGTCATGGTTACCGAGGGTGTGTGGGCTGTCATGGTTACTGTCTTGGTTACTGTCATGGTTACTGTCATGGTTACTGTCATGGTTACTGTCATGGTTACTGTCATGGTTACTGTCATGGTTACTGTCATGGTTACTCTCATCTTTACTCTCATTCTTACTGTCTTGGTTACTGTCATGGTTACATGGTTAAGTCTCCATCAGAACATCGTTAGTTAGTTACATCGTTAGTGACCCTCTCTGTCTTTGGACCAGTTGAGACTCTCTGCTTGGTCTGAGGTGGACTGATGTCACTGTTCTAGTCAGCTGGAACCCAGGAGCGACAGAACAGCAAGAGAACCTCTCTTATGGAACGTCTAAGTCAGTGGGTCCCAAACTTTTTCTGCAGGGCCCCCCTTTCTGAAGATTAGAATATTTTCGAGCCCCCCCACACTGACACAAACATACAAATCCCTTGTTTCTAAACCTTGCCGCGCCCCCCCTGCAATACCTCCGCGCCCCCCAGTTTGGGAACCACTGGTCTAAGTAAACAGCATTGAAACCTTGGAATTTACAACTCTGGAATGTGATGAGTGGAATTGTGTGTGTGTGTGTGTGTGTGTGTGGGGGGGGGGGGGGGGGGTCAGTGGAATGCTGAGGGAGCAGTGTGTGTTTCCTGTGTCAGCCTCCTCCACTGACCTCACATCTCTCTGCTGTTCATTCCCTCCACCATCAATCCTGCTGTCAGGCTGCAGGACCGGAACATCAATCCTATAGGCCACATCCATCACATGGGAGGGACTGGGGGGAGGCTGGGGGGGAGGCTGGGGGTCAGGCTGAGGCTGGGGCTGAGGCTGGGGCTGGGGGGGTGATGGGGCTGAGGCTGGGGCAGAGGCTGGGGCTGGGGCTGGGGGGGTGATGGGGCTTGGGCTGAGACTGGGGCAGAGGCTGGGGCTGAGGCTGGGTCTGGGGGGGTGATGGGGCTGAGGCTGGGGCAGAGGCTGGGGCTGGGGGGGTGATGGGGCTGAGGCTGGGGCAGAAGCTGGGGCTGGGGGGGTGATGGGGCTGAGGCTCGGGCAGAGGCTGGGGGGGTGATGGGGCTTGGGCTGAGACTGGGGCAGAGGCTGGGGTTGAGGCTGGGGCAGAGGCTGAGGCTGGGGTTGAGGCTGGGGCAGAGGCTGGGGAAGAGGCTGGGGTTGAGGCTGGGGCAGAGGCTGAGGCTGGGGTTGAGGCTGGGCAGAGGCTGGGAAGAGGCTGGGGCTGAGGCTGGTGCTGACGCTGGGGCTGAGACTGGGGTTGAGGCTGGGGAAGAGGCTGTGGAAGAGGCTGGGGAAGAGGCTGGTGGGAAGTGGACCTACTAAATAACAGCAGTTAACTGTTTCTCTATAAATCCAGTCTGAACATGAGCTTAGTGTTCTCTGACACTCTGAAGATGAGAGTGTGTGTGTGTGAGTGTGTGTGTGTGTGTGAGAGTGTGTGTGTGTGTGTGTGTGTGAGAGAGAGTGTGTGTGTGTGAGAGAGAGAGAGTGTGTGTGTGTGTGTGACACAGCAGGTAACATTGAACATTGTTGTTGATATGACCATGGAATGTTGAATGATTACCTTCGCTGATACAGTCCACAGTGCACACGTATGGTAAACACACACACACACACACACACACACACACTGAAAGCAGTACTGCACATGTTATACAGCATGAAGACAGTAGAGGAACCAGACTGGAACTAGATTAGATAGAAACACATGGACACACAGAACAGAGAGGGAGGGAGGAGAGGGGGGGAGGGAGGAGTGAGGAGGGGGAGAGGGAGGGAGGGGAGGAGAGGGAGGGAGGGGGAGGAGAGGGAGGGAGGGGGAGGAGAGGGAGGGAGGGGGAGGAGAGGGAGGGAGGGGGAGGGAGGAAACCTCTTCCAGAAGAAACCAGAAAAAGAGAATAAATTAGATCAAAGCACAGTGTGGAAACAGAGCAGCAGGAAGTGACATCATTGGACACAGGAAGCAGCCACAGTCCCCACATGTCCCTCCCGCCTCTCTTCCTCCCCAACAAAAACCATTCCTCCTCTGTCCGTCCTCCCCCCCCCCCCCCCTTCTCCCTCCCTCCCTCCCCCTGCAGTGGGCGTCGACATGGGCGCGAGATGGGGGTGTAGACGAAGACAGCACACAGATGGAGGCTGGACTACTGACCTAGCCTGCAGCCCTTACGGGGGACCAGGGGAGCGCTGGAGGGCGCCTCTTACAGGGACAGAAGGAAAAACAGGCTTTTAGCAGACACACTCTCCAGCACAGGATCTGCTGCCATGCCACGAACACAGGAGCACAGGGACCACCTGCTAATATACCACCTGCTGGGCCAGAGAGACACTGACTGACTGACTGGCTGGCTGGCTGGCTGGATGACTGACTGACTGGCTGACTGACTAGCTGGCTGGCTGACTGACTGGATGACTGACTGACTGGATGACTGACTGACTGGCTGGCTGACTGGATGACTGACTGACTGACTGGCTGAGTGACTAGCTGGCTGAGTGACTGACTAGCTGACTGACTGACTGGATGACTGACTGACTGGATGACTGACTGACTGGATGACTGGATGACTGACTGACTAGCTGGCTGGCTGGCTGACTGGCTGACTGGCTGACTGACTAGCTGGCTGACTGACTGGATGACTGACTGGCTGACTGGATGACTGACTGACTGGATGACTGGATGACTGGATGACTGACTGACTGGCTGACTGGATGACTGGATGACTGACTGACTGACTGGATGACTGACTGACTGACTGACTGGATGACTGACTGACTGGATGACTGACTGACTGGATGATTGGATGACTGACTGACTAGCTGGCTGACTGGATGACTGACTAGCTGGCTGACTGACTGACTGGATGACTGACTGGATGACTGGATGACTGGCTGAATGGATGACTGGCTGGCTGGCTGGCTGACTGGCTGACTGACTGGCTGACTATACCTACCTGCCTGTCTCACACACCTCACACACAAACCTCACAAACACATCACACACACTCACACACCTCACAAACACACAAGCTCCCACACACACCTCACACACCACATACATCACGCACACACCTCACACGCACCTCACACACACACCTCACACACACACCTCACACACGCACCTCACACACGCACCTCACACACGCACCTCACACACACACCTCACACACAAACCTCACACATACACCTCACACACACACCTCACACACAAACCTCACACACACACCTCACACACGCACCTCACACACACACCTCACACACACACCTCACACACGCACCTCACACACGCACCTCACACACACACCTCACACACACCTCACACACGCACCTCACACACGCACCTCACACACACACCTCACACACACACCTCACACACACTCTGTCCTCATCTTCTACTGCACTGCGGGGAACTTAGCTTGTCTCTTTCTGCTTCCCTGTTCAATTATTGAAAGCTTGGTCTTAACTTGGCAGCAGAGCACAGTAAAAACAGCAGCGTGGAATTCATGTCAATATATTCATATTAATTGCTGTCATGACAACGTCCAGCCTATGACTGTATATATGGTGCTGTGAATACAGCATCACTGGGCTGACAGCAATATAACATTAATATCGGTCACGTCACAACATGTATATCAGCTTGAACCCGGGATGCTGCGGGAGCGGGGCACGCGCTGCTGTGTCGTGCGGGTGGATCTCGACAGACACGTGAGCCATGGAACAGGTGGAATATTCGCATCGCGTGCTCCCAGTAAGACAAGGCTCTGCGCTACCGTCCTCAGCTCGCTCGCGGGGCGGGAGGGGGGGGGGGGGGGGAGGAGGGGGGGGGGGACTGACCTGGTCGCCGCCTCACGGGTCTTTTCTTCCCACTGCAGAAACGGACTTTGCTGAAGACCCCTAAGAAATGTCGCTCACATAAGGAGCGCGGGTCTTTGCTGGGGCTCGGGCGCCGTTTAGAAGTGGACACTCTGTCACTGTTCGACTCTCGCGCCTGGCGTTTCTGACGGATAAGGGAGCTCGCGATAGCAGCCATCTCCCCTGCGGCGAGTCCAACCGACCACAGTCCCGGTACCGTCAGACAGAGGCAGTGCGGCTTCTTTGCGCAAATATATCAGGAAAAGATGCACGTTTAAAATGAACTGAAATCCAGCACGAGCGTCATTTCATTGTGTTCCCTTTAGAAAATCCACCGCGCGCATCGTTGCTCCGCAGAGTGCCGCGAGCTCCAGACGGGCAGCACATCTAACGGACGATTCCCGGTTTCTCACAAAGCATCTGTCGGTACCAAAAGCAACACAAATACAGCAAATCTAGGAAGGTTCAACAGCGCGAGACGAGGTGGTTCCTCTGGTGAGGGAGCGTGCGCGCGTGCTTCAGGTATTCCAGGTGGACAGCGCGCCCGTCCGCGTGCTGTGATCCTGGCAGACTGGATCTCCACACTAACGGACACCTGGCCGTCACACGCGCAGTTCATTAAACTGTCACGGTGTGTGTGTGTGTGTGGGGGGGGGGGGGGTAATACAACCTCGCTTGTATCCGGAGATTCGACACTTTTAGTCCGACATAGATTCTCAAATCACTGGCAATGAAAAAGATTTGACTCGTCGGTAACAATCCTATTATCTGATGGCCCTCGCGCTCAGGGCATCTCGTGCAGCGGCGCGGTAACCTTCCCCGCTGAGCTGCAGAGTCTGAGGCACGGTGACGAAGCAAAGAGCTGCTGCGAATAGTAATGTTCTAATAATGAAGTTCTAATAATTATGTTCTAATAATTATGTTCTAAACTCCACTAATGTTTATATTAACTGACCAGAGTCTCCTGCTTTGAGTTGTCTTGTCTGTCCGAGCTGAATAGCTGTGAATGAGCTTTCTCTCTCTCTCTCCTGTCTCTCTCTCACTTTCTCTCCCTCACTCACTCTGCCTCCCTCCCTCCCCCCTCTCTCTCCCTCGATCTTCCTCCACCCCCTCTCCTTCTCTCCTTCCCTCCTCCCTACGCAATCATACGTGATTGAGGTTTGGATGAGAATTCACACTATCTCACAAAGAAAAGGAAGAGAGAGGGGGAGAGGAGGGAGGAGAGGAGAGGAGAGAGGAGAGGAGAGAGCAGAGGAGAGGAGAGAGGAGAGGAGAGAGGAGAGGAGAGAGGAGAGGAGAAGAAGAGAGGAGAGGAGAAAGGAGAGGAGGAGAATAGAGAGGAGAGGAAGGAGGAGAGGAGAAAGGAGGGGAGAGGAGGGATGAGAGGAGAGAGGAGAAGACAGCCAATAAGTTTGACCCCCATAATTATATAATATGCAGTCATATTATAATGTAACCATTTATTTAATATCTGGAAATATTATCAAATCATCTATCACCTTTGGCTCAGGGTGATGATGTCACAGTCAACAGAGTGATGATGTCACAGTCAACAAGATGATGATGTCACAGTCACTAGGGTGATGATGTCACAATCACCAGGGTGATGATTTCTTCCACACACTCTTCCACACACTCTTCCACACACTCTTCCACACACACTTCCACACACTCTTCCACACACACTCCCACACACTCTTCCACACTCTTCCACACACTCTTCCACACACGCTTCCACACACACTTCCACACACGCTTCCACACACACTTCCACACACTCTCCCACACACTCTTCCACACACTCTTCCACACACTCTTCCACACACTCTCCCACACACTCTTCCACACACGCTTCCACACACACTTCCACACACTCTTCCACACACACTCCCACACACTCTTCCACACACTCTTCCACAAACGCTTCCACACACTCTTCCACACACGCTTCCACACACACTTCCACACACGCTTCCACACACACTTCCACACACTCTTCCACACACACTCCCACACACTCTTCCACACTCTTCCACACACTCTTCCACACACACTTCCACACACTTCCACACACTCTTCCACACACTCTTCCACACACTCTCCCACACACACTTCCACACACACTTCCACACACTCTTCCACACACTCTCCCACACACACTTCCACACACTCTCCCACACACTCTCCCACACACACTTCCACACACTCTTCCACACACTCTTCCACACACTCTCCCACACACACTTCCACACACTCTTCCACACACTCTTCCACACACTCTCCCACACACTCTCATCTGTCCAGCTCAGCTCAAGTCCTGACCTAAGTTACATTAACTGATGAGAAACACAGTGAGTGTGTGTGTGTGAGAGAGAGAGAATGATTATGTATGTGAGTGATTATATGTGTGTGTGTTCAGATTGAGATAAGTGAGAATGTGGATGGGGGTGTGTAGGAGTTTGCAGAGCAGCGTAAGCGTGTGTGTGTGTGTGTGTGTGTGTGTGTGTGTGTGTGTGTGTGTGTGTGTGTGTGTAGTACTGTGTCCTAGTTGTGTGGGTAGCATGTGCTGGTCATGTGGAAGCTCAAACACAACACGCACAACGAGAGAGAGAGGAAGTGAGGGAGAGAGAGAGACAGGAGGGGGAAGTGAGGGAGGGAGAGAGAGAGACAGGAGGGGGAAGTGAGGGAGGGAGAGAGAGAGACAGGAGGGGGAAGTGAGGGAGGGCGAGAGAGAGACAGGAGGGGGAAGTGGGGGAGGAAGAGAGAGAGACAGGAGGGGGAAGTGAGGGAGGGAGAGAGAGACAGGAGGGGGAAGTGAGGGAGGGAGAGAGAGACAGGAGGGGGAAGTGAGGGAGGAAGAGAGAGAGACAGGAGGGGGAAGTGAGGGAGGAAGAGAGAGAGACAGGAGGGGGAAGTGAGGGAGGGAGAGAGAGACAGGAGGGGAAGTGAGGGAGGGAGAGAGAGAGACAGGAGGGGGAAGTGAGGGAGGGAGAGAGAGAGACAGGAGGGGGAAGTGAGGGAGGGAGAGAGAGAGACAGGAGGGGGAAGTGAGGGAGGGAGAGAGAGAGACAGGAGGGGGAAGTGAGGGAGGAAGAGAGACACACAGAGAGAGACAGAGAGAGACAGAGAGAGAGAGAGACAGAGAGACAGGGAGAGACAGAGAGACAGAGAGAGACAGAGAGACAGAGACAGAGAGAGACAGAGAGACAGAGAGAGAGAGAGAGAGAGAGACACAGAGAGAGAGAGAGACAGGGAGAGAGAGAGACAGGGAGAGAGAGAGAGAGAGGTAGAGAGACACAGAGAGAGACACAGAGAGAGAGAGACAGAGGTTGATGTATCTCTTGCTGAAAGTCAGATTTGGCCTGTCAGCCTCGACCATATAGAAGCTGAACATCCATCATGTCTGCAGATCACAATCAATAACTGATCCAGAATGACTTCATCTATCAATTTAACAGTGTGAGCTTCAAGGAAAGAGAGAGCAGGAGAGAGGGGGGGACAGAGAGAAAAAGGAGGGTGAATGGAGAGGAGAGGAGGAGAGGGGGGGAGGGTGGGGAGGAGGAGAAGATGTTTGTCATTAACAGAACTATCCCATAATAATTATCCTTATCCATGTATCCATGGTAACTAGGATGACCACCTTTCTTTTTTCTCCAATTTGTCCACTAGAACATTTTCCCCTCCACCTGGTTGTAGACCAGACAGACAGGCAGACAGACAGGCAGACAGACAGGTGTGCAGGTGTGAGAGTACTGCCACACTCCTGTCCTGTCCTGACACCTGCTGGTCAAAGTGCAACACTGCATCTCCCAGTGGAATAAATGCGTTCATGAATGAATTAAATTGGAACTAGTGAGATGCCAGACCCAGCCAAACCCCTGCTGCCCCCAGGGGGCCCCTGAGGCCCCACAGACATCCTGCTGCCCCCAGGGGGCCCCTGGGAACCACAGACTCCCACCCAGCAGATAAACATGTGATAAACAGACAAATATGTGAGTGTGTGTCTGATGTGTGTGTGTGTGAGTGTGTGTGTGACTGCCTCCAGAGAGCCACAAACTGTCCTAGTTCTGCCCTGGATGTCCACCAACCCCACTAAGACAGGTAGACAGACAGGCTGGTTTGGTCCCTGTGATCAGGCTAGTTTGGTCCCTGTGGTCAGGCTGGTTTGGTCCCTGTGGTCAGGCTGGTTTGGTCCCTGTGGTCAGGCTGGTTTGGTCCCTGTGGTCAGGCTGGTTTGGTCCCTGTGGTCAGGCTGGTTTGGTCCCTGTGGTCAGGCTGGTTTGGTCCCTGTGGTCAGGCTGGTTTGGTCCCTGTGGTCAGGCTGGTTTGGTCCCTGTGGTCAGGCTGGTTTGGTCCCTGTGGTCAGGCTGGTTTGGTCCCTGTGGACAAGCTGGTTTGGTCCCTGTGGTCAGGCTGGTTTGGTCCCTGTGGTCAGGCTGGTTTGGTCCCTGTGGTCAGGCTGGTTTGGTCCCTGTGGTCAGGCTGGTTTGGTCCCTGTGGTCAGGCTGGTTTGGTCCCTGTGGTCAGGCTGGTTTGGTCCCTGTGGTCAGGCTGGTTTGGTCCCTGTGGTCAGGCTGGTTTGGTCCCTGGCCCCTAGGGGCCGCCTGGACTTAATGAAGCAACTAATTGTCTCAGTCCTGAATTAGAATGTGGAGTTTTAGAACTGGTTCTGTTTCTGCTGCCAATTTGCTGCTCTTCCACCATGACCTCTTCTACTGAGGAGGGAGGGAGGGAGGGTATCTATGATCCAGTATGTGTGTGTGTGTGTGTGTGTCTGTGTGTGTGTGTATCTATGCTCCAGTATGTGTGTGTGTGTCTGTGTCTGTGTGTGTGTGTATCTATGCTCCAGTATGTGTGTGTCTGTGTGTGTCTGTGTGTGTGTGTATCTATGATCCAGTATGTGTGTGTGTGTGTCTGTGTGTGTGTGTATCTATGCTCCAGTATGTGTGTGTCTGTGTGTGTGTGTGTGTGTGTATGTGTATCTATGCTCCAGTATGTGTGTGTCTGTGTGTGTGTGTGTGTATCTATGCTCCAGTGTGTGTGTGTCTGTGTGTGTGTGTGTGTGTATCTATGCTCCAGTGTGTGTGTGTCTGTGTGTGTGTCTGTGTGTGTGTGTGTGTGTATCTATGCTCCAGTATGTGTGTGTCTGTGTGTGTGTGTATCTATGCTCCAGTGTGTGTGTGTCTGTGTGTGTGTGTGTGTGTGTGTATCTATGCTCCAGTGTGTTTGTGTCTGTGTGTGTGTCTGTGTGTGTGTGTGTGTGTGTGTATCTATGCTCCAGTGTGTGTGTGTCTGTGTGTGTGTGTGGGCCACATCTCCAATCCCAAAATTAACAGCTTCATTCTAACTGTTTCTGTCAAACTCTCTAGACTTCCATGGGAAAAACTATAAACATCTCAAATGTGAAGTAGTTAGGAAGTGATGTAGCTGAGTGAGTTCATGGATCTAATATAGGGTGTAGATCCCTGGACATCCATTAAGGTAATAAACTAGAAGTTGTAACCTAACCATGTGTAAAGCACTAAAGTGTGTGTGTGTGTGTGTTTGTGTGTGTGTGTGTGTGTGTGTGTGTGTGTGTGTGCTGGCTCTCCTGCTGCCATCACCGGTTCAATACAGCGAGTGACAAAACTGTGGACCAGGATCATACTGCAGACTGAAGAGGTTCCTCACAAGCTGGGGGGGGGGGGGGGCTGCCCCAGACCCCCTCTCCCAGACCCCCCCCCCCCCAAAACCTAACTCTCCCACTGCTGGAGAGAGAGAGAAAGAGAGAGACATAGAGAGAGGGAGAGAGAGATAGGGAGGGGGGAGAGATACAGGGAGAGAGAGAGAGAGAAAGAGAGACATAGAGAGAGAGAGAGAGAGAGAGAGAGAGAGAGAGAGAGAGATAGGGAGGGGGGAGAGATACAGGGAGAGAGAGAGAAAGAGAGACATAGAGAGAGAGAGAGAGAGAGAGAGAGATAGGGAGGGGGAGAGATACAGGGAGAGAGAGAGAGCATGCCAGGTTGTGTATTACCGCTTGTGATTGTGGTCGTCTTGGCTCTCTGTCCACAGAAACAGTGCAGCATGTGCGCTCCTTTCTGAAGGAAGAGCCTCAGAATCCTCATTGATTTGGGTTGGTGGGATCCCTCCTGAATCCGAACTACCGGACACGTTATCACGACACCGGGACCCCTAGCATAACGCCGCCGCCGTTCCCGCCGCAGTCTCGGCTCCGGTCAGAAGGACACCGGCTATCGGAGAGATGACGCTAGGCATTACGAGACATCTCGAACGGCTCTTCGTGCCTCTCTGCTCTTCTCGTCGGTCATTCGCGTGCACGGTCCTGCTCCCCCTTGCGCGGGCAGATTGCACGGTGCTGCTCCCCCTCGCGCGGGCAGACTGCACGGTGCAAGGACGTTAGACGGTGTTAAGAGTATAGCTTCCAGTATCCGCGTCTTCACTAACGGAGAAACAGGCAGCCAGGGAGAGAGAGAGAGGGGGGGGGGGGGTGAGGAGAGAGAGATAGAGATGGGGAGGGAGGGGAGAGAGAGAAAGCACTGATGCGAGCGTGCACGCGAAAGTGAACCTGCAGCAGTGAGCGGCAGTACAGTGAGGTAATGCGGAGCTGCTGACCGGGAAACACCGGAGGGATCACGAGCATCCACCGGTAACACGGAGCGCAGAACGGAACATCTCGTCAGCGGTAAAGCCGCGCGGTTTGAAGATAAGGACTACAAAAGCACGCGGGCATGTCAAGGAGAGGAAGTTTGGCACGCGGACAGGCGGTTTGACATCCTCCGCTGTGCGGTAACTTCCTGTCTGCTAGCCGGCCTACCGGCTCCACGAGCTCCATGCCACAGCCACGAGCCCCCTGTCACAACCACAAGCTGAGAGCTGCACAGTGTGAGCAGTATTACTGCAGTGCAGAACCTGACAGACAGCTCGCGATCACCTCGTGTTTCACCCAAACAAACAGTGACAGCTGCCTCTGACCCTTTAGAGGAGAACAGAACATGAAGACAGTGTGTGACGTTTATGTTTGAACTAAACAGGTTAAAAACATTTATTACTAGACAGCAATATTTTATACTGGACCACAAACACACATCCAGGCTGTGCTGAGGCTCCAATCTGAGGTCACAGGTCACCAAAAGGAAGTTACCTTGTTTTGGCTGTTCTGGTCTGTTTAACATTACAGATAAACACAGACCTGACCCCTGACCTCTCCTGTGACCTCTCCTCTTCTACCCTTGACCTTCCTTGATCTTCAGCTTCTGTCTACATGTGCTAAAGTTTACATTCAGTCACTTATCAGACACTTTTATCCAAAGCAACTTACAGTAAGTACAGGGACAAGTAGGGTGAAGTGTCTTGCCCAAGGACACACAACATATAGCCACAGCCAGGGCTCGATCTCACAACCTTCTGATTATGAGGCTAACGCCTTAACCGTTGAGCTATCTGAAGTACATTTAAATTTTTTCATTTAGCAGACGCTTTTATCCAAAGCGACTTACAAGAGAGAGCTGTACAGGGGCATTACCCCTGAGGCAAGTCGAACCAGGTACCAGCCACATGACTCCCTAGTATGTGCTAAATTAACTAAATGAAATGTAAATGTAGCTTTTACTGACCACTGGTGTGCCACCAGCAGCTGCAGTACACAGCTGCACCACCAGAGGGAGACCTGCCACCGCTGGAGCCAGAGGCAGACAGCTCAGGCTTGACGTCACACACACGTCAGGCTGATGACGGAGAGGAAGAGAGGGGTGAGGAGAGGAGGGGAGGGGTGAGGAGGAGAATGGTAAGGAAGGGAGGGGTGAAGACAGGAGGAGAAAAGAGGGGTGAGGAGAGGAGGAGAGGGTGAGGAAGAGAGGGGTGAGGAGAGGAGGAGAAAAGAGGGGTGAGGAGAGGAAGGGAGGGGTTAGAAGAGGAGGGGTGAGGAGGGGAAGAGAGGGGTGAAGAGAGGAGGAGAAAAGAGGGGTGAGGAGAGGAAGGGAGGGGTTAGAAGAGGAGGGGTGAGGAGGGGAGGAGAAAAGAGGGGTGAGGAGGGGAAGAGAGGGGTGAAGAGAGGAGGGGTGAAGAGGGGAGGGGTGAGGAGGGGAGGGGTGAGGAGGGGAAGAGAGGGGTGAAGAGAGGAGGGGTGAGGAGGGGAAGAGAGAAGAGGGGTGAGGAGAGGAAGGGAGGGGTGAAGAGAGGAGGGGTGAGGAGGGGAGGGGTGAGGAGGGGAGGGGTGAGGAGGGGAGGGGTGGAGGGGTGGTTGAAAGACAGGTAACTGCTGACAGGTGAGGCAGGTAGACAAGGTCAGGCTCTGCTACCACAGCATCATCCGTTTCTAATGGCAGTAAGCACACAAACACACACACACACACACACATTCACACACACCTCAGTCTCTGACCCTGAACACACACTGACTCTGCATCCTATAGTGAGCCGGTAGAACACAGGAAGTGAACCAGGACGCTGACCAGGAAGTGAAGCAGGAAGTTAACCAGGAAGCTGACCAGGAAGTGAAGCAGGAAGTTAATCAGGAAGTGAACCAGGACGCTGACCAGGAAATGAACCAGGAAGCTGACCAGGAAATGAACCAGGAAGTGAACCAGAAAGTGAACCAGGACGCTGACCAGGAAGTGAAGCAGGAAGTTAACCAGGATGCTGACCAGGAAATGAACCAGGAAGTGAACCAGGAAGTGAACCAGGAAGTGAACCAGGACGCTGACCAGGAAATGAACCAGGAAGCTGACCAGGAAATGAACCAGGAAGTGAACCAGAAAGTGAACCAGGACGCTGTCCAGGAAATGAACCAGGAAGCTGGTGAGTTGCTAAGTGGCCTGTGTTGACCCTGTTTTTTGACTCTGTTGTGGGTCGTCCCTGCAGTGCAGAGCTGCTCCTGCTCTGTTTGCAGGATGCAGGGTAGGTTAGGTTCAGTGTTGGGGACGGTTAACCTGGGAGGAGTCAGCTGAGATTACTGTGAATCAAACGTGAACCACACGATACAGAGAGAGAGAGAGAGAGAGAGAGACACACACACAGAGAAAGAGAGACAGAGAAAGAGAGACAGAGAGAGAGAGACAGAGAGAGAGAGAGAGACACACACAGAGAGAGAGAGACAGAGAGAGAGACACACACACACAGAGAAAGAGAGAGAGAGAGAGACACACACACACAGAGAGAGAGACAGAGAGAGAGAGACACAGAGAGAGAGAGAGACACAGAGAGAGAGACAAAGAGAGAGACAGAGAGAGAGACAGAGAGAAAGAGGCAGAGAGAGAGAGGCAGAGAGAGAGAGAGGGAGAGAGAGAGAGAGAGAGAGGGAGAGAGAGAGAGGCAGAGAGAGAGAGGGAGAGAGAGAGAGGGAGAGGGAGGGAGGAAGGAAGGAATAGTGAAAGCCATGTCATCCTCTAGTGATTCCCAGGTACAGCCTTTCCTTACATTTCCATGACGTTTGTCACTAAAGTATAAAACATCTGGGAAATAAGCAGAAGTGCTTAGACACACTTCCTAGGAGAAGTATTATGGGATGTGACCATAGAAACAGCCTCTGTCAGCACCCCAAATACACTAAGGAGAGGAGGAGTGTGTATGTGTGTGTGAGGATGTGTGTGTGTGTGTGTGTGAGAAGTGGCAGGTTTGTGAAGGAGGATAGCTGTGCTAGCCATGACAGTGAACAAGGGGATTTGAAAGATGAGGAGAAAAGAGAAGATTAAACTGTGTGTATGAGAGAGAGAGAGAGAGATGGGGAGAGAGACAGAGATAGATAGGGAGAGAGAGAGAGCGAGATACATATATAGAAAGAGAGATAGAGATATATAGAGAGAGAGAGATGGGGAGAGAGAGAGAGAGACAGAGATAGATAGGGAGAGTGAGAGAGAGAGTGAGACAGAGAGATTGAGATATATATAGACAGAGAGATGAGAGATAGAGAGTGAGAGAGTGAGAGAGAGAGATGAGAGAGATAGAGATATATAGAGAGAGAGATAGAGATATACAGTATATAGAGAGAGATAGAGATATACAGTATATAGAGAGAGATGGAGATATATATAGAGAGAGATAGAGAGTGAGTGGATAAACAGGAAACTTGCTGTCTCAGCATCAGAGCTAATGAGACACAGCAAAGCTAGACACAGTGACCTATGTTATCAGTGGTGTATGTGTGTGTGTGTCACTGTGTGTGTGTCTGTGTGTGTGTGTGTGTCACTGTGTGTGAGCATGTTCACGTGTGTGTGTCTGTGAGCATGTTCATGTGTGTGTGTCTGTGAGAGTGTGTCACTGTGTGTGTCTGTGTGAGCATGTTCACGTGTGTGCGTGTGTATATGTGGGTTATGGTGGCGTGTTCATACAGCAGCTGACACTGCACAAACACAACTCCTGTCTCCCTACGCAGCAAAAAGTAGATCTGAATGGGAGCCTGAATATATCATTAGTCAACAAAACAACAAAACACAGCAATGAACACACACACACAACACACACACCCACACACAACACACACACAACAAACACACACACAACACACACACCCAACACACAACACACACTACACAGACAACACACACAGACAACACACACACACACAACACACACACTATCTATCTAACTAACGATCTATCTATCTATCTAACTAACTAACTATCCATCTATCTAACTATCTATCTAACTAAAAATCCACTATAATGTAGAACATCCTCCCTTAATCTGCTCTTCTGTACAGTGTTCTGTCTTTCCAGGGGCAGGTTTAGACCTGAGACTGCGCTGCTGTTTAAATGTGTCCCAGAAGTCATGTCATCAATTCTAAAGAATCAGCGGGGATTGATCAGTTCATTCATCCGTTCCAGAGTTCCTGCCATGCCTGTACGAGGGGTGCAGGAGTGACCCCTCCTCATGCACTGAAGATCCCGGTCTCGCCCTTATCCTGATCCGCGAGCCTCCCACAGCGAGCCTCCCACAGCGCCACGCAGAGAAGCACATTCCTCTCGCGCCGAAAAAGTGCAGAGGCAGCAGTTTTGTGCTGAGAGCCCGAGACACCCAGAGACTGTCTGACAGCAGCGCGGCAAGAAGAGGCAGGAAGAGGCAGGAAGAGGCAGGAAGAGGCAGGAAGAGGCAGGAAGAGGCAGGAAGAGGCAGGAAGCGACAGGAAGCAGCAGGAAGTGACAGGAAGCAGCAGGAAGTGACAGGAAGCAGCATGCTCCACCCGGGCACTGACTTATTGTTCTTTATACTGAAGCCAAACAGATGCAGTCAGTGTAGCAGTGTTGCATTGCAGCAGCACACTGAGTTACCGGGACACCTGGATACAGGCAAGCTCAGGCGAGACCAGGAGAACCAGGGGGTCTTTCCTCAGTACTGGGTCCTGCTTTCAGAAGTCCCCCTGCCCCTTATAGACACTAATGAGACATGCTCCGGTCAAGTTTTACCGGAGAGAACGGCTCCATCAGGATAAACCTGTCTTACTTTAAGTTTTACTGCAACAAACATTAAAGCTCCTGAAAAGTGTGCAAGGCAGATCGTTCTCTCCGCAGCTCTCGCGCGCTCCTCAGTCTCAAAGCATCACCGCTCCGCGTGCACAAACCACTGAGAAAGTTTCCTACCTGCGTTTTTATCCCCCATATCCTGGGAGGCTGGGAGTCACTGTAGGAGGCTGGGAGGCTGGGAGGCTGGGAGTCAGTGTAGGAGGCTGGGAGGCTGGGAGGCTGGGAGTCAGTGTAGGAGGCTGGGAGGCTGCGGTGCTCGGGGTTGGCAGGGTCCAGGATACCGTGCGCCTGTGGTACTGGAGCAGAGAGGAGAGGAGGAGGAGAGGAGGAGGAGAGGAGGAGGAGAGGAGGAGGAGAGGAGGAGGAGAGGAGGGAGGCTGGATCGATGAACCGATGAGATCCGTTAGAAGCGCTGTGGAGTCCGCTTGCAGAGCAGCTATTTTGGCTCGCTCTGTTTGCAATAGTTTTTTTTACAGAAAGGGGAGGGGTGTGTGTGAGGGGGGTGGGTGTGTGTGTGGCTGTGTGTGTGTGAGGGGAGGGTGTGTGTGTGTGTGTGTGTGTGAGGGGGGTGGGGGTGTTTGGTGCAGCCTCTCTGTGTGAACGCTGCTTTTTGTAATGCGATATTCTGAGCCGCTGGAGGGACATGATGAGATGTTAATGGATGAATCAGAAATGCTTTAAAGGCCTTTAGCTGCAGAGAGGAGGACAGGAAGCAGAGAAGAAGGGAAATACAAAGAGGATGGCAGAGAAAAGAGAGAGGAGAAGGGCTGGACGGAGGAGGGGAGCTGAGAGGACAGACAGAGAGAGAGACAGAGAGAGAGAGACAGAGAGACAGACAGAGAGACAGAGAGAGAGACAGACAGAGAGAGAGAGAGACAGACAGAGAGACAGACAGACCCTTATCTGATCATTTATTTGCAGATATTTAATGCAGAATATTCAAAGTCGACATGAAGATATCTGGTAGCTGAGATGTAAACATGTACTGTAGCAGACCACTTCATACTAGACTGTTAGCAGTTTACCCTGAACACAGCCCTGTTAGATGGGATGTTTACCCTGAACACAGCCCTGTTAGATGGGATGTTTACCCTGAACACAGCCCTGTTAGATGGGATGTTTACCCTGAACACAGCTCTGTTAGATGGGATGTTTACCCTGAACACAGCCCTGTTAGATGGGATGTTTACCCTGAACACAGCCCTGTTAGATGGGATGTTTACCCTGAACACAGCCCTGTTAGATGGGATGTTTACCCTGAACACAGCCCTGTTAGATGGGATGTGTTTACCCTGAACACAGCCCTGTTAGATGGGATGTGTTTACCCTGAACACAGCCCTGTTCTTGAACACTTTATACACACTCACAGCTTTTTAAACACACTGTCTGTCACTTTAGCATCTGCTGAAGAGGGGGTAGAGTAGTGAGGTGTGACTGGCCCTCCTGGTCTCTCCTTCCCTCCTGGTCTCTCCTTCCCTCCTGGTCTCTCTGGCCCTCCTGGTCTCTCTGGCCCTCCTGGTCTCTCTGGCCCCCCTGGTCTCTCTGGCCCCCCTGGTCTCTCCTTCCCTCCTGGTCTCTCTGGCCCTCCTGGTCTCTCCTTCCCTCCTGGTCTCTCTGGCCCTCCTGGTCTCTCTGGCCCTCCTGGTCTCTCTGGCCCCCCTGGTCTCTCTGGCCCCCCTGGTCTCTCCTTCCCTCCTGGTCTCTCTGGCCCTCCTGGTCTCTCTGGCCCTCCTGGTCTCTCATTCCCTCCTGGTCTCTCTGGCCCTCCTGGTCTCTCTGGCCCTCCTGGTCTCTCTGGCCCTCCTGGTCTCTCCTTCTCTCCTGGTCTCTCTGGCCCTCCTGGTCTCTCTGGCCCTCCTGGTCTCTCCTTCCCTCCTGGTCTCTCTGGCCCTCCTGGTCTCTCTGGCCCTCCTGGTCTCTCTGGCCCCCCTGGTCTCTCTGGCCCCCCTGGTCTCTCCTTCCCTCCTGGTCTCTCTGGCCCTCCTGGTCTCTCTGGCCCTCCTGGTCTCTCTGGCCCTCCTGGTCTCTCCTTCCCTCCTGGTCTCTCTGGCCCTCCTGGTCTCTCTGGCCCTCCTGGTCTCTCTGGCCCTCCTGGTCTCTCCTTCTCTCCTGGTCTCTCTGGCCCTCCTGGTCTCTCTGGCCCTCCTGGTCTCTCCTTCCCTCCTGGTCTCTCTGGCCCTCCTGGTCTCTCTGTCCCTCCTGGTCTCTCTGGCCCTCCTGGTCTCTCCTTCCCTCCTGGTCTCTCTGGCCCTCCTGGTCTCTCTGGCCCTCCTGGTCTCTCCTTCCCTCCTGGTCTCTCCTTCCATCCTGATCTCTACTTCCCTCCTGGTCTCTCTAGCCCTCCTGGTCTCTCCTTCCCTCCTGGTCTCTCCTTCCATCCTGATCTCTACTTCTCTCCTGGTCTCTCTGGCCCTCCTGGTCTCTCCTTCCCTCCTGGTCTCTCCTTCCCTCCTGGTCTCTCCTTCCATCCTGATCTCTACTTCTCTCCTGGTCTCTCTGGCCCTCCTGGTCTCTCCTTCCCTCCTGGTCTCTCCTTCCCTCCTGGTCTCTCCTTCCCTCCTGGTCTCTCTGGCCCTCCTGGTCTCTCCTTCCCTCCTGGTCTCTCTAGCCCTCCTCGTCTCTCCTTCCCTCCTGGTCTCTCCTTCCCTCCTGGTCTCTCCTTCCCTCCTGGTCTCTCCTTCCATCCTGATCTCTACTTCTCTCCTGGTCTCTCTGGCCCTCCTGGTCTCTCCTTCCCTCCTGGTCTCTCCTTCCCTCCTGGTCTCTCTGGCCCTCCTGGTCTCTCCTTCCCTCCTGGTCTCTCTAGCCCTCCTCGTCTCTCCTTCCCTCCTGGTCTCTCCTTCCCTCCTGGTCTCTCCTTCCCTCCTGGTCTCTCCTTCCATCCTGATCTCTACTTCTCTCCTGGTCTCTCTGGCCCTCCTGGTCTCTCCTTCCCTCCTGGTCTCTCTAGCCCTCCTGGTCTCTCCTTCCATCCTGGTCTCTCCTTCCCCCCTGGTCTATCTAGCTCTCCTGGTCTCTACATCCCTCCTGGTCTCTCCTTCCCTCCTGGTCTCTCCTTCCCTCCTGGTCTCTACATCCCTCCTGGTCTCTCCTTCCATCCTGGTCTCTCCTTCCCTCCTGGTCTCTCCTTCCCTCCTGGTCTCTCCTTCCCTCCTGGTCTCTACATCCCTCCTGGTCTCTCCTTCCCTCCTGGCCTCTACAGCCCTCTGTCAGCCCTCAAACATGAACAGCCCCCTCTGCCTCCTTGTGGAGAGAGCACCAGGGGACAGAGACGGCTCATTGATCAGAGGCAGAGGCAGTTAGAGGCAGGCAGGCAGGCTGAGTCAGCAGATCTGAAAGAACAGTAATGTACAGAGTGTTTCTCTTGGTATTAAAACACAAAGTGAAGAGATTCTGGGGACAGACATGGTGTCCATGGGGACAGACCTGGTGTCCATGGGGACAGACCTGGTGTCCATGGGGACAGACCTGGTGTCCATGGGGACAGACCTGGTGTCCATGGGGACAGACATGGTGTCCATGGGGACAGACATGGTGTCCATGGGGACAGACCTGGTGTCCATGGGGACAGACATGGTGTCCATGGGGACAGACCTGGTGTCCATGGGGACAGACATGGTGTCCATGGGGACAGACCTGGTGTCCATGGGGACAGACCTGGTGTCCATGGGGACAGACATGGTGTCCATGGGGACAGACCTGGTGTCCATGGGGACAGACCTGGTGTCCATGGGGACAGACCTGGTGTCCATGGGGACAGACATGGTGTCCATGGGGACAGACCTGGTGTCCATGGGGACAGACCTGCAACATGGAAGAAGCGGATCAGAGATGAGATGTTCTAACTGTGTTCAGGTGCTCTCACACACACACACACACACACACACACACACACCTGCCCTCTGTGTAAGAACACACACACCTGCCCTCTGTGTAAGAACACACACACATGCTCTCTCGCTCACACACTGCTCTCTCTCTCTCTTTCTCTCACACACACACACACATGCTCTCTCTCTCTTTCTCTCTCACACACACACACACATGCTCTCTCTCTGTATGAACACACACTTCCTGTGCTGTGGCCCCGCCCCCTGGTCAGACAGGGGTGTGCTGGCGTCGGACAGGGCAGGTCGATAGAGCACCTGAAAGAAGACACCCGCTCTGTATCGACCAGACTGGTACAGAGAACACTCCAGAACTGTCCAGCAGAGAGAGAGAGAAGGGTGTGTGTGTGTGTGTGTGTGTGTGTGTGTGTTTGTGTGTGTGTGTGTGTGTGTGTGTGTGTGTGTGTGTTTATAGCTGTTTCTCCTAGCGGGCTGCAGTGTTGAACTCACTCTAAAGAAGTCATGCATGCCTAACAGACCTGGTGCAGCTGAGAACAGCAGCAGCTCACACTGCCTCTTCAACCTGCTACAATATTTATACCCTCCTCTCCTCCTCCATCACTGCTCCTTCTCTCCTCCTCCTCCATCACTGCTCCTTCTCTCCTCCTCCTCCATCACTGCTCCTTCTCTCCTCCTCCTCCATCACTGCTCCTCCTCCATCACTGCTCCTTCTCTCCTCCTCCTCCTCCATCACTGCTCCTTCTCTCCTCCTCCATCACTGCTCCTTCTCTCCTCCTCCTCCATCACTGCTCCTTCTCTCCTCTCCTCCTCCATCACTGCTCCTTCTCTCCTCCTCCTCCATCACTGCTCCTTCTCTCCTCCTCCTCCATCACTGCTCCTTCTCTCCTCCTCCTCCATCACTGCTCCTTCTCTCCTCCTCCTCCATCACTGCTCCTTCTCTCCTCCTCCTCCATCACTGCTCCTTCTCTCCTCCTCCTCCATCACTGCTCCTTCTTTCCTCCTCCTCCATCACTGCTCCTTCTCTCCTCCTCCTCCATCACTGCTCCTTCTCTCCTCCTCCTCCCATCACGGCTCCTTCTCTCCTCCTCCTCCATCACTGCTCCTTCTCTCCTCCTCCTCCTCCTCCATCACTGCTCCTTCTCTCCTCCTCCTCCATCACTGCTCCTTCTTTCCTCCTCCTCCATCACTGCTCCTTCTCTCCTCCTCCTCCATCACTGCTCCTTCTCTCCTCTCCTCCATCACTGCTCCTTCTCTCCTCTCCTCCATCACTGCTCCTTCTCTCCTCCTCCTCCATCACTGCTCCTTCTCTCCTCCTCCTCCATCACTGCTCCTTCTCTCCTCTCCTCCATCACTGCTTCTTCCCTCCACCCAACCTGGTCCAGCTCTCAACCTGATCTATCTCTGTTCTCCTCTCCCAGCCCCCCCTCTCTCTCTCCATCCCATCCTCCTGTTCTTTCTCCCCTCCTCCCCTCTCTCTCTCTCTCTCTCTCTCTCTCTCTCTTGTTCTCTCTCTGTTCTGTTCGCTCTCTCTCTTTCTGTGTCCACTGATCTCTCTCTCATCTCCATTTCTCTATATCCTCCTCCTCTCCCCAGCTCTCTCCATCTATCCTCCTATTCTCCACCTCTTCCTCTCTCTCTCTCTCTTTCATCTCCAGTTCTCTCTCTCTCTCTCCATCCAGACTTGGAGGATATCATCTAACTTGGCAGAGTGTCCTTGGGATTCACAGTAATGCACAGGCATCATTCCCCCTCTTTTTCCTCCTCATCTATTTCTCTCTGTCTCTCTGTCTCTCTGTCTCTCTGTCTCTCTGTCTCTCTCTCTCTCTCTCTGTCTCTCTGTCTCTCTCTCTGTCTCTCTCTCTGTCTCTCTCTCTGTCTCTCTGTCTCTCTGTCTCTCTGTCTCTCTGTCTCTCTCTGTCTCTCTGTCTCTCTCTCTGTCTCTCTCTCTGTCTCTCTCTCTGTCTCTCTCTGTCTCTCTGTCTCTCTGTCTCTCTGTCTCTCTGTCTCTCTCTCTCTCTCTGTCTCTCTGTCTCTCTCTCTGTCTCTCTCTGTCTCTCTCTCTGTCTCTCTGTCTGTCCCTGTCTCTCCCTTCTTACTTTCATCTGTCCTCTCTTCGTCCCTTTCTCTTCCACCATATTCTCTATTTTATATTATTTAATCTCCTGATCTGTATCCTGGCTCTCTTCTTTTACTCCAAGACTTCTAGCCCCTGTGTGCATTTATTTCATTTAATACCATATTCCTTTATCCCTGTGTGCACTCTTCTGACGAGTTGTTACTAAAGAGTTTGTTACTAAATAGTTTCCCCTCGGGGATCAGTAAAGTATTTCTAATTCTGATTGGACATCTGAATAGTAACGTTTCTGTCATTCTCTTCCTCACCACCAGAGGGCAGAGAGTCAACAGCGACTTAACCAGCAAGATCTTCCAAAATTACAAGCCACAACGCTGCTCATGCGCAGTGGGATCCTAACAGCATCTTTGTTTTCACCCGGAAGAGATCAGGAGGTGACGGACCGGGGTCATTACTAACATGGCGTGGAGAGGATGTTTTGTAAAATGGACCAAAACAGAGCTGATCAATCTTTCCGATGTTGCTCGAGGCAGCAGGTGAGCAGCGCGAGGACTGTATATCTGTAATGAGCTCGAGCAGCCTTGGTATACCGGATAGCGGAGGCTCGTGAACAGGAGCGGAGTTAGCGGTGTCACTGACATTGTGGATCAGCTGGCTTTAATGATAGCTCTGTTGCTTAACAGATAATGCTGCTTATTAACAAGTAAATGTTGAATGGCTGCTAAGCAGAGCTCTATGTGATGATGTGTCCCCTCCAGATGCTCTATGTGATGATGTGTCCCCTCCAGATGCTCTATGTGATGATGTGTGCCATCCAGATGCTCTATGTGATGATGTGTCCCCTCCAGATGCTCTATGTGATGATGTGTCCCCTCCAGATGCTCTATGTGTTGATGTGTCCCCTCCAGATGCTCTATGTGTTGATGTGTCCTCTCCAGATGCTCTATGTGTTGATGTGTCCCCTCCAGATGCTCTATGTGATGATGTGTCCCCTCCAGATGCTCTATGTGATGATGTGTCCCCTCCAGATGCTCTATGTGATGATGTGTCCCCTCCAGATGCTCTATGTGATGATGTGTCCCCTCCAGATGCTCTATGTGATGATGTGTCCCCTCCAGATGCTCTATGTGATGATGTGTCCCCTCCAGATGCTCTATGTGATGATGTGTCCCCTCCAGATGCTCTATGTGATGATGTGTCCCCTCCAGATGCTCTATGTGATGATGTGTCCCCTCCAGATGCTCTATGTGATGATGTGTGCCCTCCAGATGCTCTATGTGATGATGTGTCCCCTCCAGATGCTCTATGTGATGATGTGTGCCCTCCAGATGCTCTATCCGCCCCCAGCAGAGATGTGGTTTCCGTCGTGAAGCCAAGAGACCAGAAACCAGGAAGGGGAATGTTGCTGAGGAAACGGCCCCCTCAGATGCTGTGGCCCCTGGCAGACTCCCTGCTGGGACCCCCGGGCCCCCCACACCTCCCCCGCCCCCCCTCGTCCCCCGGCCCTCATTACTGAGGCCCCTCATGTTCACAGTTGGGGTAGGTCTTGGTCCTGTTCACATTGAGTAGTAATAGCTTACAGGCTGGTTATTTCACACCATGCTATTTTACAGGCTGGTTATCTAACACCATGCTAGCTTACAGGCTGGTTATTTCACACCATGCTATTTTACAGGCTGGTTCTCTAACACCATGCTAGCATACAGGCTGGTTATCTAACACCATGCTAGCATACAGGCTGGTTATCTAACACCATGCTAGCCTACAGGCTGGTTATCTAACACCATGCTAGCTTACAGGCTGGTTATTTAACACCATGCTAGCATACAGGCTGGTTAGCTAACACCATGCTAGTTTACAGGCTGCTCCTTCGGTGCGGCAGCCATCTTGCAGTACGAGTCTCTGAAGCGGCAGGTGCAGATGGCAAGAGAGGAGCAGGAGGCGGAGCGACTGGGGCAGGTGAGGAGGCGGACCTGTGTGTGTGGGAGGGGCTCCCAGGACAGGTGTGTGTACTCACCCCTCCTCCTCCTCCTCCCTCCCAGGGCTCCCAGGACATGAGTGTGTGGCACTCCTGGTGGAGGCAGCTTCCAGAGCTGCAGAGACAAGCCATCATGATGCTGTCCATGCTGGATGATACCTGGAGCTCCCTCAGTCAAGGCAGCGCACAACCACAGGTGAGGGGGGAGGCTGGGAGGCTGGGAGAGAGGGGGGAGGGAGGCTGGAGAAGAGGAAGGCTGGGAGAGAGGGGGGAAGGAGGCTGGGAGAGAGGGAGGGGGGGGTGGCTGGAGTCATTGTGGGCAACTCTCTTGGAAGAAAATTAAAGCATAATGCGCAATTAAAGCACTAGTTCATGTTTCTACTTCTTCTATTATCTATTACGCCATCCTCCCTCCCTCCTCCCCCCCTCCTTCCTCCCTCCTCCTCTCCCTCCTTTCCCTTCCTCCTCCCTCCCTCCCTCCCTCCCTCCCTCCTCCTCCTCCTTCCCCCCTCCTCCTCCTCTCCTTCCCTCCCTTCTTGCTCCCTCTCTCCCTCCTCCTCTTCTCCCTCCTTCCCTCTCTCCCTCCCTCCCACCCTCCTCCTCCCTCCCTCCCTCCGCCTCCTCCTCCCTCCTCCTCCTCCCTCCTCCTCCCCCCCTCCTTCCTCTCCCTCCCTCCCCCCCTCCTTCCTCTCCCTCCCTCCCTCCTCTCCCTCCCTCCTCTCCTCCCCCCCTCCTTCCTCCCTCCTCCTCTCCCTCCCTCCTCTCCCTCCCTCCCTCCTCCCTCCTCTTCTCCCTCCCTCCCTCCCTTCTCGTCCCTCCCTCCCTCCCTTCTCCTCCCTCCCTCCCTCCTCCTCCTCCTCCTCTCCTTCCCTCCCTTCTTGCTCCCTCTCTCCCTCCTCCCTCCTCCTCTTCTCCCTCCTTCCCCCTCTCCCTCCCTCCCTCCCTCCCTCCTCCTCCCTCCTCCTCCTCCTCCTCCCTCCCTGCCCCAGGTATCATCCTGATCAATGCAGCTGTGTTGTGTTGTTGGAGAGTCCCTTCCCTTCAGAGAACCATGCTCAAGTACTTCACTGCTAACCCAGCCTCCAGTGAGTAGGTGTGTGAAGGAGTGTGTGAGTGATGTGTGTGTGTGTGAGTGATGTGTGTGTGTGAGTGATGTGAGTGTGTGAGTGATGTGTGTGTGTGTGAGTGATGTGTGTGTGTGAGTGATGTGTGTGTGTGTGAGTGATGTGTGTGTGTGAGTGATGTGAGTGTGTGAGTGATGTGTGTGTGTGAGTGATGTGTGTGTGTGTGAGTGATGTGTGTGTGTGTGAGTGATGTGTGTGTGTGTGAGTGATGTGTGTGTGTGTGTGAGTGATGTGTGTGTGTGAGTGATGTGTGTGTGTGAGTGATGTGTGTGTGTGTGAGTGATGTGTGTGTGTGTGAGTGATGTGTGTGAGTGAGTGATGTGTGTGTGTGAGTGATGTGTGTGTGTGAGTGAGTGATGTGTGTGTGTGTGAGTGATGTGTGTGTGTGAGTGAGTGATGTGTGTGTGTGTGAGTGATGTGTGTGTGTGAGTGAGTGATGTGTGTGTGTGAGTGATGTGTGTGTGTGGTGAGAGTGAGTGATGTGTGTGTGTGAGTGATGTGTGTGTGTGAGTGAGTGATGTGTGTGTGTGTGAGGGATGTGTG
>CM059328.1:171114-193614 GCA_030340685.1 Protosalanx chinensis
GAGAGAGAGGGAGAGAGAGGGAGAGAGAGGGAGAGAGGGAGAGAGGGAGAGAGAGGGGAGAGAGAGAGGGAGAGAGAGGGAGAGAGAGGGAGAGAGAGGGAGAGAGGGAGAGAGGGAGAGAGGGAGAGAGAGAGGGAGAGAGAGGGAGAGAGAGGGAGAGAGAGGGAGAGAGACAGTCAACAAACCCCTGTTGAATAATGCTGTTCTGTGTTCCCAGCCCTGCAGCTGTCATTGTGCTGTGTGGTGTGACGTCACTGAGCCTGGTTAGAGCTTCCTTATGGAGGAATAACTACCACTGCTGTGATTTGATATGAGGAACAGCATGCTGGGGGGGGTGAGAGGGGTGTGTGTATGTGTGTGGTGTGTGTGTGTTGTGTGGGGGGTAGTGTGTGTGTGTGTGGGGGGGGGACAGTGTGTGTGGGGGGGGGCAGTGTGTGTGGTGTGGGGGGTAGTGTGTGTGTGGGGGGGGGCAGTGTGTGTGTGTGGGGGGGGCAGTGTGTGTGGTGTGTGTGGTGTGGTGTGGGGGGCAGTATGTGTGTGGGGGGGGGCAGTGTGTGTGTGTGTGTGGGGGGGGCAGTGTGTGTGTGGGGGGGGGTACTGTGTGTAGTTTGGGGGCAGTGTGTGTGTGGGGGGGGCAGTGTGTGTGTGTGTGTGGGGGGGGCAGTGTGTGTGTGTGGGGGGGGGTACTGTGTGTAGTTTGGGGGCAGTGTGTGGTGTGGGGGGGCCAGTGTGTGTGTGTGGGGGGGGGGGTACTGTGTGTAGTTTGGGGGCAGTGTGTGGTGTGGGGGGCCAGTGTGTGTGGTTCTGACAAACAAAGAATCTTACTACAGGCTTTGTTCTTTGCTCTCTCTCTCCCCCCCCCTCTCTCTTTGTCTGGGTCAGGGAATTCCCAAGGTGCACCAGGCCAAATGTCAGTGGAGCCATCTGCTACAAGCCTGCACACACCACACATCCTTACACACTAACATCCTCACACACTAACATCCTTACACACTAACATCCTCACACACTAACATCCTTACACACTAACATCCTCACACACTAACATCCTTACACACTAACATCCTTACACACCACACATCCTTACACACTAACATCCTCACACACTAACATCCTTACACACTAACATCCTTACACACTAACATCCCTTACACACTTACACCCTCACACACTAACATCCTTACACACTAACATGTATGTTGATATTGGTGTTCGTTGTTGATGTGTTCTTTTGCCTCATTTTGTACGGTGTCCTTGAGTGTCTAGAAAGGCTCCATCCAAATAAAATGTATTATTATTATTAATCCTTACACACTTACACCCTCACACACTAACATCCTTACACACTTACACCCTCACACACTAACATCTTACACACTAACATCCTCACACACTAACATACTTACACACTAACCTCCTCACACACTAACATACTTACACCTCACACACTAACATCCTTACACACTAACATCCTTACACACTAACATTACACCCTCACACACTTACACCCTCACACTTACACCCTCACACACTTACACCCTCACACACTTACACCCTCACACAGTTACACCCTCACACACTTACACCCTCACACTTACACCTCACACACTTACACCCTCACACACTTACACCTCACACTTACACCCTCACACTTAGACCCTCACACTTACACCCTCACACACTTACACCCTCACACTTACACCCTCACACTTACACCTCACACACTTACACCCTCACACCCTTACACCCTCACACTTACACCCTCACACACTTACACCCTCACACTTACACCCTCACACACTTACACCCTCACACTTACACCCTCACACACTTACACCCTCACACCCTCACACACTTACACCCTCACACTTACACCCTCACACACTTACACCTCACACCCTCACACACTTACACCTCACACTTACACCCTCACACACTTACACCCTCACACTTACACCCTCACACACTAACACTCAGTAAAGATAGCTAGGTAGAGAGTCTCAGTAGACAGTGTATTCCTGCATCTTGCTTAAATATCGACCCTTCTGTCAGATCTGTGTCAATCCCTCTCTTAGACCACTCCACCTCTCTATCCGTGTGTGTGTACTGTGTTTGTGAGTGTGTGTGTGTGCTGTGTTTGTGTGTGTACTGTGTGTGTGTGTGTGTTGTGGTTGCTGCCAGAGGGAACAGGGGTATCAGTGTTTTAGGACAGTTTTCCTGTTCTGGTCTCTCAGTCTCGGGCCTGGCAGGGATCAGCCCCCCTCCTCCCCCTCCTCCCCCTCCTCCTCCCTCCTCCTCCCTCTCTCCCTCTCCTCCCCCAGGCAGCAGCAGACTATGTGAAGACACACCTCACCTTCTCTCCCCCCTCCTCCTCCCTCTCTCCCCCTCCTCCCCCAGGCAGCAGCAGACTATGTGAAGACACACCTCCCAGAGGCCTTGAAACAGCAGCTGATCGCCCAGGAGAGAGGTCGCCGTGACAACTACCCCAGCCTCCTGGAGCATCGCATCATGACTGTCGACAGGGAGATGGTGGAGAAGCTGTCGGCCAATCACGACGAAGCTGGTGGGGAGTAGCAACTCTCCCTCCATTTCTATCTCTTCCTCTTTCTCCATCTCTCTTTCTGTCTCTCCTTCTCCATATTTATCTCTTTATCTCTCCTCTTTCCCTCTCTCTCTTTCTTTAGGAAGCCTCCCAGACTGAAATGGTACATATGAATACATCCACATCCTCTGCTGACTGTCCCCTCGCCCTCACCTCTCCCTTCTACCCCTCCCCTACCCCCTCCCCCTCCCCCTTCCCCCCCCCCCCCCCACCCCCCCTCCACAGGGACCACCTGCCTGGTGGCTCTTCTCTCAGACAGGGAGCTGACGGTGGCTAATGTGGGGGGACTCTCGTGGCGTGCTGTGTGACAAGGATGGGAACGCTGTGGCTCTGTCACATGACCACAAACCCTACCAGCTGAAGGAACGCAAGAGGATCAAGAGAGCAGGTGAGGGAGGGGGAGGAGTCAAGAGGGCAGGGGAGGGAGGAGTCAAGAGGGCAGGTGAGGGAGGGGGAGGAGTCAAGAGGGCAGGGGAGGGAGGAGTCAAGAGGGCAGGGGAGGGAGGAGTCAAGAGGGCAGGGGAGGGAGGGGGAGGAGTCAAGAGGGCAGGGGAGGGAGGAATCAAGAGGGCAGGGGAGGGAGGAGTCAAGAGGGCAGGTGAGGGAGGAGTCAAGAGGGCAGGTGAGGGAGGAGTCAAGAGGGCAGGTGAGGGAGGAGTCAAGAGGGCAGGTGAGGGAGGAGTTAAGAGGGCAGGTGAGGGAGGAGTCAAGAGGGCAGGTGAGGGAGGAGTCAAGAGGGCAGGGGAGGGAGGAGTCAAGAGGGCAGGGGAGGGAGGGGGAGGCGTCAAGAGGGCAGGGGAGGGAGGGGGACGAGTTGAGGTGCTAAATTCCTGATGATGTCATGACGATGTCATGATTCTGACCCTCCTGCTGTTTCTCCTCCTTCCACCAGGGGGCTTCATCAGCTTCAACGGCTCCTGGCGCGTACAGGGCATCCTGGCCATGTCCCGTTCCCTTGGCGACTACCCCCTGAAGAACCTAAATGTGGTGATCCCTGACCCTGACATCATGACCTTTGACCTGGACAAGCTGCAGCCAGAGTTCATGATCCTGGCGTCTGACGGGCTGTGGGACGCCTTCAGTAACGAGGAGGCCGTCCGCTTCGTCCGCGAGCGTCTTAACGAGCCGCACTTCGGCGCCAAGAGCATCGTGCTGCAGTCCTTCTACCGTGGTTGCCCTGACAACATCACTGTCATGGTGGTCAAGTTCAAAAGCTCCGCCTCCTCCTCCACAGGCGGGAGCAAGACCGCTGAGTGATTGGTCGCCCCAGGGTCAATCGTCTACTTCCTGTCTCAGGAGACCAATCGAAGGGCAGGGACGGCCGGTGTCCTGGTTTGATTGGTTGTGTGGACGCTGGGTGTGACACCTGGAGGGGTCGTTATACTCAGTTAATAACTTATATCATTAGCATGCTCACAGGCATGCTGAAAACATGTATCTACACACACACTCACACACACACACTAATAAACACACACATGAACACACACACATCACACACACTGCTGATCCAAAGGCTGCCCTCGTTAAACATTTAAAGGATCTTTTAAATACTTTTTACTTTTGCTAAATGTCAGCCTGTTGCTGACAGCAAACTGGATCAATCCATTAGAGGTAGAACCTAGAACCCTCTGTCTGAGACCAGATCTAGACGGTGTTAGAACCTAGAACCCTCTGTCTGGGACCAGACCTAGACGGTGTTAGAACCTAGAACCCTCTGTCTGAGACCAGATCTAGACGGTGTTAGAACCTAGAACCCTCTGTCTGGGACCAGACCTAGACGGTGTTAGAACCTAGAACCCTCTGTCTGGGACCAGACCTAGACGGTGTTAGAACCTAGAACCCTCTGTCTGGGACCAGACCTAGACGGTGTTAGAACCTAGAACCCTCTGTCTGGGACCAGACCTAGACGGTGTTAGAACCTAGAACCCTCTGTCTGGGACCAGACCTAGACGGTGTTAGAACCTAGAACCCTCTGTCTGAGACCAGACCTAGACGGTGTTAGAACCTAGAACCCTCTGTCTGGGACCAGACCTAGACGGTGTTAGAACCTAGAACCCTCTGTCTGGGACCAGACCTAGATAGTGTTAGAACCTAGAACCCTCTGTCTGAGACCAGATCTAGACGGTGTTAGAACCTAGAACCCTCTGTCTGGGACCAGACCTAGACGGTGTTAGAACCTAGAACCCTAGAACCCCAGACCTAGACGGTGTTAGAACCTAGAACCCTCTGTCTGGGACCAGACCTAGATAGTGTTAGAACCTAGAACCCTCTGTCTGAGACCAGATCTAGATGGTGTTAGAACCTAGAACCCTCTGTCTGGGACCAGACCTAGATAGTGTTAGAACCTAGAACCCTCTGTCTGGGACCAGACCTAGACGGTGTTAGAACCTAGAACCCTCTGTCTGGGACCAGACCTAGACGGTGTTAGAACCTAGAACCCTCTGTCTGGGACCAGACCTAGACGGTGTTAGAACCTAGAACCCTCTGTCTGGGACCAGACCTAGATATAGTGTTAGAACCTAGAGACTTCTGTCTGTTAGAACCCACAATCTCCTGTCAGTTGGAACCCAGAACCTCCTGCCTGAATGCCTCCTGCCTGGAACACAGAGATCCACAGACTGTAGCCCTGCCTGCAGACCAGCCCTGCCCCCCTGCCTGCCTGCAGACCAGCCCTGCCCCCCTGCCTGCAGACCAGCCCTGCCCCCCTGCCCCCCTGCCTGCAGACCAGCCCTGCCCCCCTGCCTGCCTGCAGACCAGCCCTGCCCCCCTGCCTGCAGACCAGCCCTGCCCCCCTGCCCCCCTGCCTGCAGACCAGCCCTGCCCCCCTGCCCCCCTGCCTGCAGACCAGCCCTGCCCCCCTGCCTGCCTGCAGACCAGCCCTGCCCCCCTGCCTGCAGACCAGCCCTGCCCCCCTGCCCCCCTGCCTGCAGACCAGCCCTGCCCCCCTGCCTGCAGACCAGCCCTGCCCCCCTGCCTGCAGACCAGCCCTGCCCCCCTGCCTGCAAACCAGCCCTGCCCCCCTGCCCCCCTGCAGACCAGCCCTGCCCCCCTGCCTGCAGACCAGCCCTGCCCCCCTGCCTGCAGACCAGCACTGCCCCCCTGGACCCGGAGATCTGGAGCCATCTGTACCTTGCATGTGGGGTGGGAGGAGCTTGTCAGCCTCTTGCACCCATCCTCACTCCTGATAACCGCAGACAGATCAGGAATGCTATTGGCTGAGAACTTGTTTACTGAATTTGACTAACTAGTGTTTTCTTGTGCTCCTTGTGTGACGACTCCAAATCATTCTTAATCTGGGTTTACTGCTGGATATGTCACATTTTAAGTAGGAACCTTGTTTGCGTTTATTCATTTGGGTTCTAAAATGTGAGGTTGTTTTGTTGTCTAAACTAACAATATTCAGTCAGTATTAGCTGTTAGTCATGTATTCTGCACCGTCATTAGGATGATACATGTACATATCACTGCTGGAAGATTCCACTGTCACTATTTTGCCAAAATGTAAAGTTTTGTTGAATGCAAGGGGTCAGTGTTAAAAAAATAAAATGTTAAACCACGTTGTATTTTGTAAATGTATGTTGTTGATATTTTGAGTTGACAGTGAAATACTGTATACATTCTGACGGTCTACATATATGGTCACAGACTTCCTGTGTGACGTGTCTCCAGCAGCCATAGTTCTCAGGGACTGTCGGGATCATAACATGAAAGAGCCCTATGACGTTTGGGCTTGTGCGATTCCAGAACCGGGGTCACAAATGGTTCCTCTGTACCGTGACTCCGGTGTCACTCACAGTAACCGAACACGGGAGCACTGACCATTGAACATTGCCGCAAGCAGCACGGAAATAGAAGTTGAGCTTGTTGGAGGTGTTAAGTCTCTTCTGACAGTTGGTGTCAGGTGAACTGATCGGAATAGCGCACTAACATATAACACGTACCCAGGCCAGAGCTCTGGTCAGTCAGACGGTCTGACCACAAACACCGGTGACTCACTTTACGCAGATTTACAGGAAGACACACCTCTTATTCAAGGGAATGTGTCCTTTAAAATAAACATGTTAACGCATTCAGAGCCATACCCGCAGATGCCAAGAAGGTCCTAATTTCAATACCAAACAGTCACTGAATTGTTGAGAGGATCTATTATAGAGAAAGTAGCCTTTGACAGTTTGTCTGTACCAGAGATCCGACCCCAGTTCTACAGTAACTATGGGACAGCGCGCCTCCAAGTCCTCAGTGGAAAGTCAGGTTTTCTTGCAGCGTTTTGGAGAAACTGAAAAACGCAACTCCATGTATCAGAAGATGAGCGACACCTCGATATCCACCGAAACGATCAGCTTTCAGGACGTTTCAGCAGTTTCCCCGCGCCGCAGCGAGCGACCGCAGAGGAGGAGACCCAACTCCTGGCACCACAGCCGCCGGGAGACCACCGGGCTGGTCTACGTGATGGACGACCCGACCGGAGGAGTCTGGATGAAGCCGAGAGATACGTGGACTAGATCCTGAAAGACAAGTTAACATGTCCGTTTAAATAACACAATCTTCAGCAGTCTGCCCTCCCGCTAGACGCGCTTCTTTAGTGACCCCGCGCATCAGGCGGGAATGGTCTGTTTTACACGCGCGTAGCGGCTCGAGTCCTTCCAGATGTCCAGTTGTCCAGCTGCCGAGAGGCGGGAAACCGAGAGGCGGGAAACCGAGAGGCGGGACAGCTGTACCAGCTGACCAGGGACGAGGGGTGATCCGTGACAAAACACCGGTTGATGACGTTTAAAAGGCAAAAAAATGAACAAATTTGATTTCTTTCAATGTCTGAATTTTGGAAGCAAACGTCACTTCTCATGAAGCTACAGCAAACTAACTGATAGTAACTCAGTATTTTACTGTGACGAGGTGAAGTGCACCTGTGGTCCTAGTTCTAAAGGAAACAGATCAGATACAGCAGCTAGATGTTCTTGTCATGCTGATATGTTAATGATGTTAAAGATGTGTGTAATTAACACAGTGTATTTACATTGATTGATTTGGTTCGGTGATTTCATCACTAACAGATGTTGTTGTGTGGTTTCCATGGTGTCACTACCTGGGGTGGGGGTGGGGGATAACACTAGGCCAGTATGATGTGACCCTGGAGGTCAAAGGTCAGAGGCAGTTTATGTTTTGAATATTAGAGTCAGGTGTCTGAGTGGTTAGGGAATCAGGCTAGTAATCAGAATACTGCCAGTTTGATTCCTGACCATGCCAAGATGACATTGTGTCCTTATGCAAGGCACTTCACCCTACCTGCCTCAGGGGGGAATCCTTACTGTGAGTCACTCTAGATAAGAGCGTCTGATAAATGACTACATGTAAATGTGGATCTGTATTTCAGCTTGATCAGGAGTTGGGTTCTAATTAGTGGCTGGTTCTATGTGGTTTTAGGTTCTATTTAGTGTTAGGTTCAGAAAGGCCTTGGGCGTGTCCGTGTGTATGTGTGTGCGTGTGCGTGTGCGTGTGCGTTTTACAGACATCAGCTTAATGTGCTTCTGTCAGAGTTCTGATGTAACTGAAGGGAAGCAGGAGTCTTGCTGCCCTGCTGACATGCCTTAATGTAACATGAATAAGGGCAGCAGAGATGGGAACACGCTACATGAAACACGCTACATGGAACACGCCCAGATCACAGTTCAAACCCAGTATAGGTCATACGGTGACACGCGTGTGGAAACACCTGCTCTAGTCTGCACCATGGAACCCTGCAGGCCAGCAGGAAGGAAACACATTATTTATTTCTGTGTCCTGTTTTCTGTGATGGTCTGAAAATAAACAGAATAATTCAACATATTATGAGTACATGTTGTTGATGTAATGATGATGTGTGGTTAGGAGGAGGAGGAGGAGGGGGGGGGGGAGGAGGGAGGGAGTGGTGATGATATGTACTGCTTCTCCAGACTGTGATCATAAACAGTGTGATAACAGATCCCAGATTATCAAGCCCCTCCCAGGGTTATCTGGGACAGTACACCTCACCTAAGAACTATCCCCATCACCTGTCCACCAGGTTATCACCTGTCCACCAGGTAATCACCTGTCCACCAGGACATCACCTGTCCACCAGGTTATCACCTGTCCACCAGGTTATCACCTGTCCACCAGGACATCACCTGTCCACCAAGACATCACCTGTCCACGAGGTTATCACCTGTCCACCAGGTTATCACCTGTCCACCAGGTAATCACCTGTCCACCAGGTTATCATGTGTCCACCAGGACATCACCTGTCCACCAAGACATCACCTGTCCACCAAGACATCACCTGTCCACCAGGTTATCACCTGTCCACCAGGTAATCACCTGTCCACCAGGACATCACCTGTCCACCAGGTCATCACCTGTCCACCAGGACATCACCTGTCCACCAGGTTATCACCTGTCCACCAGGACATCACCTGTCCACCAGGACATCACCTGTCCACCAGGTAATCACCTGTCCACCAGGTTATCACCTGTCCACCAGGTAATCACCTGTCCACCAGGACATCACCTGTCCACCAAGACATCACCTGTCCACCAGGACGTCACCTGTCCACCAGGTTATCACCTGTCCACCAGGACATCACCTGTCCACCAGGACATCACCTGTCCACCAAGACATCACC
The DNA here is from genome assembly GCA_030340685.1 of Protosalanx chinensis. Lineage (NCBI taxonomy): Eukaryota > Metazoa > Chordata > Actinopteri > Osmeriformes > Salangidae > Protosalanx > Protosalanx chinensis. The sequence continues at coordinate 180,358 of CM059328.1, forward strand.
TGTCCACCAGGACGTCACCTGTCCACCAGGACATCACCTGTCCACCAGGACATCACCTGTCCACCAGGACATCACCTGTCCACCAAGACATCCCCTGTCCACCAGGACATCACCTGTCCACCAGCACATCACCTGTCCACCAGGTTATCACCTGTCCACCAGGACATCACCTGTCCACCAGGTTATCATGTGTCCACCAGGACATCACCTGTCCACCAGGTAATCACCTGTCCACCAGGTAATCACCTGTCCACCAAGACATCACCTGTCCACCAGGACATCACCTGTCCACCAGGACATCACCTGTCCACCAGGTTATCACCTGTCCACCAGGACATCACCTGTCCACCAGGACATCACCTGTCCACCAGGACATCACCTGTCCACCAGGTTATCATGTGTCCACCAGGACATCACCTGTCCACCAGGTTATCATGTGTCCACCAGGACATCACCTGTCCACCAGGACATCACCTGTCCACCAGGACATCATGTGTCCACCAGGACATCACCTGTCCACCAGGACATCATGTGTCCACCAGGACATCACCTGTCCACCAGGACATCATGTGTCCACCAGGACATCATGTGTCCACCAGGACATCACCTGTCCACCAGGACATCATGTGTCCACATGCCCAGATGTGTTACAGTTTACTCATTAGAAGATGCTTTAACTAGTGACACTTCCATGGCACACTTACAATAGGCCATTCAACAGAGAGGATCTATAGTTAATATTCTACCAGTCAGAGAGATACAGCATCAAGTAACACAACTCATCAGGCAGCATTCAGGATGGCTGCAACTATAAGATTTACTCAACTAAAGTGTAGCAATAATTATAACAAAACAAGAAAGCAAATCTCTCAAGGATTCTGTTCAGATGTTTTATTGGATGTGTCTGTAAACTCACCAAACTTGTTTAAATTATTAAATCCACTTGGTACATTATTATCCAGCACTGTCATGTGTGGCATGATTCCACCTATCATGGACGTCCTGTTGAACTTTGACCCTTGTCTTTGTTTGATACTTTATCACAGCGTCCAAGTTTATGGCCGGCAGCAAGAGCTTATCTAGTAACAGATACCGCACCCGGTAAACACTGGGGCTCGAGACAGAGAAAGGTACGGGAAGAGTAGAGAGACGTCTGTCTTTTTGACGTGAGGAAAGAGTGGATATTTTACAGTTTTCCTCGTACAGCAGCCAGCAGGAGCTCGTGGCTCAGATGGGTCAGAAGGGTTCCTCGCCTCAGCGGGAGGCTCGTGTTCTCCTCCTCGGTTTGGACTCAGCGGGAAAGTCAACCCTCCTGTACAAGCTGAAGTATAACGAGCTGGTCGTTACTGTTCCGACCATCGGGTTTAACGTGGAGATGTTGGAGGCGAGAAGGAAGGTGGATCTGACGGTGTGGGATGTGGGAGGCCAGCGGAGCATGCGCCCCCACTGGCGGAGCTTCCATCAGGACACGGCGGGGCTGGTGTTTGTAGTGGACAGCTCGGACCGGGGCCGGTTAGACGAGGCCCGGCGAGAACTGGAACACACTCTGCGGAGTGAGCTACTTCGAGGCCGCCCGGTTGTCATTCTCGCTAATAAGCAGGACGTTGATGGAGCCATTACGGCCACGGACATCACGGAGTTGTTCAATCTCAAAAAGATGTGCTCGTCCCGGGACTGGTTCGTGCAGCCCTGCTCAGCCGTGACCGGTATCGGTTTACTAGAGGGATTTCAGCGCGTGGCGCAACTGCTTAAGTATCCGTCTGAGGACAACATAATGCCCTATCATGCACACAGCATCAGCAACACTGGGACCTTCCTCCGCAAATCAGTCATCTCAACCAGAAACACTGCGGTCTGACTAGAACATTTGAGGATTTATGTTGTTCTGCTTAATTATATAATATGTTTAAGACTGCTCAATGACTGATGCTCTTTGTAAATGCTCTCTCTTGTAAGTCGCTTTGGATAAAAGCGTCTGCTAAATGAATAAATGAAATGAAATGAAATGAAGAATACGTGGATTAATGTAAACCGATATAGGGAGAATTATGTTGGCCTACATGAACTGAAATCAGTGTTTCATCTCTATGGTTGTTATTTTCAAATCTTCCTCAGATAGGATGTGTGTGTATAATCTGTCATCATTTAGATTTCTGGGAATATTTGTATTTTAATTTGTGACAGCCTTCTACCAGGCAACACTGTCTTTTATTAAAACATTTGATTAACTTTCAGATGTGTGGTAACTGTTGCTTCATACCGTACATTTATACCAGGGGTCTCCAATCCTGGTCCCCGAGAGCCGCTGTGCTGAAGGTTTTAGATGTTTCCCTGCTCCGGCACACCTGATTCTAATGAAGCGTCGTTATCAAGCTCTGTGGAGGTGTGCTGGAGCAGGGAAACATCTAGAACTGTCAGGACAGCGGCCCTCGAGGACCAGGATTGGAGACCCCTGAGTTATACTGTCAACATACAACATGATGACTGTGTGTGTCGGCCTAATATTTCTTAAAAGGAAAATGGTCACAAAAGCTTCCCAGATACTCCAGATGAGCGTCTAAAACCAACCTAAAGGATTTCGATTTTCAAACGTCTTGACAATATAAATCGGCCTTGATCAATTTACAATGAATGATCCTAAAGTAAACTGTCATCTAGAAGCTTCCTATTGACCATGGAAGAAGAAGGAAAGAGTCCAGGGGAAGCTCTGAGGTCAGAGGTCAGTTACAGGTGAGGTCAGAGGTCAGTTACAGGTGACAGGATGTGTGTTCCCAGGGTCTCTCCCAGTATGCTCTCCTCATAGGTAGGTAGCCGTCTCACCTCATCATAGGATGGTAACAGAGCGATGCTGCAGGTGTCCGTACCTGTGTGACTCCTGATGAGCCGCTCCTGGGACAGGCTGCCTGTGGGCTGAACACCTGTGGGCTGAACGTCTGTGGGCTGAACACCTGCAGGCCCCTCCTCATCCTCCGTCCTGTCCACCTGCCAGTGCCGCACTCGACACGCCCTCCTCTGAAAGACGTAACCACAGGCAAAGATCAGCAGAAGGATCAGGACCCCGGAGATTTTGCGCGTAACCATGGAGATGTTGTAGTTGAGGGTGTGTATGTTGGGCTGACAGCAGACTGAAGAGGTGTTCTCGTTCCCCCGCCTGCAGCAGATATCCTCGTCCCGACACAGCATGCTGCCGCAGAACTGCATGGTGTGGCCGCTGGTGATGAGCAGGAGGAGCAGAGCAGAGCTCAGGGTGTCCAAGCAGATGTTCATCCTCCTGTGAAGATCAGGGAGGCAGGTGGCTGAGGGGTTAAGAGATCAAGCTAGTGATCAGCACATGGACAGTTCGATTCTCAGCCGTGAGTTGTGTCCTTGGGCAAGGAACTTCACCCTACTTGCCTCAGGGGGAATGTCCCTGTACTTGCTGTAAGTCGCTCTGGATAACAGCCTCTGATAAATGAGTAAATGTAAATGAAAAAGATCTGTTAGGAGCAGCTTGGTGCTGTTGTGATGATCCGTGTGTCCGGGTTGGGGATGGATGGAGGCAGACCCACTCCCACACTCAGAGACTTCTGCTGGCAGGGAGGAGTGAGGAGGAGTAGGGAGGAGTGAGGAGGATCGATAGCACTCAGGGCATAATGGACTTTGATGGACAGCCAGTGTGGGAAACAATGTCATGGTGTACGCTGTCATGGTTACGCTGTCATGGTTACGCTGTCATGGTTACGCTGTCATGGTTACGCTGTGTTCAGGGGTTTGGATTCATTTTTGTTGATGGACACTATGTCAGTCTTTATGTATAAGAACCGTGCAAATGTGTATCTTCTGTTTCCATGCAACACATTTTAAAAATCCAAATAAGGGAAACATACAAGTGTGTATATCCTGTTTATGTCTGACTAATAGCCCCATTAAACATGTTCCTGTTGATATCAGTATCTAAGCTGATCTAAGATGTAAGCACACTGTTACTCAGTAGAAATACAGGTCTGCATGACAGTTCAGTTTGAAAGCTTTAAAGCTATAAAGCAAAGAAGCTGATTTGACACATCCAAGATCTCTGTGTCTTTGGGATGAAGAGATCAATATCAGAGAGGCAGCGCAGGGTTTGATGACTGACATCCAGACAGCACTCATCCTGCTGTCTCCATGGTGACGTCAGACATCCAGACAGCACTCATCCTGCTGTCTCCATGGTGACGTCAGACATCCAGACAGCACTCATCCTGCTGTCTCCATGGTGACGTCAGACATCCAGACAGCACTCATCCTGCTGTCTCCATGGTGACATCAGACATCCAGACAGCACTCATCCTGCCTCAGGGATTCTGCTTCATCAGGAACCAGTATGAAGCTGAGGGCTGTTAGGTCATCTCAACTCTGTACTGAGACGTTCCCAGGAGAACCCAGAGAGGAGGAGGTGGAGAACCTAGAGAGGAGGAGCAGAACCCAGAGAGGAGGAGGAGGAGAACCCAGAGAGGAGGAGCAGAACCCAGAGAGGAGGAGCAGAATCCAAGAGGAGAAGGAGAACCCAGAGAGGAGGAGAACCCAGAGAGGAGGAGGTGGAGAACCCAGAGAGGAGGAGGTGGAGAACCCAGAGAGGAGGAGCAGAACCCAGAGAGGAGGAGGTGGATAACCCAGAGAGGAGGAGCAGAACCCAGAGAGGAGGAGGAGGAGAACCCAGAGAGGAGGAGGAGGAGAACCCAGAGAGGATGAGGAGCAGAACCCAGAGAGGAGGAGGAGCAGAACCCAGAGAGGAGGAGGAGAACCCAGAGAGGAGGAGGTACCAGTCATGAGATGAAGGCTGAAGTCCAGCTGCTTTTGGAGGGAAGTTGTGTCATCTAACGGGATGAGGGCAACACTGCCCACCTCAACCCTCCGAACACACACACACACACACACACACACAAACAGACACACACAGATACACAGACACACACACAAAGACACACACACAAAGACACACAAATCATCATACTGTTGAATATGTACTGTACATTCACATACCGTTGTTAGAAACGTTGCTGTACCACCTGTTCGCCGCTAGGGGGAGCTCGAGCTCAGAAGGAGTGACAGCAAACGCATGCGCTCTGTTGTTACGGTCGGTGGTTAGTTTGAGCGCGTCCATCAAAACGATACAAAGGGAAAGTTATCTTCAAATCTTAATCAACAGCTTTGGGGAATAACCTATAACATACTTTTTAGAAAATACACTTTTCCTTTTAAATAGACTCCACAAATCATCTGAAGAAACCAGACATGTAATACAACGGTTTGGTTTTTCATAGTCAATGAGAAATATACTCAATGTTTGGTACTTGACTCCGGAATATTTGTGTTTATATAAGCAGGTAATGTGGAGGCTCAAAACTTGATTTCACCATCAGGAGGTTTTTAATTCTAATCTAAACGTGAGATCTGATCCTCGTTTGAAATCATTCAAATCCCAGACACCTCCGCGTGCTCAGGCCTTCAATCCTCGTGAATTTGTTGTCTTAAATTCCCCAATAAGTAACCGTGTTATGACTCGACTTTGTCATATTTTGCTCAGCATGAACGTGTGTGAGAACTTGGATTTTTTTTAAACGACAAACCACATATCGACAACTGTATATAAGGCGACAGCTGAGAATGTCCCGTCACGTGGCTGAAAGACGCCTGAGCTCGAGCCAGAGTACTGTCAGCAGCAGCGCGAGCTGCCTAAGCGGAAAGTGAAGGAGAAACCAAGACACTGAAACAACCATAGACATTTAAAAATGTATAATGTCTATGGAAACAACAGTCATGACGTCACTACGTCTGTCAAAACATATCGTGTTCATTGCACAAAGACTTCACAGACAATTGAAAAAAACAAAATAACTAGGTGTTGATAAGTAACTATATTAAAATAACTTATGAAAACGTGACATAATATTAACCATGGTATAAATATGACAGAACCATAATGTGTCAACGCAATAAATGAAGGCTTTTTAGGTGTATATGAGGATAATATAAATTATCCCTTATTAGTCCCCTAATATTGTGTATTGGTTTTTTAATAGCCACACAATTGTTTTAGTTTAGCATCAAGTCAGAGGTATGAATGACGTTTTATAATTCCACACATCCATCCCTGTTCACTTCCTGTTTGGTCACTTCCTGTTTGGTCACTTCCTGTGGTGTAGATCATGGAGGTGGTTGAGTGCTCTGGTGATAGTGAGGCTGCGTGTCTGCAGACCTCTCAGTGTCTTGCACAACCTCAGACGCTGATCAAAACTGCTTTCTACTCTTGGGGGGGCCTGGACACACACACACACACACAGACACAGACACACAGATACACACTTTATACATCTGACTGCACCATAAAACCTTTTCCCTGAGTGAAAGCTCTCCTCCAGTATGATAGTCATGTGATCATCTGATCATGTGATCTCTACTCTTACTGTGGCTCATGTTGATGCTGTGATGTCATAGGTTCATACCTGTGATGTCACGGGGCTTTCCTGCTGAGATCTGGGGAAACAGGCCTGGGGAAGAACACACACACACACACAACTGGAGTCACATACACAACTATACAACTATACTAAGATATACAAATATATATATTTAAACAATTATTCAAAGAAACACACACCCTGCCCTGCCTCACACACCCCCTGCCCTGCCTCACCCCGTGCCCTACCTCACCCCCTGCCTCACCCCATGCAGCTCCCAGAGAGCATGCAGCACCGTGGTCCTCAGCCGGTCCAGGGGGTCTGGCTGGGTGGAGAGGAGGGTTTGGTAGAAGTGCAGATCGCTCACAATGCTGCCCAAGCATAACCACTGAAGGGGAGAGGACAGGGGGGGCAGGGAGGCAGGTCAGGGGGGAGAGGTCAGGGGGGGCAGGTCAGGGGGGGCAGGTCGGGGGGGGCAGGTCAGGGGGGGACAGGAGGGTGAATAGAGATCTTAGATTTTCTTTTTTAAACAAACACAGTAAAGCAACATGAATTACAGTAGTTAATCAGGTCCTAGTTTCTACCTGGTCAAACTCTGATGTCACGGAACCAGAACAGTTCTGTGAAGAGAAGAGAGCAGCTGGTGAGAAAGGATCCAGAGTCCAGCTCTGACAGAGCAGAGGAGAGGAGAGAGCAGAGGAGAGGAGAGAGGAGAGGAGAGAGGAGAGGAGAGGAGAGAGGAGAGGAGAGAGGAGAGGAGAGAGCAGAGGAGAGAGGAGAAGAGAGAGCAGAAGAGAGAGCAGAAGAGAGAGCAGAAGAGAGAGCAGAAGAGAGAGCAGAAGAGAGAGCTGCAGGCTCTGCTTACCTCCGGCACACACACTGATGCTGTCTGCTCCCCTGAAGACAGGGGCCACTTCTGTTCAGAGCAGCTGATTCCTATGAACAGTGTTTCCTAGTAATGTGTTGAAACACACGTTTTTAATTTATATTTATATATATTATATTTATTTACATTATATTTACATTTGTCATTTGAGTTCAACTGGGATTTTAAGACACCGTTACAAATGACTGTCAGAGTCATATCTTAGAGATATTTGTGTTATAGTCACCATGGCGAGCGCTTGTCTTATGCTCTCAAGAACTGCACGCGCTTTCATGACGCAGGTTTTCGTTATGGGTTCATCAGGCACACGTACGGGCGAGGACAAGCTCACGTTCCAGAGACACCCGGAGAACGTGAGCAGGAGAACACAAGAACCCCAGCCTAGAACCCCCAAACAAACAGACCATCTGTCAAGCTTCCACATCATGATCATTATTTAGACTCACACTGTTAAACTGCTATTAGGTACAATGTTAACAATCCAAATCTCAAGACACAATCACACTTTTAACTTAAACCTATAAACCTTTTTACTTAAAAACAGAACCATTGTCATCTTGTCCACTTTAAAGAACAGTTTAGTAAAGGGTTAGTGTACTCACAAGTGGTAACATGTGTCATCATGGTTATTATGTTGTAACCTGTCCCAGTGCATATATACCTGCTACCAGGACCATCATGCTGCAGAGGACTTCCCCCCACACACACACACAACACACACAAAACACAGACTTGACATTTTATCACCTCTGAGTAATATCCTACTAAGGATCTCAATATGAGGTGGTGGGCAGAGAGGGATAGTTGTATGAGACATCTGGATGATTCCCTGACCAACAGTACAGACATGGTTATTAGTAGTACAACCTTTCTAATTATGATACAATTACTGTACTTTGTTGATTTTGGAGAAAATCCCCACAACACAATCAACCCACAACACAATCAACCCACAACACAATCAACCCACAACACAATCAACCCACAACAGAATCAACCCACAACACAATCAACCCACAACACAATCAACCCACAACACAATCAACCCACAACACAATCAACCCACAACACAATCAACCCACAACACAATCAACCCACAACACAATCAACCCACAACACAATCAATCCACAACACAATGAACATTCAAAACAGTTTTTAAGAACTTTAAACAGATGAATCATCCTATACGAGGTGAAACACTGACTGACTCTGGGTTCACTGGGCTTCTTGGTAGATCAAGTTATCAAAATTCACATTCAGTATTTACATGCGTAGGAGTGTGTGTTGTGGAGAGAGTAGGAGTGTGTGTTGTGGAGAGAGTAGGAGTGTGTGTTGTGGAGAGAGTAGGAGTGTGTGTTGTGGAGAGAGTAGGAGTGTGTGTTGTGGAGAGAGTAGGAGTGTGTGTTGTGGAGAGAGTAGGAGTGTGTGTTGTGGAGAGAGTAGGAGTGTGTGTTGTGGAGAGAGTAGGAGTGTGTGTTGTGGAGAGAGTAGGAGTGTGTGTTGTGGAGAGAGTAGGAGTGTGTGTTGTGGAGAGAGTAGGAGTGTGTGTTGTGGAGAGAGTAGGAGTGTGTGTTGTGGAGAGAGTAGGAGTGTGTGTTGTGGAGAGAGTAGGAGTGTGTGTTGTGGAGTTAGAGGCTGAAGAGGATTGGAATGTTCACATCATTTATAAAGAGACTCAGTTATTCATGACAAACAACTACAAGTTACATTTAACACACAGAACATTTATTGATAATGTATTTCTCTGTACACAAATTTGTTTTATATTTATAACTGTCTTTAAAGTAACATTAAAGTACTGAACTAAGACAATGCTGAAGTTACATTCGATTAATGATGACTTTGGGATATAAGCATCCACTGTCTCACTGTCTCACAGCCTCACTGTCTCACTGTCTCACTGTCTCACTGTCTTACAGCCTCACTGTCTCACTGTCTTACTGTCTCACAGCCTCACTGTCTCACTGTCTCACAGCCTCACTGTCTTACTGTCTTAAAGCCTCACTGTCTTACTGTCTTACTGTCTCACAGCCTCACTGTCTCACTGTCTCACTGTCTCACTGTCTCACTGTCTTACAGCATCACTGTCTCACTGTTTCACTGTCTTACAGCCTCACTGTCTCACTGCCTCACTGTCTTACAGCATCACTGTCTCACTGTCTCACTGTCTCACTGCCTCACTGTCTCACTGCCTCACTGTCTCACTGCCTCACTGTCTTACTGTCACACTGTCTCACTGTCTTACTGTCACACTGTCTCACTGTCTCCTGGCCTCTATCAGCCTCTTCCCTGGTAACAGCCTCTCCTGGCCTCTACCCAAACAGCCTCTAGGTAGTTCCAGTCTCACACTCACACCCACACCAGTGTGACTCTGTGGCCACATGTCCAGGAAGTCATCTTGAATGTGATATAAGGTTACTAGCTGTTGTTATTATGCTTATTGACAAACAGGGAGATTAGAACTCATGAACTAACGCTGAACTACCTAACAGAGACAATAAGGGGAGGGAGAGGGGTGAGGAGGGAGAGGGGTGAGGAGGGTGAGGGGTGAGGAGGGTGAGGGGTGAGGAGGGTGAGGAGGGAGAGGGGTGAGGAGGGAGAGGGGTGAGGAGGGAGAGGGGTGAGGAGGGTGAGGGGTGAGGAGGGGTGAGGAGGGGTGAGGAGGGTGAGGGGTGAAAGCTGAGAGTCTTATTTTGACAGGTTGTTCTCGGACAGATGTCTGTGTTGACTGTGATGGGCGTGCCTGGAACACAGACAACAAAGACAGTCACAAACAATCCAGGATCTGTGTGTGTGTACCTGGTCAGGTGTGTGTGTGTGTGTGTGTACCTGGTCAGGTGTGTGTGTGTGTGTGTGTACCTGGTCAGATCTTCTATATTCACCAGCATGGCGTCCTGCTCCATGTGCAGCTCATCTCTCACCAGCAGCAACTTTACAAGCTCCTCATTCAGACCTGCACACACACACACAGACACACACACGTGTGTGAGAGTCTCAGTACAGTATGTGTGAGTGTGTGTGTGTGTGTGTGTGTGAGTGTGTACTCACCCTGTATCTGAGAATGCATGTCGTTAGTGATGACCTGCAGTTGTCCCAGACTCATGTCCCTCATGTCCACATGACACAGTCTCCTCCTCTGCAGGCTCTGGGGCAGCTGCACACACACACACACACACACACAATCAATCAATCAATCAATATCCTTTATTTAACCAGGTAAAATTCATTGAGATTCAAATCTCTTTTTCAAGAATGACCTGGCCAAGAACACACATGCATGAGCGTGCACACACACACGCGCATGAGCGCACACACACGTGCACACACACATGCATACACACACACTCACAATCTTTCTGTAAATTTAACAGTTTATAGGTGAAATCAGAAAGTCGGAGAGTCAGAGAGTCAGAGTCAGAGAGTCAGAGAGTCAGAGTCAGAGAGTCAGAGAGTCAGAGTCAGAGAGTCAGAGTCAGAGAGTCAGAGAGTCAGAGTCAGAGAGTCAGAGAGTCAGAGTCAGAGAGTCAGAGTCAGAGAGTCAGAGTCAGAGAGTCAGAGAGTCAGAGTCAGAGAGTCAGAGTCAGAGAGTCAGAGTCAGAGAGTCAGAGTCAGAGAGTCAGAGTCAGAGTCAGAGAGTCAGAGTCAGAGAGTCAGAGTCAGAGAGTCAGAGTCAGAGAGTCAGAGATTCAGAGAATCAGAGAGTCAGAGAGTCAGAGTCAGAGAGTCAGAGTCAGAGAGTCAGAGAGTCAGAGAGTTAGAAAGTCAGAGTCAGAGAGTCAGAGAGTCAGAGAGTCAGAGAGTCAGAGTCAGAGAGTCAGAGAGTCAGAGAGTCAGAGAGCCAGAGAGTCAGAGAGTCAGAGAGTCAGAGAGTCAGAGAGTCAGAGTCAGAGAGTTAGAGAGTCAGAGAGTCAAATAGCCAGATAGTCAGAGTCAGAGAGTCAGTGAGTCAACACAGACGGGACACAGAGTGTGACACACACGCTCACACACACCCACTCACGCACGCACGCACACACACACAGGCTCACACACATGCAGGCTGACCAGGTGGTGGACAGGTGATGGTCTCTGCTGCAGTATCTGTCTCTCCACCTCCACCTGCATGCGGGCCATGGGCCTGGCCAGAGCCAGAGCCAGCTGGGCCTCCTGCTGCAGCCTCCGCTGGACCTTCCAGAACCCTCCACCATCATCCAGCTCCTCCTCATCCTCACCTGTGTCCCGGTCCGACAGAGACGAGCTCTGCTTACTCTGCATGGGAGGGGGGGGGGGGGGGGGGGAGGGAGCAGAGGGGGGGGAGAGGGGGGGGGGAGAGGGGGGCTGACAGTCAGTCACATACTCAGAGTCAGAGGGACAGGTGGAGGGAGAGTCTCACACACACACACATACATTTACATTTACATTTAGTCATTTATCAGACGCTCTTATCCAGAGTGACTTACAGTAAGTACAGGGACATTCCCCCCTGAGTCATGTTGGCAGTCTAACACACACTCTCTAACACACACTCCCTAACACACACTCTCTAACACACACACTCCCTAACACACACTCTCTAACACACACTCCCTAACACACACTCTCTAACACACACTCTCTAACACACACTCTCTAACACACACTCTCTAACACACACTCTCTAACACACACTCCCTAACACACACTCTCTAACACACACTCCCTAACACACACTCTCTAACACACACTCTCTAACACACACTATCTAACACACACTCTCTAACACACACTCTCTAACACACACTACCTAACACACACTCCCTAACACACACTCTCTAACACACACTCCCTAACACACACTCTCTAACACACACTCTCTAACACACACTCCCTGACACACACTCTCTAACACACACTCTCTAACACACACTCTCTAACACACACTCTCTAACACACACTCTCTAACACACACTACCTAACACACACTCCCTAACACACACTCTCTAACACACACTCCCTGACACACACTCTCTAACACACACTCTCTAACACACACGCTCTAACACACACTCCCTAACACACACTCTCTAACACACACTCTCTAACACACACTCTCTAACACACACTCTCTAACACACACTCTCTAACACACACTCCCTGACACACACTCCTTAACACACACTCCCTGACACACACTCCCTAACACACATCCCCTGACACACACTACCTAACACGCACTCCCTAACACACACTCCCTAACACACACTCCCTAACACACACTACCTGACACACACTCTCTAACACACACTCCCTAACACACACTCCTTAACACACACTCCCTGACACACACTACCTAACACACACTCTCTAACACACACTACCTAACACACACTCTCTAACACACACTCTCTAACACACACTCTCTAACACACACTCCCTAACACACACTCTCTAACACACACACAGTAGAAGCAGGTCCATACCAGGGGTGAGAGGGGCGTGTCCAAGCTGGTCTCTTCTGCATCACTGTCTTTGTCACTGCTGCTGTCATTCACATAACACACCTGCAGATTCACTCCAGCCTGCACACTGAGGGAGGAGGGGAGAGGAGGGAGGAGGGGGGGGAGGGAGGAGGGGAGAGGAGGGAGGAGGGGGGGGAGGGAGGAGGGGAGAGGAGGGAGGAGGAGAGAGGAGGGGAGGGAGGAGGAGAGAGGAGGGAGGAGGGGGGGGGAGGGAGGAGGGGAGAGGAGGGAGGAGGGAGGAGGAGAGAGGAGGGGAGGGAGGAGGAGGGGGAGAGGAGGGAGGAGGGGAGACAGACAGGAAGAGAGATACTGTCATCACCTTCGAAAAACACAGATGACTCACCTGCTAGCCGCCTGTGTTGCCACGGTGTTGCCACGGTATCTTTAACTGTGCTGGGAGGAAGGCAGTGGTTAATGTGGCTGTTGTGGCCTTGGCAACCCCAGTTACCACAGCAACGCACCTTTATAATAATC
>CM059328.1:198614-222400 GCA_030340685.1 Protosalanx chinensis
TAGTAGCTCATTCAAGAAGCCCTGTTTGTAAGAGCTTGCTAACTATATTGGAGACACATCGCAGGTCTGGGCGGGCACGTTGCGCACACTTTGCGGGTGCGGGCGGTAATGGTCAGGGTAATGGCGGGAGCGGGCGGGAGCGGGATGAAAAAGACGGTCCCGCGTAGTTCTCTAGCTGGCAGGCAGGAGGGAGGCTGGCTAGCTGGAGCACAGCATAAACCAGCAGAGCAAAATCCAGTACCAAAAAAACCAGTCCAGCAAGAATCAGTCCAGCACGAACCAGTCCAGCACGAACCAGTCCAGCACGATCCAGACCAGCAAGATCCAGACCAGCAAGATCCAGTCCAGCACGAACCAGTCCAGCACGATCCAGACCAGCAAGATCTGGTCCAGCACGAACCAGTCCAGCACGATCCAGACCAGCAAGATCCAGTCCAGTACGAACCAGTCCAGCACGAACCAGTCCAGCACGAACCAGTCCAGCAAGATCCAGACCAGCAAGAACCAGTCCAGTACGAACCAGTCCAGCAAGAACCAGTACAACAAAAACCCATACACTTTGGTACCGAGGATGTTCTGCGGGACGAGACAAGAAAACATTCATTAAAAAGGATATGAACAGTTCTGTAGTGTTGAACAGAAACACCAGAGGAGCTCAGAGGGTCGAGGTTTCTGCCCTCCTCTGTCCTGCACACCTGTCCTGCACACCTGTCCTGCACACCTGTCCTGCACACCTGTCCTGCACACCTGTCCTGCACACCTGTCCTGCACACCTGTCCTGCACACCTGCCCTGCACACCTGCCCTGCACACCTGCCCTGCACACCAGTCCTCCTCTGCCCTGCACACCTGTCCTGCACACCTGCCCTGCACACCTGCCCTGCACACCTGCCCTGCACACCTGCCCTGCACACCTGCCCTGCACACCTGTCCTCCTCTGCCCTGCACACCTGTCCTGCACACCTGCCCTGCACACCTGCCCTGCACACCTGTCCTCCTCTGCCCTGCACACCTGTCCTCCTCTGCCCTGCACACCTGTCCTGCACACCTGTCCTCCTCTGCCCTGCACACCTGTCCTGCACACCTGTCCTGCACACCTGTCCTCCTCTGCCCTGCACACCTGCCCTGCACACCTGTCCTCCTCTGCCCTGCACACCTGTCCTGCACACCTGCCCTGCACACCTGTCCTGCACACCTGTCCTCCTCTGCCCTGCACACCTGCCCTGCACACCTGTCCTGCACACCTGTCCTGCACACCTGCCCTGCACACCTGCCCTGCACACCTGTCCTGCACACCTGTCCTCCTCTGCCCTGCACACCTGCCCTGCACACCTGCCCTGCACACCTGTCCTGCACACCTGCCCTGCACACCTGCCCTGCACACCTGCCCTGCACACCTGTCCTGCACACCTGTCCTCCTCTGCCCTGCACACCTGCCCTGCACACCTGTCCTGCACACCTGCCCTGCACACCTGCCCTGCACACCTGTCCTGCACACCTGTCCTCCTCTGTCCTGCACCCTCTTTTTATACAGCCATGCTGTACTGGCCACCTGGCCCTTTTTGTGCTGATCTTGTGATATACACTGATCATATCTTAATTATGGGTGATTTTAAGATTCACGTAAATGACCCAAAAGGTCCTTTAAGGCCTTCCCTACCCTCATTAATTCTATTCTACACACGGTGCGAGTATGAATATTTCTCAAAATTAATTTCTAGAATTCTAGAACACTTTAGATCTCTCTATACCAAGCATGCTGCATGTTGAAGCTCTCATTCACTTCAACCCTATTTCTATGGAAGCATTCATAAAACTGAGAGTCGTCAAACCCCACTAGTTACAGTAATCCCTCGTTTTTCACCGGGGTTAGGTTCCAAAAAGCACCTGTGATAAGTGAAATCCGTGAAGTAGAAACCTTTATTATTTTTGTACAATTATTATACTGTACAATTACATTTTAATTAAAGATTCATGCATTCCGTAATGCCGACCTACAGCCGCACAGCTTTTACCCTCCTTTAGAATGTCCAGAAGTTTAACTTTTTCTGCGACTGTTAACCTCCTCTGCCTTTTGGGTCCGACCGCAGGTGCCTTTGTCGGTGCAGAACGTTTTGTCGACATTATTGGTTAAGAGAATTTGCTTGTACAAGAGACATTTACATGTATTTTATTCTATTTTTATTCTGTTTTATTTTATTCATCTGTTTTGCATGTGTACAGTGCATACAGTATTACAGTAAACCGCAACGTTATTGACGCACAGGTAGAGAAGAAGCAGAGAGACTGTTCAGCCAATCAGAATGCAGAACACAATGCACAATAAAAAAACCTGTGAAGTAGCGAAACCGTGAAAAGGGAACCGTGACATAGCGAGGGATTACTGTATCTTCTTGACCCTTCCTGGCAAACTACACATGGAACTCCTGCATATTATTGGACCACCTATGTTGAGTATTATGAAAGAATCTATTGACACTGACCAAGTCCCCGATGATTTAAAAAAAGCTATTATTAAGCCTTTACTTAAAAAATAAAAACGTGGATCCAGGATCTCTCTGCAACTACAGGCCTATTTCAAACCTGCCTTTTTTCTCCAAAATTCTGGAGAAAGTTGTAGCACATCAGCTCACTGAACATCTTACCTCAAATCAGCTGTACAAACCTCTCCAGTCTGGATTCTGTCCACATCACAACACTGAAACTGCACTAGCTAAAGTAGTCAATGATCTTCTATTAGCCTCTGATGCAGGCTCTATCTGGGAGTCTTTCTGGGAGTTTTTCCTTGTCTTCCTTGAGGGTTTAGGTTGGTTGAGGGGCAGTTCTATGGGCATATACAGTAGTTCTTCCCTTGGCACTTATTGGTTCTCATGATGTATGTTTCGTCATCTATATGCCTGCTATAATTGGGGTCTATCACGTTGCTATGCTCAGTGACCGAAGCTCTTTTGTGAAGCTCTCTCTTGTAAACCGCTTTGGATAAAAGCGTCTGCTAAATGAATATATGTAAATGTAAAATTCTTAGAATCATATATAACATCCATTGGTGGTTATTGTATAATCCTTTAGTTATTTTCTGTTCATAATGATGCATGACCCCATGACCTACCTTGGTGCCATTCAACTCTCCAGGGTCGGTCCATGTAAGGGGTGTGAATTTCACAGCGGTAGTCCGAGGTGAAAGAGTCTGTGACCAGGCCTGTCTTCATCTGGTACCTGTGGTTACTGCTGGGTCGAACCCCTACGGACCAGATGCCCTCGTCCACAGGGACATTGTTCTTGAACCAGAGGATGCTGATGTTGGCAGAACGGGGGTAGAACCCAGTGACTAGGCAGGACAGGTTTCTCAGGTCCGGACCCAGAAGGCTATCAGACGGAATCCCGTAGATATGAGGAACTCCGGCTGAAATCCAAAACACATTGAACTGGACAGTTAGAGAAAGTCATTATGGTGTTTAGATAGATTAGATCAGGTGTGTCCAATCCTGGTCCTCAAAAGACCCTATCCTGACAGTTCTAGATGTTTCCCTGCTTCAGCACCCATTCATTAAAATCAGGTGTGCTGGAGCAGGGAAACATCTAGAACTGTCAGGATGGGGGCTCTCGAAGACCAGGATTGGGCACCCCTGAATAAGATAATACACAGATAGCAAATTTACTTACATTTATTAGCTTTTTCATATTCTGAAAAACGGATGAGATTCGAAGATGTTTTATCTAAAAAGTCAGCAATTGTAGACATTGCCTTTCTTTGCCATGATCCAGTCATATCATTGATTTCCTGTTCAACAGCCTTCGACCCCGCTGGGTTAGATTCCCGACCGCTGCCAGACAGATTCCAGAGCTCTGTCTTCAGCTCGTAATACAGGAGATCTTCTCCTCTGTAGGCCAAGTCAGCAGAGCACGTCTTGCACTGTCCCTCTGAGATGCAGGCAAGCCTCATCTGCACTGTAGCTGCTAATACAGCACAAAGGAAGGGGGGAGAGACAGAGGGGGGAGACAGAGAGGGGGGAGAGACAGAGAGGGGAGACAGAGAGGGGGGAGAGACAGAGAGGGGAGACAGAGAGGGGGGAGAGACAGAGAGGGGAGACAGAGAGGATAGACAGAGAGGGGAAACAGAGAGGGGGGAGAGACAGAGGGGGGAGAGACAGAGGGGGGAGACAGAGAGGGGGGAGAGACAGAGGGGGGAAACAAAGAGGGGGGAGAGACAGAGGGGGGAGACAGAGAGGGGGGAGAGACAGAGGGGGGAGACAGAGAGAGGGGAGAGACAGAGGGGGGAAACAGAGAGGGGGGAGAGACAGAGGGGGGAGACAGAGAGGGGGGAGAGACAGAGGGGGGAGACAGAGAGGGGGGAGAGACAGAGGGGGGAGACAGAGATGGGGGAGAGACAGAGGGGGGAGACAGAGAGAGGGGAGAGACAGAGGGGGGAGACAGAGAGGGGAGACAGAGAGGGGTGGAGAGACAGAGGGGGGATAAAGAGAGGGGGAGGAGAGATAGAGGTGGGAGACAGGTGGGGGAGACAGAGGGGGGGAGACAGAGGGGGGAGGAGACAGAGGGGGGGAGACAGAGGGGGGAGGAGACAGAGGGGGAAGAGACATAGAGGAGTGGAGAGACAGAGGGGGGAGACAGAGGGGGAGGAGACATAGAGGAGTGAGACCAGCAGTCAGTATGATGATCTGAAGTCACTCATCATGATCTGAAGTCACTCATCATGATCTGAAGTCACTCATCATGATCTGAAGTCAATCATCATGATCTGAAGTCAATCATCATGATCTGAAGTCAATCATCATGATCTGAAGTCACTCATCATGATCTGAAGTCAATCATCATGATCTGAAGTCAATCATCATGATCTGAAGTCACTCATCATGATCTGAAGTCAATCATCATGATCTGAAGTCAATCATCATGATCTGAAGTCAATCATCATGATCTGAAGTCAATCATCATGATCTGAAGTCACTCACCATCCCCACTGGAAGGTGGAATGTGTTTCCTTATTAACTCAGCAAAACGTGGAAACCACTCCCCATCTATGTCCATTCGGTTTTCAATGCTCTGGATCCACTCAGACCAACCAAAGGTACCGGGTTCTTCGTTCCATTCCTTCTTGGGGATGGGGGTCTTGGGGACACTGCTGTAGAAGTCCAGCTCTTCATCATCTAGCAGACCCACCACCTCGCGGTAGGAGGAGTTAAAGCTTGTGTATAAGTACTTCAGACTGCTCTTCCTGTCCTTCCTGATGTTATCTATGGAAATGAAGTTTCCACATTAATTTAGACTGATCCTAAACTAACTACAGCAAAGGTATCACATTGGTAACATCATTAGATATTAAAAACATTACACCTTGTTGTAGACCTGACGGAAAGATATAAAAAAGTTAAAGCAAATTTATGTTAATCTGGTGCAGCGCCAAAAACAGCGAGTTAAATCAATTTGAGTCAAACTTAATTGGGTGGAAACACTGATTAGTTAATAACCCGCAAGACACAATGTGGGCCGGTCCGGTTCGGTGTTAGATTCCCTAACCTAAGCTTATTTCATGTGGTGAGAGGAATGCAATATGTGTATGTTTAAAGGTTTATGTGAAGAAACATACTATATCCGTGATAAAAAAGACAATTGGTAATTCATAAATGTCTCTTTATATTCTCTGCTACCATTACCTCCTGTAAAACAGGTTTTCCTGACCTGCTAGAAGTTCTTCTATGATGAGTCATCATCATATCTGAGAGCTTTCTCTTGACTTTGTGAGTTTATTATGAAACTTGTTTTGTCTCAGATTGAAACAAAAGGTTTGATTATGATTATTTCCTGTTTGAAGATTTTCATATTGATAGTTTTAATTTCAAACATCTGCATATCTTTTAAGTTCAAATAACGGAGCCTGGATAGCTGATGCTCAGTCCGCAGCGCATCTGACTTTTTGGGGGTCAGATTGATCAACGGTTTGGCCTCATGATCGGAAGGTTGTGCGATCGAGGCTGTGGCTATATGACATTGTATCCTTGGGCAAGGCACTTCACCCTACTTGCCTCAGGGAAAATGTCCCTGTACTTACTGTAAGTCGCTTTGGATAAAAGCGTCTACTATCATTAAATACAGTCGCAATTACTAACACAATCACATTTGGGATGCCGAAAGCCTGATAAAAGAAGCCCTTATGTAGGTCTTGCTTTGACAGGAAATCGTTCGCATCTCACACAGCTTTTTCACTTTCTAAAATGCAGTTTTCTACAAGTTAGTCTCCGCGTCTACTCACCATTACCGATAAGCAGAGGAAACCCAAAGCATATTAAAACTGTAGCGAGATGTGTCAATCCTAAAACCGTGGCTCTAAACGAGCCCATTTGGTTGCAGGGTCAGATTCTTTTGTTATCCACCTATTTCTCCGAAGCTTCACGCTGATAGTGGTTGAATTGTCCTGCAGGGTTTAACTTTCAGGTTAAACGACCAATCATGTTTAAATTGTCACTTGTTGTCTAGCAGAACCAGTTGCCGAGGTTGAAGGCGCATAGACTGGCTTTTGGTAGAAAGCGAAAGTCAATCGAACATTTTTACAGACCATCTGAACTGTGTTTTATTAGTATGCCACATACATGTTCTATGTTTGCTAATTTCTGCCAAAGTGAATTCTATGTTTGTTAATCTTGCATAGCGAATAAACCCCCCTTCTGATTCTGATTCAACCTTCTGAGTGTGCTAACTTAAATCCAACACTTATCTACGTAGTTGTTGGTGTTTTAACTCTGGTCAATTCTTATTTGTACATACATTTGTTCCCGTTATAGAGCCAATTGTATCCTGCAGGCAATATCTATTTTTGACCACGAAATCAAGTTCTTTCACAAAAATATGTTCATGTTCAGGATTCTGGTTCTAATTCACTTGCTCATGCACAGCACACTCACAAACAGTAGGTGGCAGTAATCTCCTCTCCTACTCTTAATGGGTTAAACTGGAAAGTGATTTACCAGGAAGTCAGATTTGTGTTGGTTACCTGTCATACTGAGATTCACAAACAGACCAGGTGACCCTGGACCAGGTAGCCCGGACAACCAGAGCCGTCTCCATGGTTACTGTCAACAGCAGGAAAGAGAGAGAGAAGTTCTGTCATTTCCTGTTGAAGCTCTGTGTGGGACCAAGCTGTTTACTCAATCTTAACACAACAGGGTTAGGTGTGTGTGTCTGTGTGTGTGTGTCTGTGTGTGTGCCAGGGCATGTGTGTGTATGTGGGTCAGTGTGTGTGTGAGTTGGTCTAAATCTGTCACTCAAAAGGCGTTTCCATGGAGTTTGAAGCTGTCCTTGCCTCAAGATGGCGGGCAGATGAGGATGTCATGGTCTGCACAGAGGAGCAGCCAATAGGAGATCTGGACTCAGATGTCATGGTCTGCACAGAGGAGCAGCCAATAGGAGATCTGGACTCAGATGTCATGGTCTGCACAGAGGAGCAGCCAATAGGAGATCTGGACTCAGGCAGGAGGAGGCCAGTACCTTGTTCTGGAAGGCAGGGGGTCCTGAGATACAAGAGAGAGACTGCAATACCCAGCATTCCCTGCCTCCTCTCATCTCAGGTAAACTACATTACCCAGCATCCCCTGCACCTGAGATGGGGTTTCTGAGTGATGTGTCTGGATGTGTCTCCTGGACTCTGACCAGTGTGTGTCCCCAGCCTCCAGAGTCTCCGGTGGTGTGTGAGGCCTGCGGGGAAGAGGCTAAGCCCCCCCTGGACCTGATGGGGCTGGAGCAGGTGGAGGTGAGGCTGGTGGAGGGAAGGTGAGGCTGGTGGAGGTGAGGCTGGTGGAGGTGAGGCTAGTGGAGGTGAGGCTGGTGGAGGTGAGGCTGGTGGAGGACAGGTGAGGCTGGTGGAGGACAGGTGAGGCTGGTGGAGAACAGGTGAGGCTGGTGGAGGACAGGTGAGGCTGGTGGAGGTGAGGCTGGTGGAGGTGAGGCTGGTGGAGGTGAGGCTGGTGGAGGACAGGTGAGGCTAAGTTGAGGTTGGTGGAGGTGAGGCTGGTGGAGGACAGGTGAGGCTGGTGGAGGTGAGGCTGGTGGAGGACAGGTGAGCATGGTGGAGGTGAGGCTAGTGGAGGACAGGTGAGGATGGTGGAGGTGAGGCTGGTGGAGGACAGGTGAGCATGGTGGAGGTGAGGCTGGTGGAGGACAGGTGAGGATGGTGGAGGTGAGGCTGGTGGAGGACAGGTGAGGTTGGTGGAGGTGAGGCTGGTGGAGGACAGGTGAGGCTGGTGGAGGTGAGGCTGGTGGAGGCGAGGCTGGTGGAGGTGAGGCTGGTGGAGGACAGGTGAGGCTGTTGGAGGACAGGTGAGGCTAAATTGAGGTTGGTGGAGGTGAGGCTGGTGGAGGTGAGGCTGGTGGAGGTGAGGCTGGTGGAGGTGAGGCTGGTGGAGGACAGGTGAGCATGGTGGAGGTGAGGCTGGTGGAGGACAGGTGAGGATGGTGGAGGTGAGGCTGGTGGAGGACAGGTGAGCATGGTGGAGGTGAGGCTGGTGGAGGACAGGTGAGGATGGTGGAGGTGAGGCTGGTGGAGGACAGGTGAGGATGGTGGAGGACAGGTGAGGCTGGCGGAGGTGAGGCTGGTGGAGGACAGGTGAGGCTGGTGGAGGTGAGGCTGGGGGAGAACAGGTGAGGCTGGTGGAGGTGATGTTGGTGGAGGACAGATGAGGTTGGCAGGGGTGAGGCTGGTGGAGGTGATGTTGGTGGAGGACAGGTGAGGATGGTGGAGGACAGGTGAGGCTGGTGGAGGTGAGGCTGGTGGAGGACAGGTGAGGATGGTGGAGGTGAGGCTGGTGGAGGATAGGTGAGGCTTGCTGAGGTCCATGATAACCTCCCTCCCTCCCTCCAGCTCTTCTGTTGCTCCCAGCACCAGCAGCTGTGTGAGATGCTGACTCATACGAGACTGCCGGTTCTGAAGACAACAGCCCACAAGACCACACCCCCACCGGACAGCCAGCCAACCAGGGAGGAGGAGGCGGAGCTACAGGTCCAAGAGCAGGCGGAGCATAGGTGGGAGCAGCCTAGCATAGGGAGGTCAAACAGGGAGCCACACTCTAGTGTGTTCAGGGTTGGGGTTGAGTACTGAGGCAGTACTGGGGAAGTACTGGAGTAGTACTGGGGCAGTACTGGGGAAGTACTGGGGTAGTACTGGGGAAGTACTGGAGTAGTACTGGGGCAGTACTGGGAAAGTACTGGGGTAGTACTGGGGAAGTACTGGGGTAGTACTGGGGTAGTACTGGGGAAGTACTGGGGCAGTACTGGAGTAGTACTGGGGCAGTACTGGGGAAGTACTGGGGTAGTACTGGGGAAGTACTGGAGTAGTACTGGGGAAGTACTGGGGCAGTACTGGGGAAGTACTGGGGAAGTACTGGGGAAGTACTGGGGCAGTACAGGGGAAGTACTGAGGCAGTACTGGGGAAGTACTGGGGAAGTACTGGAGTAGTACTGGGGAAGTACTGAGGCAGTACTGGGGAAGTACTGGAGTAGTACTGGGGAAGTACTGGGGCAGTACTGGGGCAGTACTGGGGCAGTACTGGGGAAGTACTGGAGTAGTACTGGGGAAGTTCTGGGGCAGTACTGGAGTAGTACTGGGGTAGTACTGGGGAAGTACTGGGGCAAGAGCCTTGCAGCTCCAGAACTGTCCCTCATGTGCTGTTGGGCCTTGCAGCTCCAGAACTGTCCCTCATGTGCTGTTGGGCCTTGCCAAGAGGCCTGTTGTCAGAAGCTGATGTGGATGATGTGCTCTCTGTTTCCTCTCCACACAGGAAGCAGGAAGTGGTTCGAGAACTTCTCTTCCAGGACAACTCGCATTTACCTGTAGACACCTGTGAGCACACACACACTCACAACACCCACATATTGTGTGTTCGTCCGCATGTGTGTGTGTGTGTTACTT
The DNA here is from genome assembly GCA_030340685.1 of Protosalanx chinensis. Taxonomy (NCBI): domain Eukaryota; kingdom Metazoa; phylum Chordata; class Actinopteri; order Osmeriformes; family Salangidae; genus Protosalanx; species Protosalanx chinensis. The sequence goes on from CM059328.1 coordinate 208,530, forward strand.
GTGTGTCTCTACTTATCTGTGTTCCAGGTGCTCCTCATTCCAGGACCCTCAGCTACCGGCTGTCCAGCTCTGTCCCCAAGACACCTGATCCTGGTCTGGATCTGGACCCTGATCCTGGTCCTGGTACTGATCCTGATCCTGGTCCTGGTCCTCACCAGCAGGACTCCCTGTTCAGCCTCTCCTATCCAAGAGGTCTTCAGGTGCTGAAAATGCTGTGTGTATCCATGATGCTGTGTGTGTGTACATGGTGGTGTGTGTGTGTGTGTGTATACATGATAGTGTGTATCCATGCTGGTGTGTGTGTGTGTGTGTGTGTGTGTGTAGGTGGGGGTGCTTCAGAGGTTGTATCCCAGCAGGACAGTGTTCCTCACTTCCTTCCCAGACGGCTCTGCACAGATCTTGTATCCTTCTCTTCTCACAGCCGGTCAGGGAGAGGTCAGTGTGTGTGTGTGTGTGTGTGTGTGTGTGTGTGTGTGTGTGGGGGTGTGTGTGTATGTGTTTGTATGGGTGTGTATGGATGTGTATGAGTGTGTGTCCCTCTTGATAGTTGTGTCTGTCCTTATCGCTACGGCAACGGCAGCTATCCATCCGGCCTGCTTGCTTTGATCCTACTGGTTGACGGAGGACGGAGGGTGTGTCTAGTCTATGATGACCACACCCCCAGCCAGCAGCCAATCAGGGCCCTGTTCCACTCTGACGGCAGGGCCACTTGTTACCATAGTAACGGCAGTGTCTGGTAGGTGATTGTATCAGCCAGCTGACAGAACAGGTTCTGAAAAATGACTTCCTTACAAAGATTGAGGCTGTTTGAGTGTGTGTACCTGTGTGTGTGTGTGTGTGTACCTGTGTGTGTGTACCTGTGTGTGTGTGTGTACCTGTGTGTGTGTGTGTACCTGTGTGTGTGTGTACCTGTGTGTGTGTGTACCTGCGTGTGTGTGTGTACCTGTGTGTGTGTGTACCTGCGTGTGTGTGTGTACCTGCGTGTGTGTGTGTACCTGTGTGTGTGTGTACCTGTGTGTGTGTGTACCTGTGTGTGTGTCAGGCTGAGCCTGGGCAGGTCTGGAGGTGAGTGTGTGAGTGAGACAGGTTCCAGACTGAGGCGCTGGTCATGGGGGCCCCCAGGCCACGCCCCCCCAGGCCACGCCCCCCCAGCTTCCATAAGGCCCCTGTTCCTGTCCCTTAACCCCAGGATGGGGCTCCGTGTGCTGCCCAACAAACAGGTTAGCCTCCGCTTCCTGTCTCAGGGCTGTCAGGCCAGGCTCCACCTTGGGGGACAGGTCAGTCTACACACACACCACACTGCTACACACACACACACACAACTCACTGCTGTACATGCACACACCTCACAGCTGTACATTCATACACCTCACTGCTACACACCCACACACACACACACACATCACTGCTACAAACACACAGTACAATCATATAGTCTCTAAGTTTGACTTTAAAACACATCAATAATTTCTGATTGTGACCATACCTCCAGTCAGCAGAGCCAAGGGGGGCGGGGCCTCCACATGGCCTACCCACATCCAGGGAGGAGCTTCTCCTATTGGCCGGGAGGGTTGGGGTCCATCTGGGTCTAAGGCGTCTTCAATGGTGCCTGCAGACCCCCTCCAGCCCCCGGCCTCCCCAGCCCCCCCGCTGTCTCAGCCTCCTGGCTCACAGGCTGCTGGCCAGAAGCTGCTCTCTGGACCTCAGAGACAGGACCTTCATCCACACCTGCCTGCAGAACCTTCACTGAGCATGTGCGAGTGTCAGGGTGTGTGTGAAGGTATGTGTGAGACAGTGTGTGTGTGTGTGTGTGTGTGTGACAGTGACCCTTCACCTATAGCAACAGAACCTAAATGGCAACAAAATGTGTATGATTGTAAAACACATGTTCACAACTACTAACAAATACTACTTTATTACTATTATGGATTAGTCTAATTGTGTGTTAGTTTATCACAGCTGTTGACTTAGTTTAAATCAAACCAAGGTTTTACACCATTGGGCCATAAAATAAAATGAATGAATAAAGTTCCCCAGAGTGTTACTGTGCTAATGTTCATCTAAGTGTCAGTAATGTTCATGACTGAGGGAATGACTGCAGGCTCACCTGAAAACAGTGACTGCAGGCTCACCTGAACACAGTGACTGCAGGCTCACCTGAACACAGTGACTGCAGGCTCACCTGAACACAGTGACTGCAGGCTCACCTGAACACAGTGACTGCAGGCTCACCTGAACACAGTGACTGCAGGCTCACCTGAACACAGTGACTGCAGGCTCACCTGAACACTATGAACACTTTGCTGTCGGGACACTAAAGGATTAAGCGATCTGGTTTAATCCCATTTGAACATCTCAGATGATGGAGGCTTCACCTGCTCTGCCCTGGAGGACCAGGATCTGGGGGCTAAACTAGCCAGGAGCTAAAGGGGCCTGAACAGATGGCTGCTAGCCAGTTTGCTAACAGATGCTAGCCTACAGATGACGTTAGCCTTAACTGTTAAAATGGGGTTAAAACAGCTAACAGCTAAAACAAGAGTAACTTTAAAAAACAAAAATGTCCACATTTAAGATTTACTCCTTTTTATTACTTGTTTTAAACCACTACTTCAAGCTACCAAAACAAATATAAAAATTACAATAATTCGGTAATGAAATTAGAACAGGAATTTAAGATTTAGCCTTGGGATCAGATGCTGCAGGACATGGCTCTATATCAGGGGTGGGCAACTCCAGTCCTGGAGGGCCGCTGTCCTGAAGGTTTTAGATGTTTCCCTGCTCTAGCCCGCCTAATTACAAGTAACAGGTCGTTGCCAAGCTCTGTGGAAGCCTCATAATGACCCTTCATTAGAATCAGGTGTGCTGGAGCAGGGAAACATCTAGAGCCTTCAGGACAGCGGCTCTGGAGGACCAGGATTACCCACCTCTGCTCTATATGAAGAGGATAAAGACTCTGTTCAGACAGTTAAACCAGAAAGAGCGTCTCTGAGGGTAACATGGCTGAAGGACCCATCTGTCTCAACAGCAGTCTGGCCCCGTTCCAAACCCCACCTTGGGCTCTACACCCTGCATCCTTCAGAGGGTCTGAAGAAGGGTCCTCTGAATAGCACACAGGGTGTAGTGGAGTACGGGGGGGGGGGTTTGGAACAGGGTCCTGTGTTTATTGCAACTGGATGAACAATCTGCGGAAGTAGAACAGAACGATAAAATGGCCGCCGTGGTTGCCGAGCACCCTGGTCCAGGTGAGGGGCGTGGCGTCTCTAAGGGGCGTGGCGAGGAATGATGAGGGCTTCCAGTCTGGGCCAGCAGTATTCCTGCTTTTAGCTCAGACCTTCATAAACATCACCTCACTGCCCTGCAAGACACACACACACACACCTCACACCTGGGGAGGACAGGGGGAGGGGGGGGGGGGACAGGGGGAGGAGGGGGGAGGGGACAAGATTAGATTGGATGTAAATTAGATTACATATGCAACATGCTTGTTCTAGATCAGGGGTATCAAACTGTCCTAAAGGTTTTAGATGTTCCTCTGCTCTAGCCCACCTGATTCTAATGAAGATGTTCTCAAGCTCTGTGGAAGCCTCATGATGACCATTCATTAGAATCAGGTGTGTTGGAGCAGAGGAAACATCTACAACTGTCAGGATAGGGAGACTCGAGGGCCAGAGTTAGACACCCCTGATCTAGGTCAAAAGATGGAGGGGGAAATAAGAGAGAAGAAGGAGAGGAGGTGAAGAAGGAGGAGGTCGTACATGGATGGGTGTCCGGCTGGCCCGGGGAGAGGAGGCGGGGTTAGGAGCGGGGGTGGCCCAGCGTATCCATGGGAACGTTCATCTTCATCTCGTTCTCCAGGATCTGGACCAGCTGCTGCATGGAGGGCAGGTGACCAGACTCCAGTTTGGACCACACCGGCACATCTGTACAAACACACACAGTGAGGACACTTCCTCCAGTGATGACAGGGTTCATCAGACAGGAAGTCCCCCCCCACAGGAAGGTGTCATGGCAGGGTCCTACCGTTCAGCGTGATCTCAAAAGCTCCTGTGGACATGCACTGGTTCTCTATCAGGTTACTGAGGAAGAACACCATCATACAGGCATAGATCTGAAACACACAAGGTAGTGAAGACCATGAGCGCCACTGAGCACGCTCAGACCAGAGCGCCACTGAGCACGCTCAGACTACAGTGCCACTGAGCACCCTCAGTCCAGAGCAAATGGCTGGAATGTGGAGCCTCAATGTTAATGCTTCTGCACAGCAGCAACACTGGAACTGAAGGGAGGGTGTTTGTGTGAGAGATAGATAGTACAGAGATAGATAGTACAGAGATAGATAGTACAGAGATAGACAGTACAGAGATAGACAGTACAGAGATAGACAGTACAGAGATAGACAGTACAGAGATAGATAGTACAGAGATAGATAGTACAGAGATAGATAGTACAGAGATAGATAGTACAGAGATAGACAGTACAGAGATAGACAGTACAGAGATAGACAGTACAGAGATAGACAGTACAGAGATAGATAGTACAGAGATAGATAGTACAAAGATAGATAGTACAGAGATAGATAGTACAGAGATAGATAGTACAGAGATAGACAGTACAGAGATAGATAGTACAGAGATAGATAGTACAGAGATAGATAGTACAGAGATAGATAGTACAGAGATAGACAGTACAGAGATAGACAGTACAGAAATAGATAGTACAGAGATAGACAGTACAGAGATAGACAGTACAGAGATAGATAGTACAAAGATAGTACAGAGATAGACAGTACAGAGATAGATAGTACAGAGATAGATAGTACAGAGATAGATAGTACAGAGATAGATAGTACAGAGATAGATAGTACAGAGATAGACAGTACAGAGATAGATAATACAGAGATAGACAGTACAGAGATAGACAGTACAGAGATAGATAGTACAGAGATAGACAGTACAGAGATAGATAGTACAGAGATAGATAGTACAAAGATAGATAGTACAGAGATAGATAGTACAGAGATAGATAGTACAGAGATAGACAGTACAGAGATAGATAGTACAGAGATAGATAGTACAGAGATAGATAGTACAGAGATAGATAGTACAGAGATAGACAGTACAGAGATAGACAGTACAGAAATAGATAGTACAGAGATAGACAGTACAGAGATAGATAGTACAAAGATAGTACAGAGATAGACAGTACAGAGATAGATAGTACAGAGATAGATAGTACAGAGATAGATAGTACAGAGATAGATAGTACAGAGATAGATAGTACAGAGATAGACAGTACAGAGATAGATAATACAGAGATAGACAGTACAGAGATAGACAGTACAGAGATAGATAGTACAGAGATAGTCTAACCCCTAAAGTGATGGTACCCTTGCCCACACTCAGCTGCTGTTACCATGGAAGCCTACGTTACCATGGAAGCCTACAGACAGCCAAGGGACCAAGGTGTTAATGACATCCCCTGGGTGACAGCTGTGTGTGTCTCTGCTCCAGCCCTGCTCACCTTGTTCTCCTGACCCCAGACCCACACAGCAGGAGCCTGCACACCCAGCAGGGCGAAGGGGTCCTTCCCCACCAGGATCAGGCCAATCACAGCCAGCTTGAAGACAGACAGGAAGGAAGCAATGTGTCTGGAGGGAGAGAGCAGGAGGGCCAGTTCACATTTATCTTATGACTTTTTGAACTGAATCTTTTTTTGTTACACCTACTTTTCTATGCGAGGGTGTGATGTTCAGTGTTTAAGGTGGACTGATGGGAGACTCTCCCTAAGGTCATGCACACACAAATAGGTGCTACCCAAGGGGAAAGAGAGGGGGAGATGGGGGGGGGGAGAGAGAGAGAGATCTAGAAGGTTCTGTGAGCCTCACCTGTAGAGGGGCAGAGGCTGGTAGTTCTCTCCTTCAATGCGGATGTCTGGGTAGCGCTGGTACAGAGCCTGCATGTACTCCTCAAACACCCGCTTGTACCCTCAGGAGATACTGCAGGGGCAGGAGTCAGGAGGCAGGGGTAGGAGGCAGGGGGCAGGAGGCAGGGGGCAGGGGTAGGAGACAGGAGGCAGGGGGCAGGAGACAGGAGGCAGGGGCAGGAGACAGGAGGCAGGAGGCAGGGGGCAGGGGGCAGGGGTAGGAGACAGGAGGCAGGGGGTAGGGGTAGGAGGCAGGGGGCAGGTGTTAAGAGTCAGTGATGGAGAGAATGAGAACCTGTAGGACCTTCTCCCACAGTCCCAAAACACATCAACAGTAGCCCAGGTTACACTTATGACGCTTCCTGCACGGGACAACATTGCTGTCACGCACACTGTGCGGTCTGATCACGAGCTTCAACAACAATAAACCAATAACGGAACAATAGGCTCTGATGGGATTGACCCCGGGTTTGACTCCGGACACAGCAGGTCACTCCCACTAGGTCACATCATCCCATTCCACGGTCAGAAGCGCTACACGGTAATCCAGCCGTTCAACCCGCATGGCAAAACGGGATTAGTTATCCAGTTGACAGGGGAAGTAAGATGTCTTCCACCCTTCACCTACACATGTTGGGTTATTCAATAACACAGATGTTAACTGTGTTCACTCACGGAGCTGATCTGACTTAAAGCACCGGGACACTTTCTGTTAATGTTTCTACTCACGTTTCCTGCTTATCTAAAATAATGGCGTCGCCAGATCCGGCAACACAATTCGATTGTTAAAATTACCGAGCTAATTAACTGAATCTGGAAGAACTTTCTGCATAAATCAAAGATCAAATCAACTGTTTCATTCTATCACTAGATAATGTTATTGCACGGTTCCTCGTCACGGAGCTACATGAGATGGAAATCTTGGGGAATTTAGGGATGTTTGATTTATACCTTAAAACGCCTCCCCGGCGGATATATTTGAACAGATTAACAATCTATTCCACAGTAAATGGCGGTATGGTTTGAATGGTGGATATAATATAATAATATATATAATATAATATATACTGTGTGAATCCATGCCCCTGAAAACATAGCTTTCAAATGATACTGATGCAAATTCAGCAAAATACTCTAATGTGTTTGAAACAGGTCGTTGCCGGTTCTCTCTCCCCGCTGATCAGTAGTAACAAAACATGTGAACCCAAAGTAGCTTCTAGCTAAATCAGATAGGTTAGTTACAAGCTTAAAGCCTTATAATGATTTATAATGATTTAACTCACCAGATCTGGAACTTCAGAAGCGGTCCGGTGGAAAAGTGCATCTTCATCTTCTTGACGCCGCTTTGATCGGCTGAAGCGGCGAAGTAAAGTGAGAAAAGAGCCAGAAACAGGAGCGACACGGTGAAGCAGCTCTGCGCCATCCTGCTGCCTGTCTGTACTCTGAGCTGTGTTACCCTGCTGTCTGTCGGTCTGTCGGTCTGTACGCTGAGCTGTGTTACCCTGCTGTCTGTCGGTCTGTCGGTCTGTACTCTGAGCTGTGTTACCCTGCTGTCTGTCGGTCTGTCGGTCTGTACTCTGAGCTGTGTTACCCTGCTGCCTGTCGGTCTGTCGGTCTGTACTCTGAGCTGTGTTACCCTGCTGCCTGTCGGTCTGTACTCTGAGCTGTGTTACCCTGCTGCCTGTCGGTCTGTCGGTCTGTACTCTGAGCTGTGTTACCCTGCTGTCTGTCGGTCTGTACTCTGAGCTGTGTTACCCTGCTGCCTGTCGGTCTGTCGGTCTGTACTCTGAGCTGTGTTACCCTGCTGTCTGTCGGTCTGTCGGTCTGTACTCTGAGCTGTGTTACCCTGCTGTCTGTCGGTCTGTCGGTCTGTACTCTGAGCTGTGTTACCCTGCTGTCTGTCGGTCTGTCGGTCTGTACTCTGAGCTGTGCTGCTCATATAAGATCCTCCAACACTGACCGATAGAAGGAGACAAACCTCTTTCTTTATACATCCATGAGACAAACACATGAGAATCTATCAGAATTGGTTTTATTCGCTGTGTAAATTGCACAAACACGGAATTTACTGTGGCAGGACTGAACATGTATCATAAATCAACCGACCATGTAGTTAAGTGGAATATGAACTTGTATTTGATTATATAAAGTGACACGCACCTGAATTACATTATATACTGTCTGGCCACAATAGAAAGGTAAATAAAAAAGGGTTAGCCCTAACCCTAACTGAGCATGACTCTTAATTCAACACTAATGTTGTACAGTTTATCTGCAATTTAGAAATACATGTTACATCACACTATCCATACACAGAGAAGAAATAGAATAGAAAATGTATATATCTGTTAACATTCACAGTACAGTGTCAGTATCACCACCTATCCTGACCCCTGACCCTTACCTGAATAAGATAAGAGATATAAGATAAGAAAAACCTTTATTTGTCTCCCATGGGGGATTCCAGTCCACAACAGCAGCAGGGTAAAGTACAGCCCACAGAGTTGCAGGGTAATAATAACAATAAAGGGGACACAATATAATACAACAACTAAAAATAATGATAGATTAAAAGTAAAAGTCAAGTACGAGGTTAATTAAGGTTAATTTGTCCTCTAGCTCACATTTGCTGTACTTAATCTGTTAGATATATTGTTTTAGCTTGACACGCGAAGATTCGGCCGCAGAATCCATGAACAGCCTCATAGACTCCCAAAGTGGCGGGAGATTTTCTGGAGGAAAACAATAGTAACACATTTTTGAATTGCTCTCACATTTCTTCACTTATCAACACAAAATGCCTATGTAGAGGTTCAGGAAGGGCTCAGCCTGCTTCACATTAAGCTGGTTTTATGATTGGAAAAACATTTTGGCCAGAAATCCTTCCACATTAGCAACCAATGCTGAAGTTAGCGCTTACGCTAATTGCTAGAACATTAGCATGTTTCGATGGCATGCTATCAAAGATGTGGCTTTTTAACTTCTTTAACATTTGGGCTCATAGGTATTCATGTGCTTATCAGTCAGGATTTACAACTGACATTCCAACTAGCTGTAAAGATATGCTGTTTGCTCACATTAGCGAACGCTAATTAGCGCTTGATCTGTCACATACCTAAGCAATGGTAGAAGTGATATTCTGAAAATTACTCAACAGTGTCAATGATGCTTCACGCACACTCAACATTTCTTTCGATTTTTTTTCTTCTAGTTGCTCCAGAAATTAGGGACTATATTACGACAATACATGAGTGACTGGGCAGCGGAGGGATATAAACCAGAAGTGGGTAGTGTGGTTTTCCGGTGTGGGCGGGGTTAAGAACTGTATACGTAGACGTCCGCACTACTTTATTCTGCTTCAGTAAATCTGTAACAGAAACGTTGATCTCATTGTCTTAAGGATCAAATAATCTATTTTATCTACTTTATCTTTATATTTTCTGACTAAGATTCTGTAGTCAAGTTTGAAAGATGGTCGCCAAACAGAGAATTCGCATGGCTAATGAGAAACACAGCAAGAACATCACGCTGAGAGGAAACGTTGCTAAATCTACGGTAAGAAACCACCAGAGCCTTGAAAACATCCCAGTTATTTAGGAGATTAAAGGTTATATTTTAGTAGTTGATGTCCAGCACACAAACTAACTTTTCAAGTTCACCTGTGTGCACTTCTTAAACCAAGTTGAGCACATATGGTAGATAGACAGACAGGCGCTAGTTAGCTCAAATAAGGGGGGAGACACGGTCTTTAGGGCCGTTCTGTTTATATAAATGAACTTGTATAAATTATATAATCCAAGTTTTGATTGTATAAAACTCGAAGAGTTTACATTTATCTAACACTAAATGTCCCGATTTGTTCACAGAGAAACGCTACGGACGACAAGGTAGCGGTGGGGCCGTGGCTGCTCGCGCTGTTCATCTTCGTGGTGTGCGGATCAGGTGAGACGGTGTTCAGATCACAGCTGGATGGACAGACACAGATCACAGACACCACCAGATCACAGACACCACCAGATCACAGACACCACCAGATCACAGACACCACCAGATCACAGACACCATCAGATCACAGACACCATCAGATCACAGACACCACCAGATCACAGACACCACCAGATCACAGACACCACCAGATCACAGACACCACCAGATCACAGACACCACCAGATCACAGACACCACCAGATCACAGACACCATCAGATCACAGACACCATCAGATCACAGACACCATCAGATCACAGACACCATCAGATCACAGACACCATCAGATCACAGACTGTCTAGACACCATCAGATCACAGACTGTCTAGACACCATCAGATCACAGCTGGAAGGACAGACAGCCTGAGTGATATGAGATACAGCAGGTGCTCTCACTACAGCGCTCACCTTGGCAAATCTGCGTAAACATTTACACAGAATATCTCATCAGCGTTTACAGTGTTGCATGGCTGGATCTTTTATAATTATGTTCCTCACCTGGGAGATTCAGCTGAGATAATCTCATCTCCTTCATCTCCTCTCCTACATCTCACCTCATCTCCTACATCTCATCTCCTCTCCTACATCTCCTCACCTCCTCTCCTACATCTCATAGTCTCCTCTTCTCCGTTCTTACACTCCAGCTGTGTGTGTTTGTGTGTGAGAGCAAGGTGATGGGTTCAAACTTGTACTAAACATGTGAATTTTGTCTCCTTCCCTCTCTCTTCCTCCCCTCCCTCTCTCTTCCTCCTCTCCCTCTCTCTTCCTCCCCTCCTTCTCTCTTCCTCCTCTCCCTCTCTCTTCCTCCTCTCCCTCTCTTCCTCCACTCCCTCTCTCTTCCTCCACTCCCTCGCTCTTCCTCCTCTCCCTCTCTCTTCCTCCTCTCCCTCTCTCTTCCTCCTCTCCCTCTCTCTTCCTCCTCTCCCTCTCTCTTCCTCCTCTCCCTCTCTCTTCCTCCCCTCCCTCTCTCTTCCTCCCCTCCCTCTCTCTTCCTCCCCTCCCTCTCTCTTCCTCCCCTCCCTCTCTCTTCCTCCCCTCCCTCTCTCTTCCTCCCCTCCCTCTCTCTTCCTCCCCTCCCTCTCTCTTCCTCCCCTCCCTCTCTCTTCCTCCCCTCCCTCTCTCTTCCTCCCCTCCCTCTCTCTTCCTCCTCTCCCTCTCTCTTCCTCCTCTCCCTCTCTTCCTCCTCTCCCTCTCTCTTCCTCCTCTTCCTCTCTCTTCCTCCCATCCCTCTCTCTTCCTCCCCTCTCTCTTCCTCCTCTCCCTCTCTCTTCCTCCCCTCCCTCTCTCTTCCTCCCCTCCCTCTCTCTTCCTCCCCTCCCTCTCTCTTCCTCCCCTCCCTCTCTCTTCCTCCCCTCCCTCTCTCTTCCTCCCCTCCCTCTCTCTTCCTCCCCTCCCTCTCTCTTCCTCCTCTCCCTCTCTCTTCCTCCTCTCCCTCTCTTCCTCCTCTCCCTCTCTCTTCCTCCTCTTCCTCTCTCTTCCTCCCATCCCTCTCTCTTCCTCCCCTCTCTCTTCCTCCTCTCCCTCTCTCTTCCTCCCCTCCCTCTCTCTTCCTCCTCTCCCTCTCTCTTCCTCCTCTCCCTCTCTCTTCCTCCTCTCCCTCTCTCTTCCTTCCCTCCCTCCCTCTTCCTCCTCTGTCTTCCTCCCCTCCCTCTCTCTTCCTCCCCTCCCTCTCTCTTCCTCCTCTTCCTCTCTAGCTATTTTCCAGATCATCCAGAGTATCCGCATGGGAATGTAAGACAACAGCGATGACATCACAGCGATGACATCACAGCGATGACATCATTACCGTCTTCATTCCACTCAGTATCCGTCCCCCCGACGCTACCGTACCCTGACCCCTGTTCCTGGCAGAGCCTCAGCTCTGACCCCTGACCCCCCCAGAGCCTCCAGTGTTGTAAAGTTGACCAGATCGACGACAGGACGTCCAGCTGCTGTCTTCTTCTTTCACTTGTTTATTTTCGTTCATGTTAATTTTTGTTTCCTTGAAAATATCAAATTTCTGTCACATTTTTTTATTTTTTATTAGCTTCGCTAGTTCTGAAACTTCCAAGCCATTCCTTCTAGGTGCCTTAGTTCAAGAACTAACCAGGCCATGCCAGACCAAACCAGGCCAGACCAAACCATGCCATACCAGACAAGACCAGGCCAAACCAGGCCAGGCCAGACCAAGCCAAGCCAGGCCAGACCAAACCAGGCCAGACCAGACCAAACCAGGCCATGCCAGACCAAACCAGGCCATGCCAGACCAAACCAGGCCAGACCAGACTAGACAAAACCAGGCCAGACAAAACCATGCCAGGCCATGCCAGACCAAACCAGGCCAGACCAGACCAAACCATGCCAGACCAGACAAAACCAGACCAGACCATGCCTAGCTTCTCTTCCAGCTGACACTCAGTGACATGATTGGTTTACAGGTACCATCTTCCTTCCAGCTGAAGACATCCCATCTGCCCCCTGTGCTGCCAGGATAGCTGTCACTGTACAGAAACGCGCACACACACACACACACACACACAGCTGTCACTGTACAGAAACACACACACACACACACAGCTGTCACTGTACAGACAGACACACACACACACACACACACAGCTGTCACTGTACAGACAGACACAGACACACACACACATAGCTGTCACTGTACAGACACACACACATTCACACACAGCTGTCACTGTCCAGACAGACACAGACACACACACACACACACACACACACACAGCTGTCACTGTACAGACAGACACAGACACACACACACACACACAGCTGTCACTGTACAGACAGACACACACACACACACACACACAGAGCTGTCACTGTACAGACAGACAGACACACACACATACACACACAGAGCTGTCACTGTCCAGACACAATCCTTCCTTACTACATCAGGTTTGTGGAGTCTGTTTTGCTGTTTTTCTTCAGATTGAGGTGGTTCAGGGTTAGATGACTTCTAAAGGTCAGGGGTCGTTTTGTTCCCCCAGTAACGATTCAACATCCGACTCCAAACATTAAGATTTCTATATTTGTCTCTTCTTTATAATTCTGTGATTGTTTTAATACTGCCTTCAAATCTTTTCAAATAGGCTTATTTCCACAGTTAATCAGACTGCTTCATAGATCTGTTGAAGATTGAAGAAGGTGAAAAATGTGTGGAAATATGAAAGGTTCTAGAAAGATGATGATGGAATGTGTGTGTGGCTTCACGGAGAGTGAAGAATCGCTGTAAACACACAAGAAGTCTCACTCATAATGTGGAGATGCTAAATATGAAAATAAATGACAGATTGATGTGTTGTGCACAACGATCTGCGTTTGCTGGCTGAGACAGACAAGGAAAATTAATAAAACGATGATTAATGACCAACCTGCCTGTACTGACTCTTGTTTGGGTTAATTTCACAGTAGCTGATAATACAATCAAGGATGTGCTGTTATGAGCTAAACATGTTATATGAACTATAAATTATGTAGTAGAGATTTCTACATTCGTTTTCCCATCAAGCGCAAATACACCAAACAGACGCTAGGGGGCAGAATTTAGTGACGGACACGTCATCTGATAGAATACTGCCGGGGGTTGTAGTTCACGGGGTTGTAGTTCACAGTAAGTCTGTCCGGTAGATTTCAGGATAAACCGGGCGCTCGAGACTTCTTCAAGAAACACCAATTCTTGAGTCATTTCAGTGACTGTCGGTGCAGGTGAGCTAACTAGCATATTAGCAGCTAACATGTCTTAACATGACTTTATTAACCTGGTAGAGTTAGTGAGCTTTAGCTAACCTAAGCTAAGCTAGCTGCGGTACCGTCATGTCCTCTGATCCTCCTACATGGAGACACTGGAGCCTTAAAGACCCATATTATCCTGCCGAAGCTTTAATAACTAACCCGGGACAGACTAACTAGCCCGGGCAAGCTACTGGGTCAGATCACTGAGAGAGAGGGAGGAGGAGCA
>CM059328.1:222900-245400 GCA_030340685.1 Protosalanx chinensis
CCTCCCTCCTGTGTTTCATACAGCTTCTTCAGTAATCTTTTCCCTCTTGTTCTTACTGCTCATTGCTCTCTGTCTCTGATTGGTTCATCATGTCTAGCCAGAACTGTAGACTTAACCCTGATCTGATGACATCACACAGTAACCTCTGACCTGTGCCCTCCTCCTTCCCCCAGCGGAGCCCCTCCCCCTGGCGGAGCTGTGCAGGAGAGCAGCCCGTCTGGCTCTGGGGGAGAGACCGTCTGCAGGCCATCTCCTCCCTCCCCCTGCCTCCTGCACTCAGGGACTACTTACAGTACCAGTAACCTCCCCTCCACCTCCCCTCCTATCACCTCCCTCACCTCCCCTCTCCTTTCCTCCCCTCTCTCTTCCTTCTCATCTCTCCTTCTACCCCCCCCCCCCTCAAGCACTACCTCCCTCCTCCTCAAGCACTACCTCCTGAGGCCCCCCCCCCCACTCCCTCCCTCCCTCCTCATGGGTTATTGACAGTCCCAGCACACCTGTCTGCTGGCTGCTGGCTCCCCTGCTGGCTGGACTCAGAACTGCAACCAGAGAAGCACACTCATACCCTGGATGCCTTTCACCATGGGAACCACATCACCTGTCACCATGGGAACCACGTTACCTGTCCACCATGGTAAACCACATCACCTGTCACTATGGGAACCACATCACCTGTCACTATGGGAGCCCTGTCACAGCAGACAGAACCATGGAGTGGACTGTACTGTCCTAGGTCCTGGTCTAGTCCTGGAGCTGGTCTAGTCCTGGTCTAGTCCTGAGCTGGTCTAGTCCCGGTGCTGGTCTAGTCCCGTGCTGGTCTAGTCCTGGTCTAGTCCTGGTGCTGGTCTAGTCCTGGTCTAGTCCTGGTCTCAGGTTACTTGGACCACAGAGACAGCAGCTTCCTGTTGTGATCAAGGTCCATGGTGATGGAAGCACTAGAGGACACACACACACACACACACTAGCTGTTACACACACACACCACTAGCTGTACACACACACACACACACTAGCTGTACACACACACACACTAGCTGTACACACACTAGCTGTACACACACACACACACACACACACTAGCTGTACACACACTAGCTGTACACACACTAGCTGTACACACACACACACACACACACACTAGCTGTACACACACTAGCTGTACACACACACACACACACAGTATGCTATGTAGTACATACTGTAAACACACACATCAACTTAGTCTGCACTCACACACAGACAGCACAACCTAGTATGCAAACACAACACACACACCTTCCTTGTCATTCTAACAGCTTGTTGTGAGTCAGAATAAGGATCATCAATCCTTCACTGCTCATGAGGATCATGATGACTCATCATGGGAAACAGGATGCCTGCTTTTATTATTACTGTCATTATTCTGGATGTTATTATTGTTCTGGTTATTATTATTATTATTATTATTGTGGTTGTTGGTGCTGGTGTGTTCTGCCCAGACAGACACAGAATGTAGCGGATCAATAAAAACCAAGAGAGAGACTCACTGGGGCTATGCTGTGTTTCTGAGACGGTGTGTGTGTTTCTGAGACGGTGTGTGTGTTTCTGAGAGTGTGTGTGTGTTTCTGAGAGTGTGTGTGTTTCTGAGGGTGTGTTTCTGAGGGTGTGTGTGTGTTTCTGAGGGGTGTGTGTGTGTTCCTGAGGGTGTGTGTGTGTTTCTGAGGGTGGGTGTGTGTTCCTGAGGGTGTGTGTGGTGTTTTCTGAGGGTGTGTTTCTGAGGGTGTGTGTGTGTTTCTGAGGGTGTGTGTGTGTTCCTGAGGGTGTGTGTGTGTTTCTGAGAGTGTGTGTGTTGTTTCTGAGAGTGCGTGTGTGTTTCTGAGGGTGTGGTGTGTTTCTGAGAGTGTGTGTGTGTTTCTGAGAGTGTGTGTGTGTTTCTGAGGGTGTGTGTGTTCTGAGGGTGTGTGTGTGTTCCTGAGGGTGTGTGTGTGTTTCTGAGAGTGTGTGTGTGTTTCTGAGAGTGTGTGTGTGTTCTGAGGGTGTGTGTGTTACTGAGAGTGTGTGTGTGTTTCTGAGAGTGTGTGTGTGTATCTGAGGGTGTGTGTGTTCTGAGGGTGTGTGTGTGTTTCTGAGAGTGTGTGTGTGTTTCTGAGTGTGTGTGTGTGTTCTGAGGGTGTGTGTGTTCTGAGAGTGTGTGTGTGTTTCTTAGGGTGTGGTGTGTTCTGAGAGTTTGTGTGTTCCTGAGGGTGTGTGTGTGTTTCTGAGGGTGTGTTTCTGAGGTTGTGTGTGTGTTTCTGAGGGGTGTGTGTGTGTCCTGAGGGTGTGTGTGTGTTTCTGAGAGTGTGTGTGTGTTTCTGAGAGTGTGTGTGGTTTCTGAGGGTGTGTGTGTTCTGAGAGTGGTGTGTGTGTTTCTGAGGGTGTGTGTGTCTGAGAGTGCGTGTGTGTTTCTGAGGGTGTGTGTGTTTCTGGAGGGTGTGTGTGTGTTTCTGAGGGTGTGTTTCTGAGGTTGTGTGTGTGTTTCTGAGGGTGTGTGTGTGTTCCTGAGGGTGTGTGTGTGTTTCTGAGAGTGTGTGTGTGTTTCTGAGAGTGTGTGTGTGTTTCTGAGGGTGTGTGTGTTACTGAGAGTGTGTGTGTGTTTCTGAGAGTGTGTGTGTGTATCTGAGGGTGTGTGTGTTCTGAGGGTGTGTGTGTGTGTGTGTTTCTGAGGGTGTGTGTGTTCTGAGAGTGTGTGTGTGTTTCTTAGGGTGTGTTTCTGAGGTTGTGTGTGTGTTTCTGAGAGTGTGTGTGTGTTTCTGAGAGTGTGTGTGTGTTTCTGAGGGTGTGTGTGTTCTGAGGGTGTGTGTTTCTGAGGGTGTGTGTGTGTTTCTGAGGGTGTGTGTGTGTTTCTGAGAGTGTGTGTGTCCTGAGAGTGTTGTGTGGGTTTCTGAAAGTGTGTGTGTGTTCTTGAGAGTTTGTGTGTCCTGAGAGTGTGTGTGTGTTTCTGAAAGTGTGTGTGTGTTCCTGAGAGTGTGTGTGTGTGTTCCTGAAGGTGTGTGTTCCTGAGGGTGGTGTGTGTGGTATCGTGTGATGTCTCACCTCTGTCCAGTAGAGGTCGCCATGACGCCGTTCTTCAATCCAGAACTGTGGAACTGAGTTCCCGCAGATCCGGGGACACTTGACGCCGTGACACCGGTCATGGACCAAAACTGCCCGCTGTTCCAGAACGGTAAATTACTTTACTCATGTTTCTATTGAGCTAATCTAACAATAACACACAATTACAGTTTTATTAAGTGTCTGCTGGCGTCGAACTGGAAATACTTTAAAACCATGTAGTTTCTCAGCTAGCCTGAGTAAGTGTCCCTGAATACACACCTGTCCACCTACAGTCTAAACCAGCCAGCTGTCTAACTTCATACTAAGACCATACTGGATCTGCTGCTCTACACTGGATCTGCTGCTCTACTCAGGGTTACCGCAGTTGTAATGATAAAACTATGCGACCTTTCACAGTTGTTACTTAAGTAGCCCTCGAACTTCAACCAGCTGCATCAAATCGCCTGCTGTAGTGATCACTGTTCTCCCTCCCTGCCTCCCTCCCTCCCTCCCTCCCTGCCTCCTCCCCTCCAGTGCTACATGAGAACCCTCTCAGGGGTGAGGAGGAAGACAAGATGGCCGCTGTGCGGGTGCCCTGGTGCTGCTTGCGTGTGGCTCCTTCAACCCCATCACCAACCAGCACATGAGGCTGTTTGAGCTGGCCAGGGACCACCTGCACAGCACAGGTAACACACACCTGCACAGGTCACACACACACACCTGCACAGGTAACACACACCTGCACAGGTCACACACACCTGCACAGCACAGGTAACACACACCTGCACAGGTCACACACACACCCTGCACAGGTCACACACACACACATCTGCACAGGTCACACACACACACACCTGCACAGGTCACACACACACACCTGCACAGGTCACACACACCTGCACAGGTCACACACACCTGCACAGGTCACACACACCTACACAGGTCACACACACCTGTACAGGTAACACACACCTGCACAGGTCACACACACACACCTGCACACGTTCCTAAACATCACAACAGAGTATTAATTACAGTTTTTTGTAGCCCTGTCCATCACTGCTGTCTCTCCCTCCTATAGGCCAGTACAAGGTGGTAGGTGGGATCGTGTCCCCAGTAAGTGATGGCTACGCCAAGCAGGGGCTAGTTTTGGCTAAGCACCGCGTTGCCATGGCAAAACTGGCACTCCAGAGCTCTGATTGGGTGTCTGTGGATGACTGGGAAAGCAAGCAGCCTGATTGGACGGAGACAGTGGTCACTTGAGGTTAGCCCCTTCCAGAACCAATGCAGTTCTAGAACCCTCTAGAGCTCTTGTACAACTGTGATGTCAGATTATCTGGGATTATGCCAGACATCCATGTGATGGTCACTTTACACACACACACACACACACACTCATTCACTTACTACAGGTCAAACACGTCACATCACATGTACACCCTCACACTTTACATGAAAACAAAACACCCATCGCAACATCCTTCCACTACACACACATAAACAACACATGCACACACACACAACCCATATATCTGAGAGAGATGGGAGGAGAGAGGGAGGAATGGAGGAGGGAGGGAGAGAATGGAGGAGGGGGGGAGAGAATGGAGGAGGGGGGAGAGAATGGAGGAGGGGGGGGAGAGAATGGAGGAGGGGGGGGAGATGGAGGAGGGGGGGAGAGAATGGAGGAGGGGGGGAGAGAATGGAGGAGGGGGGGAGAGGAATGGAGGAGGGGGGGAGAGAATGGAGGAGGGGGGGAGAGAATGGAGGAGGGGGGGAGAGAATGGAGGAGGGGGGGAGAGAATGGAGGAGGGGGGGAGAGAATGGAGGAGGGGGGAGAGAATGGAGGAGGAGGGGGGGAGAGAATGGAGGAGGGGGGGAGAGAATGGAGGAGGGGGGAGAGAATGGAGGAGGGGGGGAGGGAGAGAATGGAGGAGGGGGGGAGAGAATGGAGGAGGGGGAGGGAGAGAATGGAGGAGGGGGGAGAGAATGGAGGAGGGGGAGAGAATGGAGGAGGGGGGGGAGAGAATGGAGGAGGGGGGGGAGAGAATGGAGGAGGGGGGGGAGGGAGAGGATGAGGAGGGGGGGAGAGAATGGAGGAGGGGGGGGAGAGAGAATGGAGGAGGGGGGGGGGAGTGAATGGAGGAGGGGGGGAGGGAGAATGGAGGAGGGGGGGGAGAGAAGGGAGGAGGGGGGGAGAGAATGGAGGAGGGGGGGAGAGAATGGAGGGATGACCGTATGTGACCTCACACATAACCAACATCTTAATACACATTAGAACTTCAGTAAGAAGCTTTCTCTAACACTGGATCAGTTCATGACTTCTCAGTGATACTGTGTGTGTGTGTGTGTGTGTGTGGTATCAGGTACCACTATGGGAGGATTCTGAAGCAATACCAGCAGTCTTTGGAAGCCAGAGACAGCATGTCCTCTCTCAGTAAGACCATCTGATCCAGGGGTGTTCAGTCCTGCTCCAGGGCCGCAGTACAGTCATCACAGTACAGTCATCACAGTACAGTCATCACAGTACAGTCATCACAGTACAGTCATCACAGTACAGTCATCACAGTACAGTCATCACAGTACAGTCATTAGTCATCACAGTACAGTCATCACAGTACAGTCATCACAGTACAGTCATCACAGTACAGTCATCACAGTACAGTCATCACAGTACAGTCATCAGTCATCACAGTACAGTCATCACAGTACAGTCATTAGTCATCGCAGTAGTCATCACAGTCATCACAGTACAGTCATCACAGTACAGTCATCACAGTACAGTCATCACAGTACAGTCATCACAGTACAGTCATCAGTCATCACAGTACAGTCATCACAGTACAGTCCTTAGTCATCGCAGTAGTCATCACAGTACAGTCA
This sequence comes from Protosalanx chinensis, assembly GCA_030340685.1. Taxonomy (NCBI): domain Eukaryota; kingdom Metazoa; phylum Chordata; class Actinopteri; order Osmeriformes; family Salangidae; genus Protosalanx; species Protosalanx chinensis. The sequence continues at coordinate 228,832 of CM059328.1, forward strand.
TCACAGTAATCAGTCATCACAGTACATCACCTATAGAAAACACCTATAGGTCCCCTTATTCACAGCCTGCTTTGTAACAGCAGTTCTCTAGTTTACTGATCATGCTGAAGAGCTTGACCTTTAACCCCTTGCTGCCTGTATTAGCGGCTGGTGCTACAGGATCAGCTGCTGTAGCGTGCTAGTGCTTTACCTGCCTGATAATACGCTAGCTAGTGCACCACTGCTAAAGAGTATTAGCATTAGCTGGAGTCAGAACTGATCCCATGCATGAGATCTATCATCCATCTGAATCTAGGCTAGGCTATGTTAGCCCTCAACCATTCATCTGAACCAATGCTATGTTAGCCCTCATCCATTCATCTGAATCTAGGCTTTGTTAGCCCTTTGTTAGCAGTGTAACAGCTAACTGTCCCCTCCAGCTCCTGCAGCCCCTCAGCTGAAGCTGCTGTGTGGAGCCGACTTCCTGGACTCCTTCAGCCTGCCAGGCTTGTGGCTGGAGGAGCATGTGGACGAGCTGGCTGGACGCTTCGGCCTGGTGTGTGTGAGCCGGGGGGCCTGCAGCCAGAGTGGGCTGTGCACCGCTCGGACACACTGTCCAGACACCGGAACAACATCTTCCTGGTCCGGGAGTGGGATCCGGAACGAGACCAGCGCCACGGAGGTGCGGCGAGCTCTGAGGAGGGGACAGAGCGTCCGCTACCTGCTACCTGACACTGTCCTGGAGTACATCCAGCAGCACCACCTGTACACACATGACAGTGAGGCCCTCAACCAGGGGACCCTGCTCAGACCCCTCTCCAAGCAGGCTGCTCTGAGGCCCCCAGGAGGTACAGACTGACTGACAGAGGTATAGACTGATGTCTTTACAGACTGACTGAGGTATAGACTGATGTCTTTACAGACTGACAGAGGTATAGACTGATGTCTTTACAGACTGACTGAGGTATAGACTGATGTATTTACAGACTGACTGAGGTATAGACTGATGTATTTACAGACTGACTGATGTATAGACTGATGTCTTTACAGACTGACTGAGGTATAGACTGATGTCTTTACAGACTGACTGAGGTATAGACTGATGTCTTTACAGACTGACTGAGGTATAGACTGATGTCTTACAGACTGACTGAGGTATAGACTGATGTCTTTACAGACTGACTGAGGTATAGACTGATGTATTTACAGACTGACTGAGGTATAGACTGATGTCTTTACAGACTGACTGAGGTATAGACTGATGTCTTTACAGACTGACATAGGTATAGACTTACAGAGATACAGACTGACAGATTCAGACTATAGACTGATAACAAAGAGGCAGACTTCACCAGTTTGGTCTTCATACTTGACCACTTCATACTGCACATTCATCTCCTTGGGTTTCACGTCTCCTTCCTTAAAGAAATGAACATTTGCCAAAAGCGAATGTGTCCTTGGCAAGGAGCTTCACCCTACCTGCCTCAGGGAGAATGTCCCTGTATTTACTGTTAGTTGCTTTGGATAAAAAAGCGTCTGTTTAATGACTAAATGTAAAAGCAGTCAGGCTGTCAACAGAACCTGCTAGAGACTTCAAGAGAGCACCTGAACCCATGAACTAAGTGTTCTGTTTTATTTTGGATGATGTTAATCATATTAGGATAGTATATTTATATGTTAATTTAGATGGATTTCCATTTGCCAACATTGGCACAGTGTGTGAAGTGCACTAAAGCTCAGTGTGTGTCTGGAATCACTGTGAATGTGTCTTTTGTTGTTATTGTCTGTTAACAAATGAGAAGCCTGGATATTCAGGTTCCCTCTGTTCAGCAGTTCACTGGCCTGCAGTGTTGAGCTCTTTATTAAGGATCCATTCAGTTCTGTTCCAGTCACACTGGCTCTGCTCATTCTAAGAGGATTCTGTAATCCGCAGGGTTCTCCTCTACGTGGGAAGGTTCCTTAAGGAGCAGGTCCATCCTGAGAACACAGGCACCTCATGAACTGCTCAGGAGAAGAGACAATACTGCACCAGCTGCACGGCAGCAGTTTACTGCAGAATAAAGTGACATCAGTAGCTTTTTCCTGGTTAGTTTGTATGTAACTTCATGGTTATACATTCATTATCTTTCTCGTTGCTTCTTAATCAATCTACAACAACAAAAGCTCACGTGAGAATGTACAGCCTTCTAATATTGCGTCTTATCCTAAACAGGCTTTACCTTATCAACATGAACACACTTCCGTCATATCGATACTTCAACCCTCTAATCCTAAATATAACACCTCCACAGCGCGCGCTCATTACATGAGGAGGCCTTTATTGCTGTTGGAGCGCGAGGGGGATTGGGGGGCGCGCGGGGGGGCGGGAAGGGGGGTCTAAACCCGCGTGCTCAGAGCAACACGAAAACGTAACGAATAATCGGATTAAAGTGAATCCAGTTTAAATTGGTAGGAATGAAGCGATCCCTCATTCGGACTCAACCTTCGGTTACCTTTTACTGCGCGGAAGGAAACTGGAAAAGGCGCCAAGATGCCAGTTGATATGAATGGATACTGGAAAATGATCTCCAACGACAACTTCGAGGAATACTTGAAGGGTTTAGGTGAGTCTGTTTTTTGGACATTTGTGCCTATAGTCATTCTCCATCTCTCCTCGTCCCTCCATCTCTCCTCATCCCTCCATCTTTCTCCTCATTCCTCCATCTCTCTCCTTGTCCCTCCAGCTCTCCTCATCCCTCCATCTTTCTTCTCATCCCTCCATCTCTCCTCATCCCTCCATCTCCTCGTCCCTCCATCTCTCCTCATCCCCTTCATCTCTCCTCATCCCTCCATCTTTCTCCTCATTCCTCCATCTCTCCTCGTCCCTCCATCTTTCTCCTCATCCCTCCATCTTCTCCTCATCCCTCCATCTCTCCTCATCCCTCCATCTCTCCTCATCCCTCCATCTCTCCTCATCCCTCCATCCCTCCATCTCTCTCCTCATCCCTCCATCTCTCCTCATCCCTCCATCTCTCCTCATCCCTCCATCCCTCCATCTCTCTCCTCATCCCTCCATCTCTCCTCATCCCTCCATCCCTCCATCTCTCTCCTCATCCCTCCATCGCTCCTCATCCCTCCATCTCTCTCCTCATCCCTCCATCTCTCCTTATCGCTCCTCATCCCTCCATCTCTCTCCTTATCTCTCTTCACCTCTCCTCTATTCTCATCTCTGTCTGCCTCGCTCTGTTCTTCCTTTCTCTCTTTCTATTGTTCATGCAGTACAGACAGACATGCAGTACAGACAGACAGACATGCAGTACAGACAGACATGCAGTACAGACAGACAGACCATGCAGTACAGACAGACATGCAGTACAGACAGACAGACATGCAGTACAGACAGACAGACATGCAGTACAGACAGACAGACATGCAGTACAGACAGACAGACATGCAGTACAGACAGACATGCAGTACAGACAGTCAGACAGACATGCAGTACAGACAGACATGCAGTACAGACAGTCAGACAGACATGCAGTACAGACAGACATGCAGTACAGACAGTCAGACAGACATGCAGTACAGACAGTCATCTCTCTCTCCCTCTGCAGATGTAAATGTAGCCATCAGGAAGATCGCCACACTGTTGAAGCCAGACAAGGACATCACCCAGGAAGGAGATCACTTCATCATCAAGACTCTGTCCACCTTCAAGAACTACCACATGGACTTCTGCGTGGGGGAAGGAGGTTTGAGGAGGACCTGAGCGGAGTGGACGACAGGAAGTGCATGGTGAGTGGTGGTGATGTATTTCCTGGTGAGCTTGTGGGCCCTGCAGCATGTGTCTCTCTGGCCTGATGTTCCAGAGTTCACCAGGTCAGGAACAGACTCCAGATGTGGGTTTGTTCGTGTTCTAGATCCTTGGAACCTTCTAGAACTGTCCTGTTGAGTTCAAGGTTCAGGTCCTCTCTGAAGAGATGTCATGGTATTGTGTACACACACCAGAGCTGGCCACCTGTCTGTCTGTCTGTCTGTGTGTCTGTTGTGCTGTGTGTGTTTTATTCACTCAATGTCTCAACCCTGTGTGTGTGTGTGTGTGTGTGTGTGTAGACCACCATTACCTGGGAAGGAGACAAGCTGGTGTGTGTCCAGAAGGGAGAGAAAGAGGGAGAGGCTGGACACACTGGGTGGAGGGAGACCAGCTGTACCTGGTAAGACAAACACACACACACCGCAAAACACCACACACAGTTTACACACACACAGCAAAACACACACAGCAAAACACACACACACAGCTTACACACACAGCTTACACACACAGCTTACACACACACAGCTTACACACACAGCAAAACACACACAGTTTACACGCACAGCTTACCACACACAAGTATAACACACACATAGCTTACACACTCACAAGTATAGTTATAAATAGAAGTATAAATAGAAGTATAAATAGAAGTATAAATAGAATCCTGCAGTCCTGGACTCCTTGTGGTTAGAAGAGGAACAGCTCTTTATTGATCCCTGAGGGAAACTCTTTAGTAACAACAGCTCACAGTCTGATCAAGGCACAGGGGTAAAGGTGTGAGGTAAAAGATTAGAAGAGTGCACACAGGGTGTAAAGGGATAGGGAATCAAATAAAGTAAATGCACACAGGGGTAAAGGCTGGGGAGTAAAATAAGAGTGCTGGGATACAATAGATACGGATCGTGAGATAAAAAAAAAACGAATCTAATGATTTAGGGTCATACAGACTAATCTTAGGAGTTGTAATATAGAATATTCCCAGTCTACATGCAGTGTGGGGTTTTTCTGTAATATGTGTGTGCATGTGCTTGTTCTGTGGTCAGTGTTTGACTCCTGATGTTCTGCTTCTTCCACAGGAGCTCAGGGTCAGTGGTGTGGTGTGTCTGCAGGTGTTTAAGAAGTCTTAAAGCTCAACAACAACTCACCTCCATCTCTGTCCATCTTATCCATGCATCATCCATCCATCTCTCCATCCATCTCTGTCCATCTATCCATGCATCATCCATCCATCTCTCCCATCCATCTCTATCCTATCTATCCATGCATCCATGCATCATCCATCCATCTCTCCATCCATCTCTATCCATCTATCCATGCATCCATGCATCATCCATCCATCTCTCCATCCATCTCTATCCATCTATCCATGCATCATCCATCCATCTCTCCATCCATCTCTATCCATCTATCCATGCATCCATGCATCATCCATCCATCTCTCCATCCATCTCTATCCATCTATCCATGCATCATCCATCCATCTCTCCATCCATCTCTATCCATCTATCCATGCATCATGCATCATCCATCCATCTCTCCCATCCATCTCTATCCATCTATCCATGCATCATCCATCCATCTCTCCATCCATCTCTATCCATCTATCCATGCATCCATGCATCATCCATCCATCTCTCCATCCATCTCTATCATCTATCCATGCATCCATGCATCATCCATCCATCTCTCCATCCATCTCTATCCATCTATCCATGCATCATCCATCCATCTCTCCATCCATCTCTATCCATCTATCCATGCATCCATGCATCATCCATCCATCTCTCCATCCATCTCTATCCATCTATCCATGCATCATCCATCCATCTCTCCATCCATCTCTATCCATGCATCCATGCATCATCCATCCATCTATCCATGCATCCATGCATCCATCTCTCATTCTATTGTAGCAGCATGGCTCTCCTGCCTGGGACATCAGACACTCCAGTCACCGGGACAACAAGAGGACGGAAGATGAAAGATAGACAAGCAAAAGAGAGAGGAAAAGGAGATGGAGGCTGCAGTTGAGCTAGTGTTAGCCTAGCCTAGCCATCCAGGTAGGTAAGCAAGGCTCTGACCGTCACTAGAAGCCAGGATAGTTACTGATGGCATTAAGATGTCCACCAAATTAGCTGATAGCTTAAGCCTTCATAATGTATAATTAGGTCATAACTATGAATCATAAGATGTAGTCAGTACAGGTCAGGTTCCCAGGCTAGTTAACCCCAGTGCCAGTCATGATTTGGAAACATTTAATAAAACAAAATGTGAAAACTCCATCTTGGTAACGAGTGAATCTGACTTCAGACACACACATACACCTTGAAAAGAAGCTCATGTAGCTAAAACTTCTTTATTTACCACCAGGTTGATCAAATAATTCGAAAAGTCAAACATGGAAGTGTCAGTTTTTTATTAAAAAGTGATATTATGTAATACAATGTTAAGTTACATGATGTCATTGGTTTCTCAGCAAACTGTGTGTGGTCCTGCCTGTATCTAGACAGACAGCCATGTACATCACCCTCAGCCTGGGATTCGAACCATGGTTTCTATGTGTGAGCTACGGTCTGTCTGTAAACACAACTAGAATCAGGCCAGTCATTCATATCTCGTTTTACCAAACCAACACAAAGCCCTTTGGCACGGATCATCTGTAATATACTATATCTAAAACTATATATAAAACTAGTGACGTTTTTGTTGCGGTCTGGTTCCCATGGCAACGTCAGGGTTGGCTGGGTTTGTCCTGCTTGCTGAAGATCTGCTTACAGACGACATCAGCACACGAAGCTCCTGAGACAGGAAGTTAGGGGACAGGAAGTCAGGGGACAGGAAGTCAGGGGACAGGAAGTAGGGGGACAGGAAGTTAGGGGACAGAAGTCAGGGGACAGGAAGTCAGGGGACAGGAAGTCAGGGGACAGGAAGTCAGGGTGGGGACAGGAAGTCGGGACAGGAATTCAGGGAAGAGGGGACAGGAAGTTGAGAGAACAGGAAATCAGGACACACATGGTAATGTGCATGTGTGTGTTCGGCATTAGGCAGGGATCAGACCAATCCTGGAACCATCCAAGGTCAGAGCCAACTCTGTGTGTGTGTGTGTGCTAGAGTGTGTGTGTGCTAGAGTGTGTGCCAAAGTGTGTGTGTGCTGGAGTGTGTGTGTGCTAGAGTGTGTGCCAAAGTGTGTGTGTGCTAGAGTGTGTGTGCTAGAGTGTGTGCCAACGTGTGTGTGCTAGAGTGTGTGTGCTAAAGTGTGTGTGTGCTAGAGTGTGTGTATGGGTGTCAGGGCACGTGTGTGTGTGTGTGTGTGTAACTTACCAAATGCAGTTTGTCTCCCTCCAGCCACTGTGTCCAGCCCTCTCCCCTCTTTCTCCCCCTTCTGGACACACACCAGCCTGTCTCCATCCCATGTAATTGGTGGTCTGAACGAGGGAGGGGGGGAGAGGGGAGGGGGGGAGAGGGGAGGGGGGGAGAGGGGAGGAGAGGGGAGGAGAGGGGAGGGGAGGAGGAGGAGAGGGAGAGGGGGAGAAGAAGGGGAGGAGGGGGAGTAGAGGAGAGGGGAGAAGAAGGGGAGGGAGAGGAGAGGGGGAGGAGAGGAGGAGGGAGAGGAGGAGAAGAAGGGGAGGAGGGGGAGGGGGAGGAGAGGGAGAGGGGGAGAAGAAGGGGAGGAGGGGAGGGAGGGGGAGGAGAGGAGGAAGGAGGGGAGGGGGAGGAGAGGAGGAAGGAGGGGAGGGGAGGAGAGGAGGGGAGAGGGGGAGAAGAGGAGGGGAGGGGGAGAAGAGGAGGGAGAGGGAGAGGAGAGGAGAAGGAGAGGAGGGGAGAGGGGGAGGAGAGGAGGAGAGAGGGAGGAGAGGAGAGGGAGAGGAAGGAGGGGAGAGGGGGAGAAAGCAGATTCTGACAAGAAGCAAACAACATGACTGGTGCTGTTTGGACTACAGAGTTGCCATCCTGAGTAACACAAGATTAATGAAATCATCCTCCCAGATTAGGAGGCATCAGATCCTCTTAAAGGATTCTGCCCTGAATTAGCCACAATAACACAAAACACATGTAGCTACACCACAGGTAGGACAGTCACCCTGCATGTGTGTTTACGCACATGTGTTGTGTGCGTGTGTGTGCGTGTGCATGTGTGTGTGTGTGCGTGTGTGTGTGCATGTGTGTGTACTCTCACCATGCAGAATCGGTCGTTCCACTCCCGTCAGGTCCTCCTTAAACTCCACCCCTATCAGGAAGTCCATGTCGTAGCTCCTGAAGGAGGTGATGGTTCTGATCAGGAAGTGAGAGCCGTCCTGGATGATCTCCTTGTCCAGGCTGAGGTAAGTAGCGATCTTCCTGATCACAATGTTTACGTCTGCAACATGAGGGCCAACAGCTAGTGGTTAGAGCCTGTGACTGTAGAGGCAGCAGGCTGGAGTCCTGTCATGTTCTCATGGAACATGACCCCTGTGTTTTTACTGCACAGCTTTGCCACCAGGACTCTGGACTATCAAACAAGTTCAACACCAACTGGGATCCATACTTATGCTGCTTTTCTAAGCAGTATCATGAAGGTGGTTATCAACTTATCTACTATCATTTAGTCATTTATCAGACCTTCTTATCTAGAGTGACTTACAGCAATTTAGAGGGACATTCCATCTGAGGCAAATAGGGTGAAGTGCCTTGCCCAAGGACATAATGTCATGTTGGCACAGCCAAGGTTCGAACCAGGGACATTCTGATTACTAGCTCTCTCACAATCACACACGCACACACACAGCTCTCTCACACACACACGCACACACACAGCTCTCTCACACACACACCGCACACACACAGCTCTCTCACACATACACGTCGTACACACACACACATAGCTCTCTCTCTCTCACACACAGCTTTCTCACACATACATGCACACACACTACACACAGATGCTCACCTAGTGCTTCCATATATGCATCAAAGTTGTCATTGGTGGTCATGGTCCAGTATCCGCTCATATCAGGGCAGGACATCTCAGATGGTCAGAGTCCAGCAGGGTTATGTAGGACAGAGAGGAACACTAATCTGGAATCCTGCCTGAGGATTCTGCTTCCAACCTGTCACAGAATCAGCTGATCTCCAAGGGTGGGGGAGATTACCTGTGATGTCATCATGCCCCTCCCAGACCTGTGAAGAACTGTTAGCACTTCTGATGCCTACTGTCCACATGCACCTGCTGCTCTACTGTCCACATGCACCTGCCTCTACTTCCACATGCACCTGCTGCTTACTGTCCACATGCACCCCTGCTGCTCTACTGTCCACATGCACACCTGCTGCTCTACCTGTCCACATGCACCTGCTGCTCTACTGTCCACATGCACCACCTGCTGCTCTACTGTCCACATGCCACCTGCTGCTCTACTGTCCACATGCACCTGCTGCTCTACTGTCCCATGCACCTGCTGCTCTCTGTCCACATGCACCACCTGCTGCTCTACTGTCCACATGCACCTGCTGCTCTACTGTCCACATGCACCACCTGCTGCTCTACTGTCCACATGCACCTGCTGCTCTACTGTCCACATGCACCCCTGCTGCTCTACTGTCCACATGCACCTGCTGCTACTGTCCACATGCACCACCTGCTGCTCTACTGTCCACATGCACCCTTGCTGCTCTACTGTTCCACAAGCATCCCTGCTGCTCTACTGTCCACATGCACCTGCTGCTCTACTGTCCACATGCACCTGCTGCTCTACTGTCCACATGCACCTGCTGCTCTACTGTCCACATGCACCACCTGCTGCTCTACTGTCCACATGCACCTGCTGCTCTACTGTCCACATGCACCACCTGCTGCTCTACTGTCCACATGCACCTGCTGCTCTACTGTCCACATGCACCTGCTGCTCTACTGTCCACATGCACCTGCTGCTCTACTGTCCACATGCACCTGCTGCTCTACTGTCCACATGCACCTGCTGCTCTACTGTCCACATGCACCACCTGCTGCTCTACTGTCCACATGCACCACTGCTGCTCTACTGTCCACATGCACCTGCTGCTCTACTGTCCACATGCACCTGCTGCTCTACTGTCCACATGCACCACCTGCTGCTCTACTGTCCACATGCACCTGCTGCTCTACTGTCCACATGCACCTGCTGCTCTACTGTCCATGCACTGCTGCTACGTCCACATGCACCCTGCTGCTCTACTGTCCACATGCACCTGCTGCTCTACTGTCCACCTGCACCACCTGCTGCTCTACTGTCCACATGCACCTGCTGCTCTACTGTCCACATGCACCCCTGCTGCTCTACTGTCCACATGCACCTGCTGCTCTACTGTCCACATGCACCTGCTGCTCTACTGTCCCTGGCCACATGCACCTGCTGCTCTACTGTCCACATGCACCACCTGCTGCTCTACTGTCCACATGCACCTGCTGCTCTACTGTCCACATGGCACCACCTGCTGCTCTACTGTCCACATGCACCTGCTGCTCTACTGTCCACATGCACCTGCTGCTCTACTGTCCCCACGATGTCACCTGCTGCTCTACTGTCCACCATGCACCACCTGCTGCTCTACTGTCCACATGCACCTGCTGCTCTACTGTCCACATGCACCACCTGCTGCTCTACTGTCCACATGCACCTGCCTGCTCTACTGTCCACATGCACCACCTGCTGCTCTACTGTCCACATGCACCTGCTGCTCTACTGTCCACATGCACCTGCTGCTCTACTGTCCACATGCACCTGCTGCTCTACTGTCCACATGCACCACCTGCTGCCTACTGTCCACATGCACCTGGCTGGCTCTACTGTCCACATGCACCACCTGCTGCTCTACTGTCCCACATGCACCTGCTGCTCTACTGTCCACATGCACCTGCTGCTCTACTGTCCACATGCACCTGCTGCTCTACTGTCCACATGCACCTGCTGCTCCCTGCTGCTCTACTGTCCACATGCACCACCTGCTGCTCTACTGTCCACATGCACCTGCTGCTCTACTGTCCACATGCACCACCTGCTGCTCTACTGTCCACATGCACCTGCTGCTCTACTGTCCACATGCACCTGCTGCTCTACTGTCCACATGCACCTGCTGCTCTACTGTCCACATGCACCTGCTGCTCTACTGTCCACATGCACCTGCTGCTCTACTGTCCACATGCACCTGCTGTCCACATGCACCTGCTGCTCTACTGTCCACATGCACCACCTGCTGCTCTACTGTCCACATGCACCTGCTGCTCTACTGTCCACATGCACCTGCTGCTCTACTGTCCACATGCACCTGCTGCCTACTGTCCACATGCACCACCTGCTGCTCTACTGTCCACATGCACCTGCTGCTCTACTGTCCACATGCACCTGCTGCTCTACTGTCCACATGCATGTCTGTAGTTGTGTATTTGATTTGATGAGGCACATTATTGTGTGCCCTCCTGAGAGAGATGTTGAGTTCAAACTTGGCTCAAAGTCCAGTACAGTCTGTTAGAGGAGTAAATACAGCCACCGTCCAAATAGGTCAGATGCCGTCCTCTGTCACCATCCAATAGGAATCAATGTATATATAAATATGAAATATTAAAATATGTTAATATACCATAACCTTGGATATACAGTATACAAACACAACACTAGAGATCAGGGGACAAAAAGCTCCCCCTTCTCTCCCTCCCCCTCCCCCCTCCCCCCCTCCCTCCCCCCTCCCCCCCTCCCTCCCTCCCCTCCCCCCCCTCCCTCAGAGACACTGCTAGTACCTCTGTGTCTGAACTAGTCATCTTGATGTTGAGACTCTCTCCAGTCTGCAGATTGCTTAACATGATTCCAGAACACAGCTGAACATTCACACTGTTCAAGAAGAGACACACACAGATATTCTTCATCACCATCACACACACCATCACACACACACACACACCTCACACCCAGACACAGTCACCACCAACATGCCTGTAGATTTCAACGGCAAGTGGGAAATGGAGAACGAACGAGAACTTTGAAGATTACATGAAAGCCCTGAGTAAGAGTTTCATGATCATCAATTTCTTTTTCAATAATTTTATTATTGTAAATTGTAATTATTTGTATTAATTTAATTCTTATTACAACTCTTGATAGAGTAAAAGACCAACTGGGAAGTCTCAGTTAACTGAACAAAGTCGATATTGAACATTATTTGATGTTAAAGAAGCAGTTGCTGTTCTGGTACTGTTTGTGTTGTGACAGTCTTACACTACATGATTAAGGTGAAGAATATTTTTTATTATCTCCCAAAAACAGACTGTTTCTCAAATATGGATATTCCAATATGCTGCTCAATTTGTCTGTGGAGAAATAGACTCAGTAACAAGGATGTTGGAGCTAAGAATATATTTCTTCTTTTATCCAAGTAAAAATATGATGTTTTGTAACATGAGTAGATGAGAAGTGAGATGAAATGATTTCTGCTGTTGGACTCTGTCACAAGTTTGTTCAGTTCAGTTGATCAAATATTGATATTTGGATATTATTCAGGTTCTCTTTTTTATTCTCAAGGTTTTGCCATTTATTCTGTTGATTTTGTAATAATGTGTTATTGACCCTGGTGTTAACGTTGGTGTCTCTGTGTGAAGACATCGACTTTGCCACCCGGAAGATCGCTGTGCACCTGACCCAGACCAAGGTTCTGATCCAGGATGGAGATCGCTTCCAGACCAAGACCCTCAGCACCTTCAGGAACTATGAGGTGGACTTTGTTGTTGGGGAGGAGTTTGAGGAGCACACCAAGGGGCTGGACAACAGAGTGGTGAAGGTGGGACTGCCAGAGAAGTGAGCTGCCAATCATGCTGGCTCCATTAGACTCCTCCTACTTCTCCCTCCTCCTTCTTTCCCTCCTCCTCTCCCTCCTCCTCCTCCTCTCCCTCCACCTCTTCCTCCTCCTCTCCCTCTTCCTCCTCCTCTCCCTCCTCCTCTCTCTCTTCCTCCTCCTCTCCCTCCACCTCTTCCTCCTCTTCTCTCTCCCTCCTCCTCTCCCTCCTCCTCCTCTCCCTCCACCTCTTCCTCCTCTCCTCTCGCCCTCCTCCTCTCCCTCCTCCTCTTCCTCCTCTCCTTCCTTCACCTCATGTCACCCCCTCATGTTGCCCCTCTAGACCCTGGTGAGGTGGGAGGGAGAGGAGGGAGATGTGCTGCTCTGCACCCAGAGAGGAGAGAAATGTAACCGGGGCTGGAAGATGTGGATCCAGGGAGACCGTCTCCATGTGGTGGGTTGGAGTCTGAGTGTCTGATGAACCAATCACAGTGTGGCAGGTGGAGTCTGAGTGTCTGATGAACCAATCACAGTGTGGCAGGTGGAGTCTGAGTGTCTGATGAACCAATCACAGTGTTGCGGGTGGAGTCTGAGTATTTGATGAACCAATCCCAGTGTTGCCCAAAATTAACTGATATGTTAAAATGTTCACCAAGATGTTGAATGGCGGCATAATTAGGTCTATAGTTAATGCTGTCATGTATTTAAGAAGTTAGTGTGTGTCGGACAGTTGATTTGTGCAGAAAGAGAACAGACACCTGATCTCATCCTAAACATAACCTGACCTCAGCAGCTAGAACAGAACCCTGGGCCAGTGACTCTAATCTAACCCTGACTCTAATCTAACCCTGACTCTAATCTAACCCTGACTCTAATCTAACCCTGACTCTAATCTAACCCTGACTCTAATCTAACCCTGACTCTAATCTAACCCTGACTCTAATCTGACTCTGCAGGAGCTCACTTGTGAGGACAAAATCTGCAAACAGGTGTTCAAACGGAAGGAGTGAAGAAGAGGAGAGAAGGAGAGGAGAGAAGGAGAGGAAGAGAAGGAGAGGAGAGAAGGAGAGGAGAGAAGGAGAGGAGAGAAGGAGAGGAGAGAAGGAGAGAGAGAAGGAGAGGAGAGAAGGAGAGGAGAGAAGGAGAGGAGAGAAGGAGAGGAGAGAAGGAGAGGAGAGAAGGAGAGGAGAGAAGGAGAGGAGAGAAGGAGAGGAGAGAAGGAGAGGAGAGAAGGAGAGGAGAGAAGGAGAGGAGAGAAGGAGAGGAGAGAAGGAGAGGAGAGAAGGAGAGGAGAGAAGGAGAGAAGGAGAGAAGGAGAGGAGAGAAGGAGAGAAGGAGAGAAGGAGAGAAGGAGAGAAGGAGAGAAGGAGAGGAGAGAAGGAGAGAAGGAGAGAAGGAGAGGAGAGAAGGAGAGGAGAGAAGGAGAGGAGAGAAGGAGAGGAGAGAAGGAGAGGAGAGAAGGAGAGGAAGAGAGAAGGAGTGAAGAAGAGAAGGAGAGAAGTGCCATCTTGCTCACCAGCTATCAACATTATTGATCGTCATGTTTACCCATTGACATTATATATAATATACAGTTACAGTGTGTTTATCATGTGAGCTTAAGTGGTTCGTTATCTCGAAGTAAAGCAAAATCAGTCAATATTTGTTCATCAAGTAAATAAATACATAAATAAAAACAACTTTGTCATTGTGTGTTACACAGCTTACTGTGTTACTTATGTTAACTGTTAACTTGGTTAGTTAGTGCCTGATTCTCAGTTTCCATATCAAGGCGTTATGAGACTGGTAAGACGTCCATTGATTAGATGTTCTATTCTTTACTGGTCGAAACATATTTCCTTCAATGCTTTATTATGCTTGAGATGTTGCAACTCGTCAGCCTCTTTGCGGTACCCTTAAGAGTGTTCTGCTCTTATATTTAGTCTAATATTTGACATTTAGAAGGCTTTGCTGTTAGAGTGATATAAAGGAGAAGCACATGACTGCAGTAGGCTTATGTACTTAAAAAAAACAAAGTCGTTTTGGTTTTCCAACGTATAAAACAGACGTTGTGTGTTTTCAATCCTCCTCAAGACAAGAAGATCAAAGATGGACAATTATTTACATTCATAAAGTATAATACAGTTGTTATCTTAGACTTAACCTACATATGTTCTCTATAGGCCATACAAATTTTCGTTTAATTCAAGCTTAATGCTTCATGCATGAAGGCTGTTCTCTACATAGACATTATAAAGTAAAAGTATAATCTATAATCTTTATGTCTATGGATAATCTATAATCTTTATGTCTATGGTTCTAAGGTCTATGGTTACTCTTCTCTCTGGTCACCAACGGATGTCGCGCTCACCTTCTGCCACGAGCCCGTCTAACCTCGCAGCGCGTGACATCACTCACCAACTAACGCGATACTTGGTTTCAGGAAGTTCCACGTCACTTGAAGATCACAAGAGACTGCCGGACTGGAAACATTCATACAATCATTCATCTAACAAGACACAAACCAGGGAATAAACATGGTAAATATCGTTATTATTTACACACAAACATTAATTCATGATTTACATATTCCTGCGTAGTGAATTGAAACATAAACACACCTTACAGAGCTAAGTTAGCTAGCTAGTGTTAGCTTCCAGCTCAGCCTGGTAGTTCTGTTAATGATGCTTATTATTTTAATATAGTTTATTTGAAGTTAATGGTCGTTACGTTAACTACAAATATGATGTTTTATTCGCTGAGTAAGTTAGAGAGCTGGATATCACGGCCAGGGTAACATCTTTAAAGGGTAGCATCTTTAAAGAAATGACACTAATTCTGTTAAATACTGTAGCATCTTGTACAATACAGCTGTACATTTGTCTTAAATCACTTTATAATCTGTACATACCCTGTATATTCAGATTATACTGTTCATACTGTGTATATTCTGAGTATACTTATATTTATTATATTCTGTTGTAATAACTGTTTTGCACTTCTGGTTGGATGCTAACTGTATTTCGTTACCCTGTACTTGTACCTGTGTAATGACATTAAAGTTGAATCTAATCAACATCAGGCATCTGTTCAAGATAACAGTTAAAGGATGACATCACATCATCTGATGACGTCATCTGTCACAGTCTAACCCAGTGTTACAGTGTCACAGTGTTTCTGAGGCACATTTCTAAAGTACATCAGTGAATGAACCTGGTATTCTGTGTCTCCTCCAGCCTCTCAGGCTGGACATCAAGCGGAGGTTGACGGCCCGATCAGACCGGGTGAAGAGCGTGGACCTCCACCCCACAGAGCCATGGATGCTGGCCAGTCTGTACAACGCAGCGTGTGTGTGTGGAATCACGAATCCCAGGTATGAGTCTATGAGCTGTCATGTTGCTATGCTCAATGACTGATGCTCTTTGTAAAAGCTCTCTCTTGTAAGTCGCTTTGGATAAAAGCGTCTGCTGAATGAATTAATGTAAATGCGTAAAACAAAACAGGCTTGTTCAAACCAGGTTACCTTTAGTGTTCTGTTACATTCACAATATCAATCAGTGTTGATTGATAGTTTGGGGTTGATTGTAGGAGCTGATCTGTGATCTGTGATCTGTCCCTCCTGCAGACTCTAGTGAAGACCTTCGAGGTGTGTGATCTACCTGTCAGGGCCTCCAAGTTCATCGCAAGGAAGAACTGGGTGATCACTGGAGCGGTGAGCAACATCTCCTCCTCCCCTTTCCTCATCCCCTCTCCTCATCTCCTCATCCCCTTTCCTCATCCCCTCTCCTCATCTCCTCATCCCCTCTCCTCATCCCATCCCTCTCCTCATCACCTCTCCTCATCTCCTCATCCCCTCTCCTCATCACATCTCCTCCTCCCCTTTCCTCATCCCCTCTCCTCATCTCCTCATCCCCTCTCCTCATCCCCTCTCCTCATCACATCTCCTCATTTCCTCTCCTCATCCCCTCTCCTCATCACCTCTCCTCATCACCTCTCCTCATCACCTCTCCTCATCACCTCTCTCTCCTCTCATC
>CM059328.1:250400-258743 GCA_030340685.1 Protosalanx chinensis
TGTCATGAGGAGAGACTTCAGCATGGCTGACAAGGTGCTGCCCACCATCCCCAAGGAGCAGAGGACCAGGGTGGCACACTTCCTGGAGAAGCAGGTATTAGAGACCGCCACTTCCTGTTAGGACACACTTCTACTTCCTGTTAGGGTCAGGGGATTCTTCCTGTCGAGCACTGTTGGACTGCTGTTACTGACTGTGTGTGTGTGTGTGTGTGTCTCTCTGTGTGTGTGTGTCTCTCTGTGTGTGTGTGTGTCTCTGTGTGTGTGTCTCTCTCTGTCTCTGTGTGTCTCTGTTTGTGTGTGTCTCTGTGTGTGTGTCTCTCTCTGTCTCTGTGTGTGTGTGTGTGCAGGGCTTCAGACAGCAGGCCCTGGCTGTGTCTACAGATCCAGAGCACAGGTTTGAACTGGCCCTGCAGCTGGGGGAACTGAAGATAGCTAACCAGCTGGCTGTGGAGGCAGAGGTGACACACACTCATATACTGTACACACACTCTCATATACACACAGACACACACACACACACACACACACCCACACTCTCATATACACCCAGTCACACACACTCATATACTGTACACACACCCTCATATACACACAGTCACACACACACACACACTCTCATATACACCCAGTCACACATACACACACACTCATATACTGTACACACACCCTCATACACACACACACACACTCTCTCATATACACCAAGTCACACATACACACACACTCATATACTGTACACACACCCTCATATACTGTACACACACTCACACACACACTCTCATATATTGTACACACTCTTATACTGTACACACACTCTCATATACTGTACACACTCTTATACTGTACACACACTCTCATATACTGTACACACACTCTCATATACTGTACACACTCTTATACTGTACACACACTCTCATATACTGTACACACACTCTCATATACTGTACACACACTCTCATATACTGTACACACTCTTATACTGTACACACACTCTCATATACTGTACACACACTCTCATATACTGTACACACACTCTCATATACTGTACACACACTCTCCATATACTGTACACACACTCTCATATACTGTACACACCCTCTCATATACTGTACACACACTCTCATATACTGTACACACACTCTCATATACTGTACACACCCTCTCATATACTGTACACACACTCTCATATACTGTACACACCCTCTCATATACTGTACACACACTCTCATATACTGTACACACCCTCTCATATACTGTACACACACTCTCATATACTGTACACACCCTCTCATATACTGTACACACACTCTCATATACTGTACACACCCTCTCATATACTGTACACACACTCTCATATACTGTACACACACTCTCATATACTGTACACACACTCTCATATACTGTACACACCCTCTCATATACTGTACACACACTCTCATATACTGTACACACACTCTCATATACTGTACACACACTCTCATATACTGTACACACCCTCTCATATACTGTACACACCCTCTCATATACTGTACACACACTCTCATATACTGTACACACACTCTCATATACTGTACACACCCTCTCATATACTGTACACACTCTCTCATATACTGTACACACCCTCTCATATACTGTACACACACTCTCATATATTGTACAGACACTCTCATATACTGTACACACACTCTCATATACTGTACACACACTCTCATATACTGTACACACACTCTCATATACTGTACACACCCTCTCATATACTGTACACACCCTCTCATATACTGTACACACACTCTCATATACTGTACACACCCTCTCATATACTGTACACACACTCTCATATATTGTACACACACTCTCATATACTGTACACACACTCTCATATACTGTACACACACTCTCATATACTGTACACACACTCTCATATACTGTACACACACTCTCATATACTGTACACACACCCTCATATACTGTACACACACTCTCATATACTGTACACACCCTCTCATATACTGTACACAACCCTCTCATATACTGTACACACCCTCTCATATACTGTACACACACTCTCATATACTGTACACACACTCTCATATACTGTACACACCCTCTCATATACTGTACACACCCTCTCATATACTGTACACACCCTCTCATATACTGTACACACACTCTCATATACTGTACACACCCTCTCATATACTGTACACACACTCTCATATACTGTACACACCCTCTCATATACTGTACACACACTCTCATATACTGTACACACCCTCTCATATACTGTACACACACTCTCATATACTGTACACACCCTCTCATATACTGTACACACCCTCTCATATACTGTACACACACTCTCATATACTGTACACACCCTCTCATATACTGTACACACACTCTCATATACTGTACACACACTCTCATATACTGTACACACCCTCTCATATACTGTACACACCCTCTCATATACTGTACACACACTCTCATATACTGTACACACACTCTCATATACTGTACACACACTCTCATATACTGTACACACACTCTCATATACTGTACACACACTCTCATATACTGTACACACACTCTCATATACTGTACACACCCTCTCATATACTGTACACACCCTCTCATATACTGTACACACCCTCTCATATACTGTACACACACTCTCATATACTGTACACACACCCTCATATACTGTACACACACTCACACACACACTCTCATATATTGTACACACACTCTCATATACTGTACACACACTCTCATATACTGTACACACACTCTCATATACTGTACACACACTCTCATATACTGTACACACCCTCTCATATACTGTACACACACTCTCATATACTGTACACACACTCTCATATACTGTACACACCCTCTCATATACTGTACACACACTCTCATATACTGTACACACCCTCTCATATACTGTACACACACTCTCATATACTGTACACACACTCTCATATACTGTACACACACTCTCATATACTGTACACACACTCTCATATACTGTACACACCCTCTCATATACTGTACACACACTCTCATATACTGTACACACACTCTCATATACTGTACACACACTCTCATATACTGTACACACACTCTCATATACTGTACACACACTCTCATATACTGTACACACACTCTCATATACTGTACACACACTCTCATATACTGTACACACCCTCTCATATACTGTACACACCCTCTCATATACTGTACACACACTCTCATATACTGTACACACACTCTCATATACTGTACACACACTCTCATATACATCCACATCATACCAGCTGGCCTAACTCACCTGTGTCTCTGTGTGTCTGCCTGCAGTCAGAGCAGAAGTGGAAGCAGCTAGCAGAGCTGGCTGTCAGCAGGAGTCAGTTCAGCTTGGCTCAGGAGTGTCTCCACCAGGCGCAGGACTATGGAGGCCTGTTACTGCTGGCTACAGCCTCAGGGAACGCTGCCATGGTTACCAAGCTGGCCCAGGCCGCACGCAGGGACGGCAAGAACAACGTGGCCTTCATGACATACTTCCTGCAGGGCAAGTGAGTACAGGAAGTACCCCTGTGAGTACAGGAAGTACCCCAGTCACTACAGGAAGTATCCTAGTCACTACAGGAAGTACCCCAGTCACTACAGGAAGTACCCCTGTGAGTACAGGAAGTACCCCTGTCACTACAGGAAGTACCCCAGTCACTACAGGAAGTATCCTAGTCACTACAGGAAGTACCCCAGTCAGTACAGGAAGTACCCCAGTCACTACAGGAAGTACCCCAGTCAGTACAGGAAGTACCCCAGTCACTACAGGAAGTACCCCTGTCAGTACAGGAAGTACCCCAGTGAGTACAGGAAGTACCCCAGTCAGTACAGGAAGTACCCCAGTCAGTACAGGAAGTACCCCAGTCAGTACAGGAAGTACCCCAGTCAGTACAGGAAGTACCCCAGTCACTACAGGAAGTACCCCAGTCACTACAGGAAGTACCCCAGTCACTACAGGAAGTACCCCTGTCAGTACAGGAAGTACCCCAGTGAGTACAGGAAGTACCCCAGTCAGTAGAACATCATTAGAACACCTGTCAAACTATATTGGTGTTTTTTCTATTGTGTGTGTAATGTCATCTATGGGAATAGCTCATGTTCTTTGTCCTGTTAATGATAATAATCTCTCCCCAGACTGGATGAATGCTTGGAGCTGCTCATCTCCACCAACCGTCTCCCGGAGGCAGCCTTCCTGGCCCGCACCTACCTGCCCAGCCAGGTGTCCCGGGTGGTGCAGCTGTGGCGGGAGGGGCTGGGCAAGGTCAACCAGCGGGCAGCAGAGTCTCTGGCCGACCCCACTGAGTATGAGAACCTGTTCCCTGGCCTGCGAGAGGCTTTCCTGGCAGAGAGCTTCCTGAGGGAGACGTGCTGGGGCGACCCCGGCCTGCTGCAGAGTACCCCCTGGTCACGGTGAGGGGGGAGGAGGAGGGAGGAGACCCAGGGGGGAGGAGACCCAGGGGAGAGGGGAGGGGAATAGGCAATGTAGCTGTTTCACTCCTGTGTAAACTTTCTTCTTTATTAGATTAGATTTAGATTAGATGAACCTTTATTTGTCCTCCAGGGGGTGGAAATTGCAATTGACCCTATATCATAATGTATCTGTTTGGCTGACTCCCACTCTGACCCCCACCCTGACCCCCGCCCTGACCCCTGACCCCCATCCTGACCCCTGACCCCCATCCTGACGCCTCCTTTGTGTCTTCTCCTTGGCAGCCTAATGAAGACAGGAATATCCTGGAGGAGGCCAAAGGTTATGAGCCCACAGGAGTCCTGCCCACCCCCCCACCACTGGTCAGTCTGTGCTCACACACACACACAGTACACACAGTACACATACAGTATACACACACACTCAGCACACACACAGGTGGGGCCTGTTTAGTTGAACTAATCTCCCGCCCCTCAGGAGGAGACCAGCCTGGCTGCAGGAATTATGGAGTCCATGTTGTCAACGGTGACCACTCCCGTGGCAACTGTGGTGGCTGATGTAGCCCCTCCCTCTGTCCCAACCCCCTCCCAAAAGAAGGAGGAGGAGGAGGAAGAGGAGGAGGAAGAAGAAGAGGAAGAAGAAGAGGACGAGAGCCCTGGCACATCAGAGACACAGAATAACAAGGTGACCCCTCCCCTCCCCCACCAGGTGTAGAGGAGGATGATTTAGGTTTCCAGATAAACAGTAAACATGCTGTAGGAGGTGCAGCTTAAATACAGGAGAACAGAGGAGAGCAGGAGAACAGAGGAGAGCAGGAGAACAGAGGAGAGCAGGAGAACAGAGGAGAGCAGGAGAACACAGGAGAGCAGGAGAACACAGGAGAGCAGGAGAACAGAGGAGAGCAGGAGAACAGAGGAGAGCAGGAGAACACAGGAGAGCAGGAGAACAGAGGAGAGCAGGAGAACAGAGGAGAGCAGGAGAACAGAGGAGAGCAGGAGAACACAGGAGAGCAGGAGAACAGAGGAGAGCAGGAGAACAGAGGAGAGCAGGAGAACAGAGGAGAGCAGGAGAACAGAGGAGAGCAGGAGAACAGAGGAGAGCAGGAGAACAGAGGAGAGCAGGAGAACAGAGGAGAGCAGGAGAACAGAGGAGAGCAGGAGAACACAGGAGAGCAGGATAACAGAGGAGAGCAGGAGAACACAGGAGAGCAGGAGAACACAGGAGAGCAGGAGAACACAGGAGAGCAGGAGAACACAGGAGAGCAGGAGAACACAGGAGAGCAGGAGAACAGAGGAGAGCAGGAGAACAGAGGAGAGCAGGAGAACAGAGGAGAGCAGGAGAACAGAGGAGAGCAGGAGAACAGAGGAGAGCAGGAGAACAGAGGAGAGCAGGAGAACAGAGGAGAGCAGGAGAACACAGGAGAGCAGGAGAACAGAGGAGAGCAGGAGAACACAGGAGAGCAGGATAACAGAGGAGAGCAGGAGAACAGAGGAGAGCAGGAGAACACAGGAGAGCAGGAGAACAGAGGAGAGCAGAGAGACAGAGGAGAGCAGGAGAACAGGAGAACAGGAGAACAGAGGAGAGCAGGAGAACAGGAGAAGAGGAGAACACAGCTTCATAGGGAGACTTCAGTCTAAACCTTGTGTTCCTGCTGTACTTCCTGTCTCCTCCCCAGGCCCTGGAGGAACAGGAAGCCCTGGAGGACGACCTGGACAACATGGACCTGGAGGACATCGACACCACAGACGTCAACCTGGACGACGACTTCCTCGATGACTGACGACTCCCAGGGCCAATTAGGCTCTTCCATTCTATTTAAAGAGACCAATCCCCTCCTCCCTTTTTGTATTTGTTTTCCAGTGTGTCCAGTCAGTCCTGTGGTAGTAGATGATGATGATGATGATGATCATGATGATGAAGATGATGTTGATAATGACAAATTCCTGAAGGGGAAACGGTGTTTAGTTGTCTGCTGACTCGCATATTTTTGTATTTTATTCAGGACTTCCCCTTCACTGACTGCTTGTGCATTCTGATATATATATTTACATCATTTCCATGTGTTCTGATAAGTTTTCATGTCTAATAAAAATGCATAATTGTGTTTGAGACTGGTTATTTGGTATTTTGGGTGTTTTATATTTGAAGGGTGTCTGTTCAGTATCAGGTACTATAGTATGTAGTGTTTCCTCCTCTGACCCTCCGATGCCACCTCTCTAAACACACTCCCCCCTTCAGCCAGCTGCCATGGGGGGGGGGGGGGGGGGGGGGGGAGTTCACACTGCAGAGCAGACAAACTGGGATTTGCCACCAAATAATCATAAATAACACTTTGCACAGATACAGTAGAATCAAGACCTGGACTTCCTAAGGTGACACAAGCTTCATTTTGTGGTTATTGCAGCGGGGTGTGGTGTGTGCAGTGTGTGTTGCAGTGTGTGTTGCAGTGTGTGTTGCAGTGTGTCTCCGGGCCGCTAGGGGCGCCCTGCGGTGAGGTGAGGCTGATCTGAGGACACTGAGCTGAGTGTCTCTGGTATCTGGAGCTGGAGAGGAACCCGGAGTGCCTCAATCTGCTTTTTAACCAGGTTTTAAAGCGCAGTGGGACCATTAAAACAAGTTATCAGCACCTTTCTTTGTCAGTTATCAAAGTGAAGGTTTGACCGTCGGCAGTTTAAATCTAAACTGGAGTAAAAAGCGAAGCTGCTTCTGAAGCTAACCTGTTAGCCACATAGCTGCTAGCTGCTCCAGGGAGCCTCACAGCCGCACTACGGGGATCCGGGGACCCCAAAGGGAGGCTGCCCGCTCCAGGCTTGATGCCCCCCTGTTCTTATTGCCCCAGTACAAGCAGACGATGGGGGAGACCAAGGTTATCTACCACCTGGATGACCAGGAGACCCCCTATCTGGTGAAGATATGCCTGCCTTCAGACCAGGTCACTCTAGCTCACTTCAAACAGGTCCTCAAGAAAACTAACTACAAGTTCTTCTTCAAATCCATGGACGATGACTTCGGGTAAAGATGTCTTCTGTTAACACTGATATTATCTGGACAACATGATGGAAGATAAGTTAGTATGTGAACTATAATGTGTGAATAGACGAGCAGCTCCTTTGTCCAGATTGTTGCTAAGCTAAGCTAACCCGCTGCTAACGGCTTTAGTGTCATACCTGACAGGATTGTTGACACAGGCTAACTAAAATTAGCTCAGGTTAGCTCAGATTAGCTCACTAAAAAGCTCTTCACACTCAGAACAATGTTACTGTTCAGCGGAACGTGACGTTTTCTTGTTTTATAGATCATTATTTCAGTGTTTTTTAGTGTTGTTGTTCACTAGTTAGACTCTGACCAGAATAGTATCATCGGCTGCTCGCGAGCGTCAGGTGTTGAAGTGGGCCAGTCCGCGAGCCCCCGCTGCTGCACGAGCTGTTGTGCCGCGCGCCCCGCAGCGGAGCGGAGCCGCGAGGAATGCAGGCCAGCCCGGAGGAATGCTCGGTGTATCACGGTGGCAGCTTTACGAGCTCGTGCCTTTGTGTTCTCACGAGTTTATACGGATCTGCCTGTTTCCTAAAGTGTCCCGTGGGCTCAGAGGCTCACAGTGTGTGTGTGTGTGTGTGTGTGTGTGTGTGGGGGGGGGGGGGGGGGGGGGGGGGGGGAGAGAGTCAAGGGTGGGGGCGCCTCAGCTGAGACGTTGCAGCTGACGAGACCGACGCGAGCTGCTGAGGCTTGAATTGTCTGTGGGCCAATCACGTCTGTCTGCTGGTGCTGGGGGGGGGGGGGGGGGGGGGGGGAGAACCTGGTCTGGTCTTAATCCTGCTGAGGTCCTTATCAAGCTGAACCTGGATCAT
>CM059328.1:259243-266743 GCA_030340685.1 Protosalanx chinensis
TGCTACTGTAAGTGTGTGTGTGAGAGAGAGAGAGAGACAGACAGGTACTGTAAGTGTGTGTGAGAGAGAGACAGACAGGTACTGTAAGTGTGTGAGAGAGAGAGACAGGTAATGTAAGTGTGTGTGAGAAAGAGACAGACAGGTACTGTAAGTGTGTGTGAGAGAGAGACAGACAGGTACTGTAAGTGTGTGTGAGAGAGAGACAGACAGGTACTGTAAGTGTGTGTGAGAGAGAGACAGACAGGTACTGTAAGTGTGTGTGAGAGAGAGACAGACAGGTACTGTAAGTGTTTGTGAGAGAGAGACAGACAGGTACTGTAAGTGTGTGTGAGAGAGAGACAGACAGGTACTGTAAGTGTGTGAGAGAGACAGACAGGTACTGTAAGTGTGTGTGAGAGACAGACAGGTACTGTAAGTGTGAGAGAGAGACAGACAGGTACTGTAAGTGTGAGAGAGAGACAGACAGGTGTGTCTCTAGGTGGAAGAGCATTAACTGAAGTCAGATATATCTGAACACTCATATCAATGGAATGTGTTCCAGACAGCAGCACAGATTTTCCATCTCCTGAATAAAGAGATGCCTGTCTGCCTGCCTGCCTGTCTGCCTGTTTGTCTGTCTGCCTGTCTGTCTGCCTGTCTGCCTGTTTGTCTGTCTGCCTGTCTGCCTGTCGGTCTGTCTGCCTGCCTGTCTGCCTGTCTGTCTGCCTGTTTGTCTGTCTGCCTGTCTGCCTGTCTGTCTGTCTGTCTGTCTGCCTGTCTTCCTGCCTGTCTTCCTGCCTGTCTGCCTGTCTGTCTGCCTGTCTGTCTTCCTGCCTGTCTGTCTGCCTGTCTGTCTGTCTGTCTGAGGTGGGCATTCTAAGACAGCAGCTAAACACCAGGAACAGCTGTGAGCTACATCAAAGCCATTTTCAGAACATATCAACTCCCTCCACAGTGTTTCTATAGCATCATCCTCCCAACAGAGGGGGAGGACTACCTGAGGTCTCCACCCACCTGCTGATTGGCTGGCCAGAAAGATAGGGCTCCTCCCCCTTACTTTAGACACCCCAGGCCTCTCCACCACACACACACACACACACACACACAGACACACAGACACACAGACACACACACACACACACACACACACAGACACACAGACACACAGACACACACACACACACACACACACACACAGACACACAGACACACAGACACACAGACACACAGACACACACACACACACACAGACACACACACACAGTGGTCAGGCAGTCAGACAGGTGAGGGAGGTGTTACCTGCTAGGCCAGCAGACAGCATGTGCACCTGGGTGGAGTCTGGATCCAGCAGAGTGTTCAGCTGCTCCTTGGTGGAGGAGTAGGCAGCAAAGTAGAGGGCTCTGAACACACACACACACACACAAGGGCCAATGGTGTGACTGCAGAAGTCACATGATGCTGTTCAAAAGAGACACACACAAGCATAGCAGCAAGAGTGGGGGATGCACACAGGAAGTGACGTCATACCTGGATGGTGCCACACCCACTAGATTGGGTCCTAGTCCTCTGAAGAGAGAGCGAGGCCCCTCTCTCTCCAAGATCAACCTGAGGAAGGTGAGGCAAGGGGAGGGGAGGCAGGGGGGCAGGGGGAGGGGAGGTGAGGCAGGGGGGAGGGGAGGCAGGAGGAGGGGAGGCAGGGGGGAGGGGAGGCAGGGGGGCAGGGGGAGGGGAGGTGAGGCAGAGGGAGGGGAGGCAGGGGGGAGGGGAGGCAGGGGGGAGGGGAGGCAGGGGGGAGGGGAGGCAGGGGGGCAGGGGGAGGGGAGGTGAGGCAGAGGGAGGGGAGGCAGGGGGTTACATGGTTTATGTGTAATATATTTGAACATAGTAAAGTGAGCTGGTTGGTTAAGGAATCAGGCTAGTAGCAGGATCAGAAGTTTGCCTGCTGTAAGTCACTCTGGATTAGAGTGTCTGATAAATGAATACATGTCATGCATGTGCCTGGTCCAGTATGTGTGTAGAGCTGGTCCTGAGGCAGTGTGTACCTGAGGCAGTGTGTACCTGAGGCAGTGTGTACCTGAGGCAGTGTGTACCTGAGGCAGTGTGTACCTGAGGTAGTGTGTATCTGAGGCAGTGTGTACCTGAGGCAGTGTGTACCTGAGGCAGTGTGTACCTGAGGCAGTGTGTACTGTGCAGTGTGTACCTGAGGCAGTGTGTACCTGAGGCAGTGTGTACCTGAGGCAGTGTAGGGGTCCAGGTGGGGTCACACGGGCCAGGCTGGCCCCATTAACAGAGCTGAGCGTCACCTGGGAGACGTAGAGAGTGACGGAGGAGGACTGGAGGCGTGTCTTCACCACCTCCAGAGGACAGGTCAGGATGGCCCCTACCGTGCCCCCACACCTGGGGTCAGAGGTCAAGGGTCAGATGGCAGGGGTTAGGAACACTGCTTTCATTCAGCATGTTGCTGTCTTGGGTGTGCACAGGGGTCATGGGTCAGAGGGCAGCATGTGTTCAAGTTTGAGTTTTCAGTTCCCTGGAAATGGGGGGGGGGGGGCTTGTACAGGAAAGGTTGATGGATTGAGAGTGTGTGTCTGTGTGAGTGTGTGTCTGTGTGAGTGTGTGTCTGTGTGAGTGTGTGTCTGTGTAAGTGTGTGTGTGAGTGTGTGTCTGTGTAAGTGTGTGTGTGAGTTAGCTACTAGCTGAAGCATGTTGCCACATTCCTTCAACTCTCTCTCCCAGGCTGACTATATATACGCTGCATCTCTATGACCCACATACGCACGACCTTTAGCACACTTTCTGCTGCTGACTGCTTTATATGTTCAAGGTGTGTGTTAATATGTGTGTGTGTGTGTGTGTGTATGTGTATGTGTGTGTGTGTGTGTGTGTGTGTTCAACGTTTGTGAGTTTAGTTTGAGGGATTAAGTGTCTTTTTATTGACACAAAGGATTAAGTGTTACTTTTTTGCCTCAACTTGTTTATAAAATAAATGTTTTCCTCTCTTGATCAACTGAGCTGTCCTGGAGCCTGAACTACCAATCAGGATAGAGTGTTGAGGAGGTAACTTCAGGGTTTCTATACTGGCAGCGGGTTTATACAACATGACTTCAGACTAGAGACAGATAATTATAGAGAAACTCTCCAGTGTTCTCTGCAGACTGCCCAACCGACACAGACTGTCTCCTCACCTTCAAGAAAAGGCTCAAAACCCACTTATTCCAATAATTTAATGTCACTTAGAAACATCAGAAACAATATGGCACTCAGAAATATCACTTGTAGCTGTTGTTCAGAAACTCGCTATTGTTGTTGTTGTTGTTGTTGCTTTATTACTCGCGGCACAGGTAGACTATTGTCTGGCGGAGGCTCATCTTAAAACTTGTAAAATGTTCATCTGAAGCTCTTATAGTTCTTCCCTTGGCACTTATTGGTTCTCATGATGTATGTTTTATAACCTAGATGGCTGCTATGTTGGGGTCTGTCAAGTTGTTATGATCAGTGACAGAAGCTCTTTAGTAAAGCTCTCTCTTATCCAGGATAAAACCGACACCGTCATTCACAAAGTTCTCTCATATTTCACATTAATCTCAGGTAAATTGATTATTTCGTATTTTTACATTCCAGGTTTGGAACCGTGTGGCTCGTCCTGTTCAACTATTCAAGTTCACTGTTTCAAACCTGCAAAGTCTCCAACATGTCTGATGTATGTCACTCACCCTCCTGCAAACAGATGCACCAGAGTTTCATTCTGACTCATCTTCATCACATCCTCCACACCTCCTCTTCTTCCACACCTCCTCTTCCTCCTCCTCCCAGCGGGGTGCAGGTGACAGGTGTCCGGGGAGAAGGACGAAGGAGCGCCGGTCACCCTTGAAGACACAACCGGCAAACAGCGATCTGGATCTCACTACCCTTTACCAGGTCCCTCTGGGAGAGTTTGGCCCTGATAGTATTAGTAATACTGGGAGATAGTCTGGAATTACAGAACCTTGTGAGCTAAATGTCTCAAATCCAGCCGCTATTCAACCGTTATTGATCCCAGATCGTTATTCTGGTGTGTTCACCGCTCCAGTGTTAAGGGTGGTTCAGGAGGAGGACCCATATGGGGACCGGCCCTAGTATTAACCCTATAATAAAGGGCTGAACAACACGGACCACGATTGGTCAGTTTGCTTTTCGACGTCACTCGGACCCGCCCCATCATGCACGTCTCGCGTGCTCGGTGTCTGACTAGATCTGAACCAGACACATGCACATATTGTGAACCCTGACCCTAACTCAAAACCCTAACCCTCTACTCTAAATCCTAAACCCTAACCCTAACCCTAACTCTAAACCCTTACCCTAACCCACTACTCTAAACCCTAACGGTCCAATATAAAATGAGACATGGGGTGCACGTGGGAGGCTCGATCATTTGGCGATATGCTCGCGAGCTCATTACTGATCTACACAGAAGCGCGTGGCGCTGGTTGGTAATAGACATCAGATGGATGTTAATGGGGATCTTAGGTGCATACATTTATATACATAAAGTTAGGTGTGCAGACTAATTCTTTAAAAATAATAGTTTGGGTCTTGTGATCTGTGGTCGTGTGTGTGTGTGTGTGTGTGTGTGTGTGTGTATGTGTGTGTGTGTGTGTGGAGGGGGAGGGGGCAGGCACATGCCCATACTTGTTCCACTAGACCTCAGTTACAGTGGAACCTGTGCAGAACAGGTGTCTTGTGTGAGCAGCCTGCTGAGGTGTCACAAGATGTGTCTGTAATCTGTGTGTGTGTGTTAGTCTGCATGTGTGTGTTAGTCTGCATGTGTGTGTAATGTGTAGTTAAGTGTGTCAAAGTCCACCAACACATATCGGATGATAGCCAGATCAGACACCAACACATATCGGATGATAGACAGATCAGAGTTCACTCTTCTCATATTAGCTGGACTTTGATCATCTGAACACGTTCTTTAGTGATCCTGGTTCGGGCCGTTCAGGTTCTAGGTTCTAGGTTCTAATATTACATGAACACTCTTAGTGTGTTTATACCTGTGGAACAGCAGCCTTCTGATTACTGCAGACCTGGAAATACCAAGGGAACAATATAGACAACATTATATTTGTTGTTCCCTGGGAAAACTCCAGCAGAAAGTATCACATCATTATAACTAAAGACACTTCATCAGAATGTCTGTATATTGTGATTAAACTGTACATCCTGAGTATATTCTGCTGTAATAACTGTTTTGCACTGTCCTGTCCTGACAATAAAGTTGAATCTAATCTAATGTCCAGTAGTTATGTGTGGCCACCAGGGGGCAGGAGAGGATGAACTGTCTCACTGCTCTGATCCAGAGGGGCAGATCATGTATGTAGGAGCAATATATATCCAATATATATCCAATAAATATCTCCTATCTGTTGGCTCAGCTAGGGTTCACGTGAACCTGGTCAATATTAGTGTCCAAAGTGTGAGACTCTGCTTGGTGGTGTAACCAGGGTGTCAATATTGTGTTCATAGTATGATTGGAATAATTCTGATGAGAGTTGAGTTGTTATCAACGATCAACAATACAGATACATACAGAAGATTTTTCTACAAAATAAAGAAACCTTTCTTCCTTGTCCTAATCTTTTCCCACACAGTAAATCAGAGCAGAAAATAGTCCAAGTAGTTTTTGTTGTTAAAATGATGCGTCACGTGGGTGGATGAGTGTCACGTGGTCTCGCAGCTGCGCAGTGACCCTCTCACTGGAACAACACGGTACCTTCAGTATCTTGATGCTGTGATTTCACACTAACACAGCATATTAAACACACACTAATGTATATAAACACACTAATGTATATAAACACACTAATGTATATGAAACAGTTTGTTTGACATCACATGATGGCGGGTAAACCAGACTTGGACCGGAATATCAAGCTCTGTTTTTTGCTGACTTGTCAATGTCATCTTTAACTAGCTAGCTAACGAAGCTAGCATCGGCTAGTCAGGCAGGGAGGAGGTAAGATGAGATGTTATGATGTTATGATGGTGCAGATGGTTATGATGTTATGATGGTTATGATGTTATGATGGTGCAGATGGTTATGATGTTATGATGGTTATGATGTTGTGATGGTTATGATGGTTATGATGTTATGATGGTTATGATATTATGATGGTTATGATGGTGCAGATGGTTATGATGGTGCAGATGGTTATGATGTTATGATGGTTATAATGTTATGATGGTGCAGATGGTTATGATGGTGCAGATGGTTATGATGTTATGATGGTTATAATGTTATGATGGTGCAGATGGTTATGATGGTGCAGATGGTTATGATGTTATGATGGTTATAATGTTATGATGGTGCAGATGGTTATGATGGTGCAGATGGTTATGATGGTGCAGATGGTTATGATGTTATGATGGTTATAATGTTATGATGGTGCAGATGGTTATGATGGTGCAGATGGTTATGATGTTATGATGGTTATAATGTTATGATGGTGCAGATGGTTATGATGGTGCAGATGGTTATGATGTTATGATGGTTATAATGTTATGATGGTGCAGATGGTTATGATGGTGCAGATGGTTATGATGTTATGATGTTGTGATGGTTATGATGGTGCAGATGGTTATGATGTTATGATGGTTATGATATTATGATGGTTATGATGTTGTGATGGTTATGATGTTGTGATGGTTATGATGGTGCAGATGGTGCATTTGTTTATAAGATAACATTATCTGAAGAGGTTAGACAGCTAACTGAAGATGTGGCCTGTTAACCTAGTAGGATGTTTAAGATCAGCTCCATGTTAACCTAGTAGGATGTTTAAGATCAGCTCCATGTTAACCTAGTAGGATGTTTAAGATGACATCAGCTCCATGTTAACCTAGTAGGATGTTTAAGATCAGCTCCATGTTAACCTAGTAGGATGTTTAAGATGACATCAGCTCCATGTTAACCTAGTAGGATGTTTAAGATCAGCTCCATGTTAACCTAGTAGGATGTTTAAGATGACATCAGCTCCATGTTAACCTAGTAGGATGTTTAAGATCAGCTCCATGTTAACCTAGTAGGATGTTTAAGATGACATCAGCTCCATGTTAACCTAGTAGGATGTTTAAGATCAGCTCCATGTTAACCTAGTAGGATGTTTAAGATCAGCTCCATGTTAACCTAGTAGGATGTTTAAGATCAGCTCCATGTTAACCTAGTAGGATGTTTAAGATCAGCTCCATGTTAACCTAGTAGGATGTTTAAGATC
Source organism: Protosalanx chinensis (assembly GCA_030340685.1). Classification (NCBI taxonomy): domain Eukaryota; kingdom Metazoa; phylum Chordata; class Actinopteri; order Osmeriformes; family Salangidae; genus Protosalanx; species Protosalanx chinensis. Next base: position 266,476 of record CM059328.1, read on the forward strand.
AGCTCCATGTTAACCTAGTAGGATGTTTAAGATGACATCAGCTCCATGTTAACCTAGTAGGATGTTTAAGATCAGCTCCATGTTAACCTAGTAGGATGTTTAAGATGACATCAGCTCCATGTTAACCTAGTAGGATGTTTAAGATCAGCTCCATGTTAACCTAGTAGGATGTTTAAGATGACATCAGCTCCATGTTAACCTAGTAGGATGTTTAAGATCAGCTCCATGTTAACCTAGTAGGATGTTTAAGATCAGCTCCATGTTAACC